>OZ024918.1:2316754-2655931 GCA_964017125.1 Flabesymbios commensalis
AGTCTCTTCCACCAAACAAGAAAGGCGGTGCATTCAGAACAGCCTTTACTGATTCATCCCCTCCATTTCCCTACACGTGGGTAACCGAGAATGTTTTCTCAACTCGATTGGAGCAACTAGACAAACCCGCTGTTGATCCAGAGTCATTATTGGTCACCGAAGACGTGATTGATACAAAAATATTCAAAGGTTCGACAATTCAATCAAACCTCAGTGTAAGTTTGCTCAATATACTACAACAGGAAATGACTGAACAACATTGTTTGTTGAATGCGGTGTTTACAAAAGGGTTCATTCAATCCCTGAGGAGTAATCTAATTTCCCAGTTCAAACTTGTTGCAACCGAACCGCACAAGGTCGTGTACCAGCCGACACATATCTCTCACCTGTTTATCCACTTCTCCCCTGTGGACGAACGAGGTGGGTATGAACAATACCCGTACGGCCCAGAGTACGTTATTCTCAGGCACAAACTCATCAAATACGTTCTTCAGTCCGTTTGCCCAGTCATTCGAGTTGCTCTGTTTGACAACTTGAAATTAGAACAGGCTCTGTCTGTGTGCCTCCCACAGGGTAGTGCGGGGAAAGGGTTGGAGATTTATTGTCATGCAACAGACACCACAACAGACACTGTCTCAGACTTGGACCAACAAGCGCCTAGCACGAGTACGAACCCTGTAGATTTCTTCCAATGGGCCCACTTGGCGGTAGGTGACAACATTTCTGTCATCCCCAACACCCATAACGAAGACTGGAATGACACCAATGTCTCTTCGGGGTACTATCACGACCCTGCGACGCAAGAGGCATTCATTAACTCCACGAAGCGAGACAAGGAATCATTGAAGTTCTACACAAGCGGCGCTGTGGTGTTCTCCACATGTACACACAACACTTTACCCTTTGTTACACTTGATTTTACCATCCTGCGTGCAGGGTGTACTTGTCTTCCCACTACAGCCTGCCAGATATGAGCCTGTGTCTACCTATTTGGGACCCCACTCCAGGAGGACACACGTGCCTCTCGTGCGACACCCCCCAAGCTTAGACATCAAAGCTAATCGCAACGCGCCGGCAATCAGACGGTCCCGTCTGGCCTGGGAACATCAAGCCAAGTGACAGTGACTTGATTTTGAATGTTTTTTTTGTCTCATTGTACAAGAGGCAAAGTGGACATCGGTCGCTGTACCCGTGGTAGCAGGCACATGGTATCCACATACCAAGTATGAAGTTAATTGAGCCATTACAATGTATCATCCATCCCGCTCTCTGTGTGAGACTGTTGTGCCGGCGGCGGCTCTATATATACTAGTTTGGCCGGAAGAGGAGTGGGGTGCTGACGCGAATCGTCACCTACTGTGGCATGATGCCAATCGTCACCTAGTGTGTGATGATGCCAATCGTCACCTAGTGTGTGATGATGCCAATCGTCACCTAGTGTGTGATGATGCCAATCGTCACCTAGTGTGTGATGATGCCAATCGTCACCTAGTGTGTGATGATGCCAATCGTCACCTAGTGTGTGATGATGCCAATCGTCACCTAGTGTGTGATGATGCCAATCGTCACCTAGTGTGTGATGATGCCAATCGTCACCTAGTGTGTGATGATGCCAATCGTCACCTAGTGTGTGATGATGCCAATCGTCACCTAGTGTGTGATGATGCCAATCGCCACCTAGTGTGGCATGATGCCAATCGTCACCTAGTGTGTGATGATGCCAATCGTCACCTAGTGTGTGATGATGCCAATCGTCACCTAGTGTGTGATGATGCCAATCGTCACCTAGTGTGTGATGATGCCAATCGTCACCTAGTGTGTGATGATGCCAATCGTCACCTAGTGTGTGATGATGCCAATCGTCACCTAGTGTGTGATGATGCCAATCGTCACCTAGTGTGTGATGATGCCAATCGTCACCTAGTGTGTGATGATGCCAATCGTCACCTAGTGTGTGATGATGCCAATCGTCACCTAGTGTGTGATGATGCCAATCGTCACCTAGTGTGTGATGATGCCAATCGTCACCTAGTGTGTGATGATGCCAATCGTCACCTAGTGTGTGATGATGCCAATCGTCACCTAGTGTGTGATGATGCCAATCGCCACCTAGTGTGGCATGATGCCAATCGTCACCTAGTGTGTGATGATGCCAATCGTCACCTAGTGTGTGATGATGCCAATCGTCACCTAGTGTGTGATGATGCCAATCGTCACCTAGTGTGTGATGATGCCAATCGTCACCTAGTGTGTGATGATGCCAATCGTCACCTAGTGTGGCATGATGCCAATCGTCACCTAGTGTGTGATGATGCCAATCGCCACCTAGTGTGGCATGATGCCAATCGTCACCTAGTGTGTGATGATGCCAATCGTCACCTACTGTGTGATGGATTCGTGTCTGTGTATAAAGGAGCAGTAAACGGCATTGGGACGCTCACATGAGCCACAACACCAACACACGATGGAGCTCAACTTGTCTGTGTATCTGCGTGACCGACTGTCACCACAACACATAAGTGTCTTACTAACGACATACAGAGACGTCAATAACGCAATTTTTAATGGAATGTGGTATCAACAAACATTGGCCGCCCTCGATCACGCTATCTTCGACATTAAAAACACAACGCCTTCTATCAACTTAATCAGAATCTTAATGGAGATGCTTAACCAGGATAGACTAGATGTGTTTAAAGGGGTGTACGCTGTTTGTTGTGCGTTCTCTGTCCCATTGTACCATGTTTTGAGACACTTTCATGACGAGAGAATTGCAAAGCGCTTTCTGAGCACAATCACCATACGATACACTTCCGACACGGCTTCACAGAGCCAACAGAAGGAGAAGCTGTTGTTACACACGGGGTTTGGGTTACTTAAGAAGGTAATCGAAAGAAGTTCATTGTATAGGTACGCCTATGAAGTGTACTGCATGGTGAGAAACCTGACAAGAGAGTTCACTGTAAAGATCATCCTTGAAGCACCTTCGAAGAACTGGACAGATCAATTGACTGAAGTACTCTGGTCTGTGGTAAACAGGCTGGTGATGTTAATCGAAGATGTTTTTGGACCAAAATATGAGGAGTTGTTTGGCAGTGCAATCGTCCCGGTTGTATTGAACGCGTATCTGGTGGTACAAGATCATGATTGTGTACCTGTTATGTATAAAATACACACTTGTCGAGTCAAGAAAGAAGCTAACAGGAAACGGGTGAGTAAACTTGTTGAGAGTTACAAGCATAACAAGTCACCTGTAGACAATCTCTGGTGGTTTCTTGGTGGGAGTTACCAACCTCAGTTCCTTTCGACCACTGCAGACGAGAGTAGAGTGGACCCTAAATTTAAATGTACTACGTTAACCTTCCCACAACATAAAGCTACCTTACACGCTAACGTTCAAGTTGCACATCTAAAGGTCTTGTCTAGAGAACATATGGGACATTGTGTACTTGGCAAGTCACTGGCACGCACTGTGTTTAAAAAAAAAGACTAGCCTGCTCCTCGTACAAGAGCATTAAAACTGATTGGTGTGTTTTAACACCAAACACCTTCAATTATAACATTCACGGGTACGATCTGACCGTTTTAATAGGAGTGCTGTATATCAGCAAGATGAAACGACGATGTTATCTAGATGAACTTGAACCGTTGGCTGTGTCACACGTCCGTATGAGCACACACAGTTTGCAGAATGGTGTTCAGAACATCAATGATTATAGGTGGAGGGTGATGACGGAGTATCCGAAGACATCGTCGAAGGTAAAGCACTGCCCAGTGCTGAAAATAACCAACATTGGGTTGATGCATCGAGAAAGTTTACTCTTGGACATCAAAAATGATGCTCCAGATAAGATTAAACAGGCTCACACCATGATCAATCGCGTGTCTGAGGTAGACACCGACCTGACTGAGGCGGTCTACTGCCTAGAGACGAAGATTAAAGAACTGGTAGACAATCACATACTATGGATGTTTAAACTGGCATACTTATTCGGGTTGAAGGAAACGGCACTGAGCATACCAGACGTCCTTACGTTCGACCGGCTACTAATCGTGTTTAATCCAAAAACTTGTAAGAGCGAGTTTGCGGATAAGGGTAAATTTGACGCTGAGGGTAAAGGGAAGGCTTCCAAGAAGATTAAACCACATAATAAAGACAAAGATAGAGAAGGGTTTATTAAGAGGATTTCAAGTATCTTCCCAGATGTATGTATTGATTTTACCAACACCAATTCAAGGGGTAAGTGGTCTTATATAGATCGTATCAATCACAGTCCTGATTCTGTGTTCTATTCTCCTATGATGAAGTGTATAGTCTCAGAATTACAAGATAAATATAACCAGGCTGATTTTCCTTCCTTTAATAACATGTTGAGTATGATTTCTACCGAAATAAACAGCTGAAATATAACAATCCAGAGTCTTAGTGTTGTTTTAATCGGCGTTTGATGGTGGCCGTTGAAGAAACTCTTCTTCTTGGTGGGAGTACGGATCATTTTACTTATTGATGACAGGCTAGTGTTGATTTGCGCAAGCTGTGCTGACGACGGCGCTAGTAGGGGTGCCGTATTCGAGGGTTCAATACAAACAATGAAGGGTATGTTGAGTCTGTAGCCCTTCGCACACATCATTACGAATGCGAAGATACCCGTAAAGGAGATCAAACTAATCAGTTGCCATTGTACGGGTAAATCTTTGACGAGTGCTTTCAGGAACTCGCTAAACTCTGTGCCAACGGTACGCAGTGGTTTTAGTACAGTTTGAGCCATGGCCACAGACAACGCCTCCATAATGCTGACCTTCACAAGAGGGGTGACAATCATTTGTTCATAGTAAGTCGCACACTTGTCGTCTTCAAACGTAAAGTAGTGCTTCCAGTAGTTGAATATCTTCCGGACAGTAGTTGTCTGTTGGTTCTCTGTTAAGCACATCAAGGTTAAGTCGCCTGCGGTTGTCTTGTACTGCTTGGCAACCTCACTTTTGAACATCCTGAACCATGTGGTGGCTACGCTAACGGAAAAAATTAGAACGAGAGCCCACATAAGTAAGGAACAAGTCAATCGTATTGAAGACACTGCTTTTAATGTGCATATTATGATACATAGCAACAGATAGACTGTTCCCGTGTGTGCTTGAAGAAACTCTGATATACGCGGGAGTATTAACTGTTGCAGCATGGCTGTAGCTTGGATGACGACGATAATAGTTTATAATACAGTATGAGCTCACAAACTAATAGTCTTTTCTTAGAGGGGTGGTTGCCTTCCTAGTCGTCTGGGTCTTACGCCGTTCTTAGCTGGACCAGGACCACTCGGAGTGGTTGATGGGGGTGCACGAGGCTCATACGGAGGTGGTTGGGCTGGTGATTTCTTACCCGTGAGCTACTTGTATATGATCACACCAACGATCGCAAGCACTGCAACGGCAATAAGTGGGATCCCAAGTGACATAAAGGTACCTGAGAGAGCATCACCTATCCCTCAAAACACACCCTGGGCTGCCTCCCCAACGCCCTTGCCAATGCCCTCGTCGATAGCGCCGATACCCTTGCCTATGCCGTAGACGAAGTCACCACCTCCTTCCCCAACCTTCAAGAAGAAGTCTCCAAACCCCGCCATAAAGTTACTTCCACTCGCGTAGCGGCCAAAGTCTCCTCCCGCACTACTGCTCCAAGATGACGAGTACTGCGTAGCGGCAAACCGTTCATAGTTTTGTTCCTCCATCAGTTTCCCAGAGACCCAAGGAGACTGACTGTATTTCTGCAACAGAGTACAGGTTGTTACTAAACAGTCCTGTAGGGTAGTGATTGTACTCCTTCTCCTTCAGAGTACTAGGTTGCACGATCGTAATCGTGTGTATCTTGTTCAAGATGTGTTGTTTGTGAAGCTCTGTAGACTCTTTGTTCCCGCTAGTAGGCGCCATGACAGACTGCAGGAAGCGTTGGGTTGCGTTTCTTATGAGGGAAGACGACTCTGTGAAGTTTCGGATGTAGTCGAAGAAGAAATGTCCGTAGTTATTAATAAAAAAAATGCACGCCTTGTTTCTTGCACACGCTTCAATGTATGACACGCGGTCGACGTTGATGATACCGTCTAAATTCAGCTGACCAACCACTTGCCCACCAGTCAGAGGTGAGGTAAACACTACCAGAGGCATACTTATACACTTTTCAGGGTCGAGTACGATACCCATCTGCGTCAGGATGTCTTTGACGGGCACATGCTCACCGTTTATAGTTACAAGTTCTTTAGAATTGGTTCTGAGAGTAGACACAACCACAACGTTAGTTGCCAACTCGCATCTCTTCACGTTAAAAAAACCATTCCCACCAAACGACGCTTCTACAGCCACGTTCAAACGATCTCCGATTGCTCTGCTGGGGTTTACATCAAGCAATTGCATGTACACGTCCCAATTCAATTGATTCATAAAGCACCCTTGTAAGGCTCGTATGTGTAGGTTGTGCTTCTCGGTTTCCGTATGTTGATACTCAATGTAGGACTGTAGATCGGCATCTGTCAGAACTGGTGGTGGGGTAGGTGGAGGCTGAGTGGGCTCAAACTCGCGTACTCTGTCTGTAGTCTTCACATTGTTGTAGTGCTTATGGAGGTCCTACACAGTCGAAGTGCTTCCTTCCGCTGACGCTTCAGAGGAGGCTATGGGGTTTTCACCTACTACCTTCGTAACTTTATTGGCCTTTGGGTCAACATGGATAGATACGAAGGCGTCGTGGGCTTCGGTTGTAATACCCCACGTGTCGCATTTCCTCTGGAATATGACTAGTTGCATGCAAGTTTGGCCGTCCTTCGTCCACCACAGTCACCATGATGAGTTGCTCACTTCCCGTTTGGTAGACAGATGTACGATAGTCTAGCTTGTGCGGCATGCAGTTGAGCATAGAGACGTTCTTCAACCGATTAGAACTGTCCACGTAGAACAATGCGCCATATTCGTTAGCTATGAAGAACAATGTGTAATCTTCGTCCTCTGGAGAGGCAAATAAATTGTAGTCGCCTTGTTTGTACTTGATGTACGACACTTCCCCTCTGAACCTAGGAACATATTGGCATAAATCGTCGTCGGTAAACGGCTCCCAGACATACGTGATGTTGTTAAACTCGTATTCACCAGCATACTTGTACTCTGGAGGGATGTTAACCCAGGGTGAAACCATTGAGGGTGTGGGCATAGACACTTCCATGTCGCCCCCAGACAATGTGGCTGATCTCTTCTCGTACATCTTGGAACCCATCCAGTTCTTCAAGTATGAGTGATTTGGCTTGGTCTGGTATTCACTCATAGCTTGGTTCTGAGACACAACTGATTCTAACTTGCACTCATCCGGGTAGTCAGAGTAATAATGATAATCTAGGACGTCTCACTCTGCAATGTTGGATATCTTAAAGGTTTCGCATGCGTTATTCGTGTCCCTCCACTTGCGACAATCGGCCGGTGTAGTGCGGACAGACCTCTTCCAACGGCCACCATACACTATTGTATTGAAAAAACCCGTTATCGTAGTAACCCGGGTAAGGTGCTGAGCGCATTTTGTTAGGTCGCGCCGGATACTCACAATGTTGGGTTTGTAGACAGTTATAAGGGCTCTCACCGTAATGCCTGGCTGACGAGGCGGTGACGTAGGACACTTGGGTCGAGGCTCTACAGTGTACATGTCACCCGTGTAGTCAACCCCGCCACAGAATCGAATGGGATTCCCAACTTCATGATCAGGAGTCGTTTTGTCGTCATTAAACGGTTGGTAGCTAAACATACCCACCCTCAGCGCGTCCACAAACACTATTGATGTGTAGGATTTGAATGTAACGGTAAGATTAAACAGATAACCGTCTTCTGTGTTCGGCACAACAGTCAATGCGACTCGACTGCATTCATATTCAGGCTGACTGACATCTACATAACTATCCCAGTCCTTTATCATGGCTTGAACGTCTGCGTCTGATTCTCTCGTAATTTTATCCTCTAACGCCCTTAGGCGAAATTTAGCGAAATTATTGATGTATCCATCCAAACCTGGGAATATCACACATAACCACACTGTGGTTAGAACACCAACGCCGTTCATCGTGTCCAAAAGTATATTACCCGGCTGATAATCAGTTGACACGCCACGCACCAGAGAGAGAGATTATGCTAATGAACGCTCAAGAAAAAACAGAAATAACAGCGTGAAAGATTTTAAAACTAATAGGCATTCCTCTTGTTTCATTATTTTATTGTATTACATAAAATTGACATACAAATATACACGTAATGGCTTGTAACATACTTTATACATGGTCACATAGCTGGGCTTTGGTTCGCATGAACCGTAGACCCAATGGAAAACTATCGGCATATATGTTATTATTGTTTGTAGAATGTTCAGCAAGCAACAAATAGAATAATGTCGCTGGACCAGCCGATTCACCAAGCGCGGATGTGTTTAGGGACACAACAACGCCTTACACAAGGGCATCTGTGTCGTTTAATCCAATCACAGCGTTTTCTGAAAAGGAGATGAGACTCAGGTCCTTGCATTGTTCAGTATTATACCATTGAAACCCCCACGCGGACGTCAAACTTGCCATTCGACACCACTGAAACCCTACCGGTGCCGTCAAATTCCTCTTGGTTGGTAGCTTAAACCCGTCAACTACAGTTTTTATCCACATTTGGTCCTTATGAAGAGCCGCCTCTTTAGGTGATTGTCGCCAATTGGTGGTTGTTGAGTTGTCTGCATGAGGGATAGGGCCTGTTACTAGGCGTTGAATGTCTTCTTCATTCGACAGGAGTGTGAATGAAGTTGTCTTAGGCAAGATGTTCCCCAGTGTAATAGACGACATCCTTGTAGTATTTGTTTGTGAAGAGTGCTGTGTGTGGTGGTTGGTCTATATATATATCATCACATTAGCATCACACACTAGGCGACGATCGAGAGAGGGGAGACGATATCAGATAGTCACCTAGTGCGGTATGCTTCCTCTTCATTGCTATCGCATCTTACCCAAATATTGTGAAAGACACACACACTCACCCCCAATGCAATGTGTTGTGCTGCCCGATGGATATCCTTGACGGTAACTTTGATAAACAAAGAGTCTTCAAACATGTACTCGTCCCTCTCCAGTACAGATTGTGCTATGAAGAGGGGTGAGCCGCTGACTACGTTCATTTGTTTAGTTGGACGTTGGGTTGATGCTGATTCATCGTGCGACTGGAACGAATCAGTGTGCTCGAAGATGCTCATATGAGTAATCCTTCCAATGCCATCGCCATTTAAGAAGGTGTGTGCGCACAGCTTGTAACCCGTACGTGATGTGAAGAAGGGTTGACTAAACAACAATGTTACCAACCCCGCCTCTGCCGCCTTTCTTCTCTCGGCATAATAAGATATCTTCCATAGTACCGTGCCATCGTAAAATACTGTTTCCAAGCATGACATACGCACACACAGACTCTCAATGTTGTGTGTAATGGATTTGTGATGCTTCTCAAGGAGTTTAACGTCTATATAAACCGCTCCGGTTTCATTCTTTCCTTCCAGGTCAGCCAAACGATCACCTAGACTGGTCTTTGACTGTTGAAGTGACATTGTAAGATCACTTAGTTTCTGTGTTTCATTCAAATATCGCTCTTCTAATGCATCTAGAATAGCTTGTTGTGTTTTACACGCGTCACCCAAAGTGGTGAGGTCTGTAGTCTTCTTTGCCATCTTCCTTTTCATCTCGTCCATCTCAGAGAGACAATTGTTAGTCGTTCTGGTATGCATCTTAGACAAGGATGTGTGGTTTGCTTCCGCACTTAGCTGGGTTTTCACCAACACACTAGTGTGTGCGGCGACTTTATTTGCCATGTGATGAGCCAAGTTTGATCTGGTTACCGTACTGGTGCAACCTAATCCAGCAACAAGGCATGGAATCTCTGTCTTGGGACACTCAGTATTCACGTGATCGTCAAGATTGGCTCTAACAATGGTTTTAATACCACAGTCGTTGAGACAATCGACAATCACCTCATCACAAACCAACGCATGTGTGGCTTCATCGCATTGTAAGATCAATTGTTTGCATTAATGACAGGGCTTCGGCTTGTAACCACACGTCGACATGTGTGTGGTTAATGTGAGGGCGTTGTCAAACACAGCTTGACACCTGTCGTGTTTGCATGAAACCGGTAACTGCGGGTACGTTTTAATGTGGAGGCTGAATTCCTTGTATTGCATATCCTTATCACAGCATGGACAGGAATCAGGTTGTCTGTTAATGACTTTACCCACGTTTTTGTCAAAGAAAAACACTGTATCCTGGGTGACAATAACATCGTCATTCTCTTCGTGGTCCGTCATAGGACATTTACCTGCTTGCCGTAAGTTCTGTATGCATCTAACGCACACCAAGTGGCCACAAGGTAGTTGTGAGGGTCAGAATATCGCCTCCCGACACACAACGCATAGGTAATTATCTGGTTGAGCGAACTTGAAATGATACATACCTCCAGACACAGTTTACTATTTGTTTCAAAAGGAAATTTTTAAACAGGCAGGAAAAATCAATAGTCTGGGTTTCTTACTGTACTACTCATGCAGTTGATTTGGGGTGGGTATTAGTAGCTTCTGGTTTGAACAACACTCTCTTTCGATAGCCTGCATATGGGGCAATCTGACATTTAGTCAGCACACGTCTCGCAACACGTCACTGCAAGGCAAGAAGATAATATTGGCTTCACTGGCAAAACAAACCTTACAGGTCAATTCCTCTGTAAGCGTATAGTTCTCTCTGGTCAACAGGAGTGGATCACCAGTACAATTTGTGACTGGAGAATTAGTAAGTGTTTGTACAACAGACACAAGAATCGCACGCGTTTCAACAAGGTTTGAAATAACTGTATCACCAGTGTGAGAATATATAGCGGAGTTAATTTCGTTGAACGTTTTAGTCAACTGGTCGTGAACCTTGTTGGTGTTGCTGGTTACTAATAAGGACTTTCTGCAATTGTGTAAAGTGACAGAGGAGGAAGTACGAGGTGAATGGCCCGGTTGAGGATGTCACAACACCCCAGCTGGATGCCATTATCATACTGATGACAAATCAGTCGGTGTACCCGACTTTTATAGATGACAAGCCGGAAGTTCACTCGTCACCTACTGTATGATGATTCCTTGGAGAGGAGGGGGGGGGGGGGTTAGGAACAAGTCACGCAGTCACCTAGTGTGGGATGATACAAGGCTATAAAAGCCTCAAGACAGCGCTCCAGTGGCAGACGAGCCGTGGGCTCAGAGGAGGAAGGAGCTCCCCTCTCTGATATAAACTGAGCTCGGTTGTTTGCACAGTCAAACGCAGCGGCACTGTGTGTGTGTGTGTGCCTGCACATTGTAAGGTCACCACTCTGAACGAGAGAGAGAGGTTTACTTTCGGTAGTCATGGTTAGCACAGTCTATGTCAAGACGTTTTGCGATAAACCCATTCCAGACGTGTTCAATCATATTGCCCATTTAATCAATGGTGTTGATGGGGTTTGTATATCAAAAGACATTCATTTACATGCCGATGATCGAACATGTCCAGCTGACTATGGCTCAAAAATTGTCTTTATCCAATACCCAAACACGGGTCATGTGTGCAAACTAGGTGAACTAGCCATGTTTGTAGACGATAGGTATACCACACTGTACTTTTCGTCACCGTATTACGTTTATGTGTTGTTTAAGTACGACTTATCTGACAGTCTGTGGCATCTCATTAGGCCGTTGATGCCTAGTCCAGACTTGGTCTACAATGCGAAGGTGGTTAACCTGGCGTATACAGCCAAGAGTAGACAAGTGAGGTATATTGATACCTCATTGAAGGGGGCTATGTTTGACCAACAAGATATCTTGCTAGATATGCAATGAGTATTAGTATGCGAAAAATTCGGTTAACTATTGATATATACGTTAGAGACAGACAAATTTACATGGCGGATCTATACCTCCCACCAGATCGTAGAGCGGCGTCAGATCGCACGGGGTTGGATTGGGAGCAACAACAAGAGCAGGAGGAGAAGCAAAGGTTGATTGCGGCCTTTGAAAAGGCGCTGAAGGATCCCACGTTTATGGTTGTTAAGATTAAGGAACGCGACTGTCCGATCTACGAGAGGTGGTGCTCTGTTATAGAGAGAGGCGTTGTAACGCGGTTTCTATGCGACTATATCAAGACGAACAAGGAAAAATACCCAAAAGTTAGCGCGTTTGACATGCTGAATGAAGTGTCAATCGTGTTTCCGACAGTTGACACGATGGACATGTTCCAAATGATCAATTATAGGAACTCTCATAAAACACTTGATCTCCAATGGACTGGACATGCAGTCAAGTACTACAAGACGTGGAAAAATATTGACATGAGAAGTAATGTGCTCCGATGTATCATCAACATGTTTATTGATAAGTTTGATGACATTGCTGGTGTTTTAAAGCTAGTCAGTGATATCGAACAAATAAAATGTGAGTACAGTGCTGAGGATGAAAGCACTAATATAAATGCACACGAAGAAGAGTATCTCTCCCGCGTGGACACTTTGAAGCAAGCGTCTACATCAATTGGTATAAACGAGTTGAAGAGTCTGTTGACGGGCTGGGAGAGTTCCATCAGCTCAGGAGCAGCATGTGGGCTATGCTAGAGTAAAGCAAGCACTGGGAGTCCATGCGAGCCTGTTAGGAAACGCATTGGGCGGGATGTTGAAGAGGAGTGGTACAAAGCCAAATACACTATCCCGACACCGCACAGTATCATTATTGTAAAAAACAAGCATGACAACTCGTACGTGTGTTGGAACTATCAAACCAACACACGAGTACAGCTGAACCACTATAAGCATGTGTTGCCGTTCGACACTAAGCATGTACAGTTGTTGAAGGCGGAGTACAGGTTTGCAGAGCTGTCGAACAAGCAGAATGGAGTGCATTTGTCTAACGGGTATATTTTAACTGAGGAAAAGGAGGTTGTTGATGAGAATGATGAACAGACAGAAGACGAAATGATGGCTGATCGTGAGAGGGTGGACGACGAAGCGGAGTGGTCGATTATGAAGGCCGGTCTTGACGATGATGTTGATTACGCTGCTAAGGGGGTGCATCGTCCCGATCGAATCGTCATGCAAGGAGCACATCTACCACCCAAACCACCATATATACGTAAACGTTGCTGTACGGGTGGACGAAAAGGCGTTGGAGGTAAAGGCGGGAAGCTGCTGCGTAATCCAGCTGAAGAGTTGCTGAAGTCGTTTCAAAATCAGGTGCATTCTGGTGAGTGAACGGTGCGAGAGGTGTCCAAACTGTTGAAATCAAGCCTGGTAGATGAGAACAAACATCATCAAGACGGCTGGGAAGAAACTAGACGACCTGATGTCTACTCGACATGACTTTATAGCCAAAATTACCAAAAACCTTGATACTGTGACGAAAGAAATCACGCATATTTCTGACTATGTTGACGACGGGGATGAGTCTCGAGGAGACGGAACTTTGGGGTTGTTCCAATCCGTAAAATGGTGTCATCGATTTCACAGTCGATGTCCTCGGTACACGATATGATAACGAAATTGGACAGTAACTTGGTTACGCTTGGCATTAACCCACATTCAGTTTCAGAGTCCGAGATGTTTAAGGAGCAGGACATACGTATGGAGGCATCTTCTGCGAGCGCGGTCAGCAGAGTAAACCAAGAGATGAGAGCAGTGTTGGACACCGTCGACACCATGCTAACCCGAATGGAGGAGAAGATGAATAATTTCACATCGTCAATCGGTAAACACACGACTATGTAGGAGAGAACTGGAGTGAACGATATGCTGTTGAACTTGGACGATTTCGGTGATGATTTCGCTGGCATCATTAGCGGCGCCGGGGATGTTGCGCCTGTCTCTATGATACCCAAGGCCGCAGATCAGACGGAACGGGTGACTGAGCTGTACGGTGAATACAACTCTAAGATGAAAGAAGCTCGAGAGATGTACAATGCTTTGAGTGGCAACTATAAGAGTTTACTCGGACAATTTAGGAAGGTTCAGGAGGTGGCTTTAGACGAGAGTAGTAAACTAAACCAGTACAAAACACAAGCCAAGGATGCGCGAAGTCTGTCTGTCCTGTACAAGAAGTGTCTCAATACACAAATTCAGTTGAATACAACAGGAATGACAAAAATTGAAGACATATTAACACGGTTGGAGTTGAAGCTGAACGAAGCGGCTGTCAGTAAACAAGAGTCTAGAGAGAAACATATTAATCACCTACAGACTTTACAGCTAAATTTAGAGAATATTCTCTCGTCCATTGACAATGACGAGGAGGGTGCCGACGAGGGCGGTGAACTTGCAACTGCACTAGTCCAATCTGACACTACGATGCAACAATTGAAATGGGATCGTATGGCCGACCTCGAGAGGATCTCTGAAACGTATAGACTTAACCTTAGAGAACTACAAAATGCAGTTAGTATTGCTGAGGAGAACCGTGACGCTCGTAGAATGGAACTTTTACAAAACATTCGTGATCAAGACACCGATGAACGCGGCGCAGCACCCTCAATGGCTCGTGATGCACCATCGGGCTGCGATGATTACAACAAGAAGATGTACGAAGGCTATAAAGAGGCATTGAAGGAGTACGAGGGTATGTCTCAAACGATTTCGGAAAACAGGGCGTTGGCGATTAAGAAGGCGCAACTAGAGAAAATAAAACAACGAGATGAGTTGGATAAGGCTAGGATACGACGTGTAACTGCGGTTAAAGAGCGCAACCAGATGAAACTGCTTAAGAAATATAGCATGATCCAGTCGGTTGCGGACAATGCTAAGAGGAGGAAACAACACAATGGTGGTCATGTAGCTAACGATATTACGATTCAACCAGAGGTTCCTCGGCCTCAAATAATATCTGTTAAAGAGCACTTTAGAAAGGCTAAACTTTTAACCGGCGTTCCAGAGAAGCACATGAAGGACACTAGGTGTGGTATCGAGGAGCGGTGGGGCGACTTTATAAACAACGTGTTTCCTTTGTCCATGATTGTGGAAAATCACGGAGTGAAGACGTGGATGATAGATGACGATTCGGTGATGGAAAATGTGGTGTTATCCTTCTTTAAGCTGAAATACTGGGTTGCGGTTAAGACGAATGTCTGCGGAAGACATTCAGAGTCGTTGAGTATTAAACAGATTTTCTTTCGCGTTTGCGACGAGTTCATCACAAATTTACTATTAAACACAACAGACGGAGATTTTAAGAAACTACTACCATTGTTCAATCCTACATTTCACTTGGGTGTCTACAACATATCTCAGATTGACAATGGACGAAGGTGAGCTGGGTAACGTGAAGTTTGAAGAAGAAGAAGAAGAAGAAGAAGAAGAAAATTTTCAACCAGAGGCGGATGAGGAGGTTGAGATTGACGAAATGCTCTTACAACAGACAGAAGAAGCTGCGGGTGCAGTCTTTTCTGGGGAGCAGCCGCCACAACCAAAACAAAGAAGACCCACCAGTAGGCTCAATCCGTCGTACACGCCAACAACTACTCCGTCTGTGAACACTAAGACGGGACCAAGAGTTCAACGTTTACAAAAATCCTACATTGTTCGAGACGTCAAGAGTAAATACCCAACCGAGATAACCGGTGCAGTGAAGTTAACACTACCTCCATCCACTGAAACGGTTGATGAGGGTACGAAGAGTTATATCGATGTGTTGACTGATCACTTTGAATACGATCCATCGTCATTGCTGTTTTCACCCATAGAGGATAGAATCCTTCATTCGGGTAAGGCCGCCGACGAGTCTGAATCAGAGCATTATCAACGCATCACCGCGTGTCTACAGAACGTCAACCAGATCAAACAGTCACGAGTTCAAAACGTTATGGCGTTAGTGGGACTTGGACAGAAGGATGTGAATGACATGAGACAACACGAGCGATACACCGAGGCTATCGCCGGTTAACGAGACAAGGCTACGTCAGAGATTAAAAAAGGAAGAGCTTGAATGTGACGAGAGATGATTTGCGTTGAATTTGAAGCAGTCTAAAGAGTCACAGTTGGGTTACTTGCAACGAAATGTCCAAGAGAAACAGCTTCTATTACAAGTGGGTGCCTTAAATGCGCATCGGACACGACCCACTGTTGGTTGGACACCTAATAGGGTGACTATGAGTAACTCGTCAAAGAGAGGCGAATATATCCGGAAGAGTATTAAATGAAGAATGCTTCTTGAAACAAAAATCAGGTTTTCTTTCTTGTATAACTACCACTAGGTGGCTCTCGTCACTCACACATTTGTTTGATAGATGAGTAATGTTCGTATCAGGAAGGATGGGGATGAGGTTAAGCTTGGGGCTGCCATCACAAAGAAGACTCGACCGAACGCCCCTGAAGAGGCTGATGAAGTGGTGGTCTATCCCCCCGGTCCATCGATCGAAGGTAATACTCCAATAAGGATGGATGAGACACCAAATAATCCCACCCCACAAGTCACCGTGGTTGCACCTGAGGCCACCGCGAAGTCACTAGTTATGGACATGTCTGAACAAACTATTGATTCTCCTCCCGTGCAGAAGACCAAAGGGGTTGGATCACGTAAGAGACGCACTCGTGAGAAGATAAGTGGATCTGAATCAGATACTCAACCCACTTCTAGTGGTGATCGTACAAAAAAATGCCGTAGTAAACCACGCAAGAATAACACGACGGTTGACCGACCAAACCCCGCTCCACCCTCGCCTGTAGAGAAAAGTGAGGATGAGGGTGATGCCGCCGCCTATACGATGGTGCCGGATGATGATGACGAGACTGATTTTGCCTTTATGGCAGAGCTTATGGAGTCTGAAGGATCACCTTGGGCTAGTAATGTTACCCTTAAGAATGGTGTAGTCACGACAGTAAAGGCGTTCACGGCCAAGGAACGTATGTTCCAGTACAACAGCAACCTCGTGACGGGTGAGCAGGCTGAGTGAGACTTTGAGGAGAAGTTCTCAGTGGATTTTTTTGCCTATGTCATTGGCGATACCAATTATCTAGCTGGCCCCAATACCATGGGTGGGTTGATAACCCGTGTATTTAAGGAGGATGAAACTAACGCAACCTTTTCACCTTCCGCAGATGCGGTTTGGATTGAAGCCCTGAAGGAGATCCCTCCTGGACAACAAGTCAATGTCTATTCTGGTCCTAGTATAGACTATAAGATGATTGACGGTGAGTGGAAACACTATGTGAAACACATCGACGAGAACCATTATAAACAGCATACACCTTTAGTCAGGATCCCACGACCCAAGGGGGTCGAAGGGTGTGCCGACAAGCGATGTACAAAATCGGAGGATTGTAAATGTCTGGACTTTGGGTTTGCATGCGACAAGGCGTGCGATTGTGCTCTTAAACCGGACCTGTGTAGGAAACGACCGTTTAATACAATGTTTAGTAAGGTGATCGTCAAGGAATCAGGGAAAAGGGTTGTTTACAACGAGGGCATACAGGCGTTATGATTGGGTTGTCGAGTATATTGGGGAGGTGGTCGTGAAGGAAGAGAGAGAACGACGTGAAGAGTACTACGACCGGATGGGAATTAACTATCTGGTACAGACCCCGCAGAGCTCTGTGGACGCTACAAGAATGAGTAACGGTGGGAGATATATGAATCATTCGTGTGATCCTAACACCCGACTGTTAGATGTCATTGACGATAAAGAGGTTCCGAGGATGGTGTTTCGTGCTATCAAAGCTATTAAAGAAGGAGACGAACTAACTTGGGACTATAATGAGATTGTAGATGATGAAATTGAATTGGTCAAATGTGAATGCTCTGAAAAAGGCTGTACAGGGTATTTTAACCGACTCAAGTCTGATAGAGATATTGAATCGATAAAAGATATTGATACTGCCACAACTAAACTCATGGAAGAACATGTAGAGAAGGTTGGTGAAGAAAAAAAGTTACGCAAAAGTGTAAATGAGATGATCGATGAGGCGAAAACACTTTACAACTATGGTAAGGTGGACAATGGATCATCATATGCCGAGGCTATGATTGACATAATACAAGGATATAGACCTCGACTGCAGAACTCTGACGATATCCTACAACTGAAGACAAATTTTGCGCCACCCGAACTGCCTAGACAAGCACCCAAACCCACTAAGGATGTTACAAAGACGAAACCACAACGTAGAGTTGCTCTAAAAACCTTAGTTACACCCAAAGTCAAGAAAGATGGACGGGACACACCGGCTGTTAGTGAAGCCTCAAAGAGTAGTGGATTGAATAATCCACCCAATAAAGATGTCCCAACCGCACCAGAGTCGACTAGTGCGCCACAAGGTGGGGGCATGGAAACTGTAGCTAGCACCAAACCTCCTTCGACTGAACTTGAGAAAGAACATGACGAGCCAAAACCTCCTCTGCGCTTGGAGAGCACAATGGTGTCGCTTGTACCAACAGAAAAATCAAAAGCTAAACCAAAGTTGAAGAAGAAGGATGGGGATAAACCTCCTTCTACTAAACTTGAGAAAGAATCACAAGATAAACCAATTGTGAATAAGAAGAAGAAGAAAAATGAAGAGGGTAAACCTACTTCTTCATCTAGAACAGTTACAAGTACAACGGGTATTGAACCCACCGCAGATGTTAGTTCATCTGAGGGTGTTACATCTAACATGACTGTATCGTCAACAAAGACCAGACCTGATGCGGTCGTAGCGGGGGAAATGAAGGGGTCCACACCTGGTGTAGTAGTAGTAGAGTCAGAGAGTACAGCCAGTCAGCCTGGGAGAAGTGCTCGTGATGGTAGAGAGACGAGTAGGGTGCAGAAGAAGAGTAGTCGGGAAAGATTTAGAAGCCCATACCACAGAGACACACCTCCAAGTACAAAGGAACATACAACTGTTTCTGAGGAAACACATAAACCTGGTGTGGTTAACATGGAGGAGAGTTCTTCTCCACCAAAAGTACCACTCACTGTAGCAGCCAATGAGCCTTCCGAGCTCATTGTAGTGTCTAAACTCAGTCGAAGATCACGACCAAAGCCCCCTAGAGCACGAAGAGGTGATGAAGGGTCAATTACGTTCCCTGTGGAAGTCGAACATGCCGTGAATCGGTCTAGATCGAGGAGCCCAAGGAAGACATCATCCGATCGAGAGGTACAAACGAAGCCTCCACATGAAGATGTGGTTGTGGAACCAGCTGTACCTACACCTGTCTTTGAAGAAGGTGTAGGAGGACGTGTTGACACAGCTACAGTACTCAAAGAGAGCGATGTGGAATATGTCAAGGGATTTGAAGACACTCCTATAATAATCAAAGAAGAACCTCCTTCGCCTACACGCTCAATATCACCCATTCAGACACCCACACTACTCAAAGAGAGCGATGTAGAAGATGTCAAGGGATTTGAAGACACTCCTATAATAATCAAAGAAGAACCTCCTTCGCCTACACGCTCAATATCACCCATTTAGACACCCACACTACTCAAAGAGAGCGATGTAGAAATATCAAGGGATTTGAATACACTCCTATAATAATCAAAGAAGAACCTACTTCGCCTACACGCTCAATATCACCCATTCAGACACCCACACTACTCAAAGAGAGCGATGTAGAAGATGTCAAGGGATTTGAAGACACTCCTATAATAATCAAAGAAGAACCTCCTTCGCCTACACGCTCAATATCACCCATTCAGACACCCACACTACTTAAAGAGAGCGATGTAGAAATATCAAGGGATTTGAATACACTCCTATAATAATCAAAGAAGAACCTACTTCGCCTACACGCTCAATATCACCCATTCAGACACCCACAGTGTCATTTGACCCTTTAAAAGAAGAAGATGATGAAGTAATCGGTGGTGAGAGCAGTCAAATTGGTGAGCGCGCTGAATCGATTTTAAATTCACCCGCATCTGGATACAGCCTTATGCCAATTATCGATCTCTCGTTTAGTGACGAAAAAGAGGGAGCTGGGTTACTCGCCATTACAGGTTCTGAGACACAAGAGGTTGACGCGGCGATTGCTGGAAGTCAAATGGATCTTACTATGGATGTGTGTAAAGCGGGTATGTGACACCTCTTACTATTGAGGTGTATAACCCAAGTATGAATGTGACACTTCAGCCGTCTGGACCCCCCTTTATGTATAACAACTACTCTCCACCGGTGGTTCGTTACGCGCCTTCCATGGAGCAAGACATAAATGTTGATGTGGTTGGACGACAACAAACCAACCCAGAGGATATGGAGGTGTTGATGCGAGGTCAAAAACGTAGGGTGATACCCGCAATTGGTTACAAGGAAGGTTTGGAGGAAGGTGTTGGATGGGGTAAGAGGGCTAATACCCCCCGGGCTATTACTTATAGTGCATCTGGAACAAAGAAGGTTGCTCCCAAGTCGATGAAATAACAACAACAGCAGAAGCAGGCGTTGGTAGTAGCCAATGTAGCACCCGAGGTCTCTCAACCGGTTGCGCAAGAGGTGAGATTAGATCTAGACCAACAACAAACACCTTTATCTCAAACCAAGTCAACGATACCAGAGGTACAGCAAGCCTTGATGGTATCCACTGGCTTAAAACCGGCTGAACAAGAGTTTACCTTAGATCTGAACCCAACACGGTTGGCACTACCTAGCACACAAGCGTCATCAGTGTCGTCTACAGATAGACCACCCAAGCTTAGGACCGGTAGCAAGCCACCACGGACAGAATATAAACAAAAAGAAACACTTCCATCTTATGTCGATACCGAAGAAGAAGGTGATGGTAACATTGAGGACTGAGATTTTAACAATTCAATATGTTCTGAATCTCAATGCGCGTCATCATCTGATGAAGATGAATCAGATGATACTGAAGAGGATGAGGAGGAGGAGGATGAACCGTCGTTGATGGAAGTTGAACAGGTGATGGAGGAAGAGCCCCCAATACCGACTATCGCGGGTGACAATGAAGAGAGCTATCACACGAGCGTGCTGAAGGCACACGCCAAATTTCCTGATGCTCAACCGAGTGAACTATCAATAAACACCATTAAGACGGCTGCCGTTAGGAGTGATAAACCCCCGCTCGATAGTAACATCAGTCATCTGGGTAACGTTGCTGGGGTTATGAAAGAGATGTCACAGGTTCAGATGAATGAAGCGAATGCTTTTAACACCATTCAAGGAGTGCAGACTGAACGGATGCAACTACATTTAACTGGTGAAAAGAACGAGTCAGACAGGAAGTTGCAGTTGATGAAGCTTGAGTTGGAGAATAAAAAATTAGCACTGGAAGAGGCCAACGCAAGAAGAAAGTATGAACTTGAGGTGATGGAGCAGACCACAAGGATGAAACAGTTGGATCTGGCTGCGATGGAGATGAGAGTAAAGCAGTCGGCACAGAAGATGACGCTTGAACATCAACAAATGGAGAACCAGATGAAACTTTTGCAGCTTTCACAGGCGGTCAGTCAAATGGATCAAGCTAAAAAGCACATATTTTCGTTCTCCAGCCAAGAGGGGACCCAGATGACGTTGTCTAACGAGCCCGTGGACATCGGCAAGAGGAGGGTGTTTGATGATATCTGAACTACAAATAAACACTTGTCTAGCACAAGTCATTATTCGGACTATGGGAAGAAACTACTCTCGTTGGGAGTGGTCTTAAACCACTCGGAATTCAAATCTTACATGGATCAGTTGTTGGGTGTGTCTAGAGAGTCTCGGTTGGACAAACGCCTGGAAATGCTCGGCAAACTACACAAGGAGTCTGGTGTGTACCTATTCCAGACGGGACCAGCCTACCAGTATAGGTTTTTGCCGTGTAATCCATCCTCTGACGAACGGTATTACGCATCAGACCTGTGGGAGCCTGCGTTGTACACGGATAAGTTCCCCGCGTTCATGCCATACAAGTCACCTTCATTTGAAGACAACGTTGGACTAGACGTTCAAGGTACTGGGTAGAATAATGTGCGACAGTTTATACACATGTCAGTGGCGCCAACATTTCTTGCTTACTTGGCAACAGACGACCAAGTCCCTACCATAGGATTGAACGACATAAGATCGAGATGGTTCCGCCTTCCCAGACAACACAGAGGCGCCGGGTCAATGGACCGAATGCTCGTTAAAGAGGACACTGTTAGAGAGATTTGGCGCACCCGCGACGCGATACATGTTTCAAAGAGTACCTCAGTTCATTTACCGCCAACGACATCCTCGGTATGGTGGTTGCAGTGGGCTCCTTTATTAAACACTCGTACATCCACCAAGGAAATGCCAACGAGGAACTGTCGGAGACCTACCTGGTATAGACTTTAAACGACACGGCAAGGCTAGTAATGGCCATTACACAAGGTGCGGGTGTACCCCTGTTTGACTACGAGACGGCGAAGGCGGGTTACAAGGAACTGGTCATGTCTGATCCGCTGTCTGACCATCAAGAGTCTTTGTTAGACTTGGTGTTTATAACGTAATTGAAGGATTACATCGCAGAGCAGATGGTTGATTCAACTAACGAAGTGGAGAAGATGAGATGGTCGTTTAGTGGGCATGAAGGATCTATCTCGGCGGCCGTTCAGATCTATAGTCAACCCGACAGGGTGTTCTACGAGCACGATGATATATACAACGATGATCTGAGGGAGGTATTAAGCGTCTTGAAACTGTACAACAGAATTCACGTCAAGATCGATCCAGATGTATTGTCTGTGTTGGCGAGGAAGTTTCAAAACCTCTGTAGATACACCCTTCGATTTGTTGGATTCATTATTGAGAGCTCGGGCAGCGTGTTCCTCAGACAGGCCAGTGACTTTGAGGATAGATATAAGAAGTATTTCACTACTGTACATCCTCCGTTGGCGAAATTATTGACTACCCACGGTTACATAAAGTACCTGAGAGCTTTTAACAATCACCTGGGACTCAGCACAGACTACGGACAACCCAATTATGAAGAGTCGGACGAGGTGTACTACAGTTCTTTTCTGGTACCTCCAAGTAATCGCATCGCAGTTGCAGTGAAGAAGATCACGGACGAAGATACCATAGTGTTTGGCCACCAAAAAGCAATCTACGATCACAGCATTCACACGCTGACCCGGTTGTTGGGTGTTCTGACAAACGCTCGTGTTCCAGTAGACCCGCGTGAGGTTGAAAGTATAAGAAATAATGTTAGACGCATCCTTGATCTAGACGCAACCAAACGTGAGGCACATTTTAATAAGCTGACTATCCTTCAGAGAGAAGGCAATTCACCCATGGTCAATAGAGCACTCGCCATGGTGACAGAGCACAGAGATGCTGTGTCTACCATGGTCGTCGAAGTAAATGGCATGCTTTCGAAGGTAACTAGTATGAGGAATGAACTTACGTCTGTAGTTCTAAACACTCCACCAGAGCCCGTTAGGGTTCACCCCAATCGACCAAGCCGAGATGGACACTGAATATGATACTCCCCGCACAATGGACGTAAGACGAGAATCCACTAGTGATCTGTTTTCAACACCAGATGCTGTCCAGAGTGGAGATATGGGAATGTCCTTCAATCGGGTTGACCACTGTATTGACTTGAAGGAACAAGAGAACAACCCATCTAGTCAACACTCCCCATACAAAGCGGATCAACCTACACCCGTTGATAACGGCTTGACCTATTTCATGAGCGAACCAGACCTAACTAAGGAAACCATCTATTACAGACCGATTGGTGAAAGGAAGAGACGGGAGATTATTAGAGACGTCTTTCAAATGAATCCATCATCACTTGTTAGGACAAATTATGCATTTGGATTCGGTCCGCTAAGTCGGACAGACAAACAACAAGTGTTTAAAAAACAAAAGATGCCGATGGATGGCAATTGTTACTACAGCAGTCTGGCACAGATATTTTTTGGGGATATTAGTAAGCACGATGTAGTTAGACTCCTTATTCAAACTTACTTCAATGCGAATCGGGATTCACCGGATCTACCCGACAAAACCAATGACATCAAGGATTTGTTCACAGTCAATGGTTGGGCGACAGAATACATCCATCAGATCAGAATAGAGATGCTTGATGTACCGCAATTTACATATATCCGCAGACCGTACTTGACTGCTTGGCTAAATATGGTTCAGAATACTACCAATCCATCTGAATCTCCCCATGACTGGACCATTGCTATATACTTGGACTTGATCAACGACAATCATTATGAGCCTGTACACCAGGGCATACACCTGCATGGTGACATACAAGTGGCTGGTTTTAACGGTAAGAGTTTGAAGGAGCCCGTATGGGTGCCTTCGTTGACCCCAGGAAAGACAGTGTTCGCTGATGGAGAGTTAACGAGAAATATCCTGACTCTGGCACTGGTTAATATTGGGTTGACATATCCCGGTATCAACACGAAGTTGTCGCCTCATAGGGACATCAACGCGACTAATGCAACGTTTCAATCTGGGGCACAAGGAGCTGTGAAACAACAGTTGATTAATCTGTTTGATAAATTTGTCGAACCGAATGACGGATCGTTTAGAATCTCTACCTATAGACTGTGTTAAATACCCACTCGTGTGAACTGGGATTTTGCCACTAAGGTTATCGATGCATCCAAGATCACTTTTGTACAATTAAAAGATATAACCAACCGAATACAAGACGATGGAGGTGACGACGTGCTAACAGTGGACTTTGCAAACAAATACATAGGTGGAGGTGTGTTGATGGCTGGATTGGTGCAAGAAGAGTTATTGTTCTTGACCTACCCGGAACTCTTTCTCACCAAACTCATGATACCTTTGGCGATGCAGGCCGACGAGGCTGTAGTCGTAACCAACGTTATCCGAACATCAGATTATACCTATGACCAGAACAGGCGAGTAGTGCCTGTCAAGTTGGGTGTGAATGAACAAAACATCTTGGGTAATTTTGTTGCTATCGACGCCCTAAACTACACCAATAAGAATCATAACAACAAGGGTGATATCGACCGAGAACTACACAAGGCGTATGTGGGCTTCAACCAAGCTGAATTTACCACCATTAGAACGGGCAGCTGGGGTTCTGGTGCCTTCAGGGGAGACAATAGATTGAACAAAAAAATGGTCTACAGCTGCTTCGAGAATACAGATGGGCCTACTCTGAAAGGGATCTTGTTTGCGTGTTTGGGGAAACAAAACAAGGATGTGTATTCTATGTTGCTTAAAATTGACTCTCATGCCAAACTGACTAAATTGTTCAAATGAGTATTAGTTTGATAATAAACACAAGATTTCTTGAGAAGAATTATTATTACTAAACGTGTGTTTGTGGTTTCATTTAAGGGTCTGAAGATGGATACGACAACACTCTACATGACTGTGATGCTGTCTACACCAGATCCGTCTGTTCAACACAGCACGGATAATATGGGACCTCTATCAAACCCGTTGTACTTTAAGACACCCTTTATACCGTTCCTTGCGGCATGGCCAATCACAATCATGTGTTTGATCATATATTCCTACAACCTGGTTCAGTACAAGCACTCTGCGGTGACAATACCACTGATCTTCTTCCCGCTGTTGCTGTTTTCAGGGATTCTAGATAACATCTATGACTTTGCGACTAACGCTGACATCAAAGAGTACAAGGCAAAAAATTTGCTCGCAATGGTTCTTGTGTTAACCGTGTTAGCGGTCCTCCGTGTAGTCTGCGTGATCTACTACTCCACTTGGGGGTTCAAAATCGCAAGGGATACCAACTGTTGTCCCAAACGGCCGATGACGACGAAGAGAACACTGACGTGTACTCCAGAGGCGACACAGAAGATAGAGACATGGCACAGATTACCTCTAGACCAGCTGACACAGAGAAGTGGTTTCGAATAATTGACGAATATATGGCGGCCAATGTGATGTTGTCTGTGTTTATGCACTATGCAATCGTGGCTGTGTTTGCACTGAATTTTACAATCGACTTTTACACGCAAGTCAAATATTGTGAAATTATCACAATCACATTGTTCTTCATTGTCACTTTCTGCGCTGTGTACAAGATAAAAATTTTCGTCAACATTGGTGTCGCACCAACGAAGAAGACCAACTAGTACCCGAACCATTGGACATCGGCTGACGTATGGAGTGTTAAGTGTGTGTCAATGCTGTTCATGACATGATGATGTCTCCAAACTGCCTACATGTAATCTGTTTGACATGTCACAAACAACTCAAAGACAAGCCGTGTTCGTACAGCAGAGGTGATTTGGGGGTCTGCATCAAGGTATCAGCTAAGGACTACCGTTGCTTTAACCTAACTGATGACGAGGCGACACCAGATCTTCCCAGTCCCACCGCATTCGAGGTTTTGTTCACTCCAGAGTATAAAGTGATGTATTTACTGTTTAAAAGTATACTCAAAACTAAATGGATGAGTAAAACTGACTACAGCTACAACCCCATGTGTCAAGTCTGTATGATGCAACACTCGTATCCAGACGTTAACATTGCTCTATTAAATCTGTTTTACGCCTGCGCTACAATCACACAAGACGTCATCCTGGATGCATTGACCTGCCTGAATATGATGTATGGATGGCGCCGATGTTGCAATCGGATCGCTCCCAAGGACGTTTTCTTTCGCTTCTTCATTAATCATTGTGGAACGGCGAAACTGCCCGATCACATGAACGGCTTCTCGGACACAGCCGACTTTGTGAGCCAAATGCTACACTCTATTGTGTACGACTGCCCAGAAATAGACAATATATCAAACTTCATTACAAATATCATCGAAACCGGCGGTGACAAACAGTGTCCGTACAATACCGCACACAATAATCTGGTCTCAATACAAACCCAACCGTGCACCACAGGCGCTGGAGATGATGATGCTGATGAGGATGACTACGAACCTTTTGTGCCAGACAGTGTTCTCAGTGCAGCCAAGGATAAGGTTAGATGGAACAACGACTATAAATGGACTGATACTGAGACGTCAGACGAGTGTGTAGATGAAAAATCTACCAGAGATGATGATGACGAGGCAGGTAAACCTCGTACATTGGCTGTAAATTGCCTTCAAGTATACCTCAATTGTGATGTATGTACCTCTATGATGGATGTCAACCAATATGCAGGCATTCTCAACCTCGATACCCGCGTTCAAACTGAGTTCCAATCAAAAGATATCTTTACATCTGTGTATGTGATATGTCAGGAGGAAGGCTATGACCAGAAACGGTCAGACACGATGCTTGTGCATTACACCAACCCGCTTTGCAAAATGAATCGAGAAAAGTTTATTAACTTTTTCTCATTGGTGACGCAGCCCGAATCACTCACTTCCAATAAAATCGTAGAGTATTTGTTTAAAGAGCTGTTTCCCAGCAAACAGTCGTAAGTTTGCCCCAACTATCATTTGGCGTGTATCTGTGACAAGGTGGCGAACATAGACTCGAGTGAATTTAAGAAGACCAAACGCAATCAAATCCTGCGCTGGTCTGCTAGAGTGATAGAGAAGCATACGAAGTAAACATAAAGTCACAAAATAAATAAACAAAAAGCACAAGACATATTACAGTGTGTGTAGTCTTTTCTTATTCATAACCTCAAACACGTTGAGACCATTCTGGTTCTCTTCCCCCGCCAGGGCACACATTTATATATGGCCCAGCGCTCATTACTAAGGCTCGTTCTAGGGGCTCATTCTTTGGTATGAGGAAGTAACAAACAAACTACTCCTGATAAGTTTAAACTGTACTAAAGTTGCTAACAAACAATACACAATTGCTCTAGAACACCCTCATGTCACTAATAAAATATGAGCCCTGGAGGGGAGCCCTCATCGTTAGGCTGCTGCGTTGGGCTCGGAGATGTATTGGACGACAAGGAATCCCTCGTATCCAAGCTGTTTGCCAGTCTGTATGATGAAAAAGCTATCATTATACTGCATAGGACGGAAACAATCCGCTAATTTGACAATGATCTAATCCAGCTCGTTTGTTTGGATCCGATACAGAAAATTATACATTCAATGGAGACAATGTCTTCTCTGGTTAGATATTTAGAGGTTTATTCTTCACGATCTTTGTTTGCAGACAAGATATCCGCTACCTCACCAGACCAGTTCATCGAAGACTACAACTTGACAAGGCTCGTTCAAACTGACAAGCGTCTGACGGACATCCTGACACACATCCATTCATCTCTGGTTGCCAAAATGTACATGCGTAGGGCAGATAATCAGTTGCGGCGGTATTTACACATGAGAAGAAGTCTACCCTTTCGATCAAATACTCAATATCGTAAAAGAAATAT
Organism: Flabesymbios commensalis; assembly: GCA_964017125.1. Lineage (NCBI taxonomy): Eukaryota > Metazoa > Annelida > Polychaeta > Terebellida > Flabelligeridae > Flabesymbios > Flabesymbios commensalis. The sequence continues at coordinate 2,345,033 of OZ024918.1, forward strand.
CTTCCGTCAGTTCCAATGTGTTGTTGGACCGCATCGAGACTAACCACATTGATTAAAGGCCTGTTGATACCCTATTGAATGTCAACCAATTTAAAACAAAACAAGATATACATTGTTTAGTGATACACACACTCGTTGAAACTTTATTAGATTATTATTAGTTTGAAACCTCACTATTCTCACAAACATTATTTTTTACACAGGAATCATCAAACGTCAGTTACGACATTTGTTGACAAGGAACAAAAAAAGCAATGGGCTTGTTCTCGGAAAAGAAGACCTGTAGGTCCGCAAAGAACAATTGTACGTGTTCAGAGAGTCTGGTTGACGACAGCAAGGCTACAACAGCACCAGATTTCTCGAGGCTTGACTAAACAAACACCAGAAGAGAGAGGGTCGCAATTTGATCGAACCAGCACTTCACTAGCTCTCTCTACACCAACCCCGTTTGTCGCACCACACTCTGTGGATGCATTCAGGAAGAAGGTTGACTCTTATGTGAAGTACATTCAATCGGCTGGGGACGTTAAAGAAACTCAAGTTGTCCTCAGAGGGACTGTCGCCGACCACTTGAAGGTTAAACCAGCCATGTCACAGAAGGAGATGCTTGAATGTATAAAAAGAGTAACTTGATGAACATCAAAATGTGTTGTTTCATTCTTTTATTAGGCTCTAAACTCATCCATCAGATCCTCCGTAGGCCCTACACCATTACCCTTAGTGTCCTTTGTAGAAGTAGTACTACTCATCATGATTGTTGAGAAGTCGATCGTATCATCGTCTTCATTACCCTCCTCTTCTTCCTTCTTGAGCACTCTAGCACACACCTCAGCCATTTGGGCTCTGTTTGATAGGCACTCGACCAATTCCTTGACATCAGCATCATCTAACAGTAGAGCCGGGTCATACATACCAAACACTTCTAGTAACCGAACGACACCTCACTCCCCTCAGAGAGGTTATAGATATCTCTAGCCTTCTCTAGGTATGAGTGTGCATGCCTCTGGATTGCACAACACTTTTCGTGAGTGCTCATACCGAACAACCCTTGTATTTCGCCACTCAAGTTATCAGCTCTCAGGCTGTTGTCGTCACCACCACCATTAAATGTCTTCTTCAATGGCACGAACACACCAGATATGTCTTGGTTCACCGTGTATAGATACGCGTGTCCCATGAACTGATTCATATTGTGCACCTGTCCTAGTGTACATGAGACATACTTCTGTGCTGAGGCTGTCCCAGACTTGGCCGTGAATACTGTTACCTTTGTGCGAGCATAGACCAATCTAGGGTTCCGTCCAAATAACGCGTGAGACATGGGTTCAATGGTGACTTCAGCCGCTCCCTTCAACTGTCCAAATTTAGGGATCAAAAACCCGTCGTATGGGTTATTCGCCTTGGCTGGGGGTTTTGCAAGGTAGTTGTTTGTCGTCAACAGCAATCCACATATGTAGATACTGACAAGGTTCTCCCAAGTAGCCGCTTCCAGCGCACTAGCACTAAACTGGCTCATTGGAAGTGCGAACGCAGGGTCTCTCAACAGACTGTCAATTGCTTTCTTGTGTTTTTTGACGACAAACCCAAGGAACCGTCTAGTCAACACATAACCAATCGTCTTCCTTAACGATGTCGCCTGTCGCGTTGTCAGGATAGCAGTGTCACCACCGTATGCGATGCCTCCACCACACATGTTAGAGCGCTCATCAGCCGGTTGGAGTATGCAATTCAGTTACTTGTACTTATTAGTGGTCTTAGTATATACGTTGGACACACTACACTGTTTCTTACCCGGCCTAGTATTAATGTTGTGCTCTTCACCCGTCTCCATATTAGCCACTGGGCCCAAGTTGCATAGCTTGACTGTGATATTTTCCTGGTGTTCCTTCTTCGAGTATACACCAATGTTCTTTGATGCGACAGCCTCCTTGGCGTCAGTGTAAGCCTCCTTAGACTTGTTGGCAAACTCATCCAGCTTGTAGCCGTTGTTTACTACTAACCGACTCATATAGGTGACCACCTTGGCTTTAATTAATGCCATGGACAGCATACCCATCGACAACTTAGAGATCCCTCCTTCGTTGTCCGTGAAAACAGACTCCAGCTTTGTATCTCTACATTGGTCTCTAGTCATGGTTTCAACACCACGGCTGCCACTTGTCACGTAGTCAGACACACTTTTTATCTCCGTAAACATACCTAGAACGGCTTCATTTGCGCTCTTGTTAGATGTGTTAGAGAGCGAGTCCTTGTACAGCCCATACGTCTTCTGGTGAGCCGCATTAAAGCCGTCCGCCGCCTTGACATGGTCTTGGCCAGCATTGCCAATCAAGCCACCAGTATTGTTGTACTCTGCGATGAACACGTTGTTATACGTGTCTGCACCGGCTCCCATCTTAGCCCGTTTGCTGGCGTCGGTTAGACTTGACCCCATAGATATGTTGTGTGTGAATGAATTGGACCAAGTCAAGGCACACTGTGCACCGGCGTTGCACTCACTGCATTCTTTCGAGACAGCAATACAGTCGGATTTCATAATGTCATCAATGCGCTTCATACAAAGACGCTGAGCCAGGTATAGAACTAACCCACATATGGTTGTACTCTCTTTACAGGCCGTGCGTTGCAACGACGTTAAGCCACTGCCAGAATTCGTGTGGTAGCGAAGACTGTTTCCACCTCCTCTTCCACCCTGTGAACTACCGGCCTGTATCGTTAAATACGAGATGCTCGCAGCAGTCATTGTACCCAGGTGGCTCACCACAAACATGGACCACATCACCTCAGGTCCCCCCAACACCTCCTTGCCTTGGTTCGAGGTAACGACCGTGTTCACACTCCCCAAGTACTGCATGTTGGCAGCAACTGCTCCCAACGTCCCGTCACCATCAGGTGGAGTGGATGACACAATCAACTTTAACAGGTCCATTTCGAAGGTTTTGTCGTTATTCTGTTCTTCTAGAGGCGCCCTGCGACCCACTCCACCTTTTCCAAACTGAAACATCTGACGTGTGCGATGTCACAGATTGGACAACCCTCTTACTCCGCTTATATACGTCTTCATCATCTTCGTATACCTCGTTTAGCCATTCACATAAGGCCTCTGAGATACACATGGTGATAGGCATTAGTTTCTCCATGTAACATTGCTGGAATTGAGCAAAGCACACCATGTTGGCCTCGAGAAATGACGGTGTAACCACCTCTGTAGGCAACCAAAGCACTCTCGGATCAACTTGAGATATAGTACCCATGTACATCCTCATCTGTTCAACCATATCTTTGCTGAACAACTCGTCCGTCTTCACTTTCAAGGCAAAAGAAGAAGAGGTATAGTATCCAGTTAGCTTTAGTTTAGTCTCCGTTATATCACTGCCGCCGCTTGGGCCATTCCCTGAATCGAAAGCCATTTTTGAATAGGTAGGTAGGTGGTAGTACTCGTCAGCTCTTCTTAACACAGTGTTACAAATGAGAGATCACTGAGTTGAATGACTTGATACTGCTGCACGCACCCCTTATATACTATAACCGTGGTCGTCACAAATTGTTAGGAAGATGAGACCACGTGACACAGATTACGTCTGATTGGTTCTTGGGACAGTCACAAAATTTGTGTAAGATCAATGTGGGGTGGGGTGTCGGCCATGCGCTCTGATTGGTTCTTGGTTCTTGGGACAGTCACAAAATTTGTGTAAGATCAAATGTAGGGGGGGCAGTCACGCAGTGTATCCTGATTCTAGATGCTATATAAGAGCTGGTACTCGCCGTATTCAGTCACATATCAGCGTGGGCCTGTGCAGCTCACACACTCCTCCTCCCACACACAAATAAACAAATCATGAAAAACGTATTTTACTCTGTCCGCGATGAAGGTCTACTGAACACTATCTGAATATTCATTGACAAATGCCGTGAAAAAGAGTCACAGGCAGTATGCCATGCAATTCATGTGTTCATAACTGGCGATGCGGGGACAGGCAAAACGATGATGCAAGATGGCATCAAGTACCTACCTAATATAACTCCAGTGTTTACTGGTTCTACAAACGTAGCTGGAAACCTACTGAAGAAGGTCTTTTGTGAGCTTCAGTACTTTGTAAATGACCATTCGGTCTATCCCACTACATTCCAACAGGTCTACAAAATCAAACCCGACGACTGGAAACAGACTATGAGCTACCTCTACGCCAATCAACCTAGTGAAGTGTCGTCTGGATCAGCTGTAACGGCCAATGAATTCTTTGAGAAGCTCTGGCCCGCACTACATGGCACTTGTAAAGGGTTGGTACAGAAATATAGGGCTGAAAAACCGAAGCTCATAACACCTGAAGAATATAAAAAGATACAAAGATGTGTAGAAGACCGTGCCGGGATTGGGGTGGATGCACGAACACTGCACAAGAGAACAATGAATTAGATCCGTGGTATCTATCCGCAGACGTACATAATAGATCAGTTAATCTATGACACGTATGTTATCAATGAAGGTGGACGGTTACAGTGTTCGTGGGACTTCATATTCATTGGGTTGTATTATGTTGTTCATGAAGAGTACTGTACGGGCGTGAGGAGCCCTGTCATAGTCACTGTTGGGTCTTGCACACAGTCGAAGGTTATCAACGACACGTGTCTTGCGCCAAACTGTAAGTCCTCCTATTGTACACATACCAAGATACCGATCAACGATCTGTCGATGATTACAATGATATCTAAAAAAGGGCTCCTGTATCAAGGCAGCTTAATGGTGAAGAACAATAAACACAACCGCAGAACAAAGTCTGGAGATCCAGACCGGAATGCTAATCTAGCCTTGTTTAGGAACCACCTCGAGATGAACGAACCCATTTCAGAGCCCGTTATGAAGTACATTAAAGAGAAGATGAGTGTGACTGAGGCGGAGTTTCTGGCTGACAAGTGCATCCACCTGTGCTTGACTCACCAGGATTGCATCGATGTACTAAGGCACGACGAGGTAACCAGTGGGGATACCATCTACTGTGAAGAGTTGGTAACGTCAACTGGCGGTGGCGGCCAAGCTACCCTGTACAACTGCTCTGCACCAGCGGGTGCAATGTACAAGAGTGCAGACTATACGTCTAACGTGTGGGCGAAGTCTCTGTTGGACAAGCCCTGGAGTAAAGGATCGCAGATGATGTTAGGGTTTACAGAATCTGAGAAGGCTGATGGCAATGATGACGAAGATTCACCACCAAGCGCAAAACGGTTTAAAAAAACAAGAGAGCAGTATTCATGCTGGACAAACGCTAGACGGTTCAGACGAGGCCGACCGTACACGACAACGCACAGCGTCTATGGTGTACTCAAGTCCATCTCGGGGTCGTGGGTAGACCTATCGACTGACCTGCTTGTCTTTGAATCGTTATATAGTGAGTCTCATGAAATTATTCTAGAGTTCATTAAAGCCATCTCATTCAGTCTTAGTCTGTCTCAACCAGACAACGAAGGAACTATTCGATCTTTGTTTGAAAAGGCATGCGGCATGGTTAACGTAGACGATCTCATGCTATGTCTAAACAAATTCATATGCATGATGCATGATGTGATGAAATATCAACCACAAACAACAGCGGAGAAGGACGAGAGCTGTTCGGGAGACATCATCCCAGACCTTGCCTACACTTGCAATTACTTCACAAACGCTCGTCTACTCATCCCAAAGGGCAGTGACCTCCGTCTCGAGGGGGCGTTAACGAGTTCAAGGAGAACTCCACTTGTCGTACGTCTTGGGAAGACGTTGTCGTTTACACTGTTTCATTCGACGATGAAAATTGATCAGCCTATATCCAAGTACCAACAGGCGCCATTTCAGAAGCGTATCAAGAAGGGATACCCCTCTAAAGGAGACAACTTGGACTATGAAGAGACTGGTGATGAGTTTGCATCGACTTCTGGAGATAAAGACTTTACGAATGAGGACTGTGGTAACGCTTCAAAGGAAGAGACGTCTATCTTCCAGATATCCAAACAGCTGTCGGTGAATGAACCCGACGAAGAGGGTAAAGGAGAGATGTGTTTGAGTAACACCAATTCGGTCTCTGAAATAACAACCCTTGATTTGATCCCATTGAAACTAAACTTGGTTAGTACGGTGGCTGCGTCACAAGGGATTACCATCAACAGTAAAGTGTACGCTCAGATTAAGAAGACTACATCTGCCTACGACTTATTCGTCATGAGCACTAGAAGTAGTTCGTCTAACGACATATTTTTTCTGCTTTCAAGATCCCTCTGGGAACGTAGCTGTAACACCGTTGGACAAGAGTACATTAGAGAGTATAAAACGGCTTTATATATTGTCGTTGAACACTCCGGGATTTTTGTAAGGCACCGCGACTTTGTAATATTATAACTAAGACTCATTGCTTTGGTTTACCAATAAAGAGTATTTGTTCGTGTTTGGAGGCTGCAATAAATTCTCACGGATTTGTAAGGATGTAATAATGAATGTGAGAGGATATGTAGTACGATTTTGTCCTATTAAAGCTTGCAAACACACCACCGATACCTGTTGTAACTCTAATAGCCCGTCCAATCAACACTACATTGATCGTGATGAGGTTTCAAATATTGTTGGGGTGCCTCTGGTGGTGGCACACGACACTGAGAGTGTAATAGGAAGGTGTGTGTGGTAAAAAACACCTCTGACGGCATCCAGGTCAAGTGCGTCATAGACGATACGTTCTTTATGAAGTGCATGCTTCGCAGGTTTAACCACTACAGGCTGAAATACAACAAGCAAATTAAAGATGTTGAGTCTTTCTGCAAAAAGACCCTGTCCTCGTTCAGTCTGTCGCATAATATCAGCTCTAAACAGGTCAGACATGTTGCCCTGGTTGATACACCTGGTCGAAAAGGGACAGCGGTTGATTACCAGAAAAATACTGCGGTAGTATTAGTACGAAGATCGGAAAATAAATATATTACTGATAATATAGCATCACACTCTGCTGCGTTCCTACCAGTCAGTGACAGAAAGGAGTATTTGATAGAGAATACAAAGTACAGTATCAACGCATTCGATTTCGGTTACATTAGTGCTAACAGAGTTTTAAAGATGGCAAATCAGTGTGAGTTTGACGAGTTTGTTGCATTGTATAGGAAGTGGCAAGATGTGAACAAGCAGGCTGAGAGAAAGACGCGAGGAAGGAAACGCACTCTAAGTGATGTTGAAGGTGGTGATGTGAATGACGACAGCACCAAGTACAAGTTCAAGTTCAAGTGTTTATTCTTTAAGCCTCACATGGAGAAATACAAGAAAATAACAGTGAATGTAATAAGCAAAACATACAACATAACACATAATAATGTATACATTATTATACAATCAATTACAGTTTTTTCACTTCACACTTTCTAAAATAATCTTAATGAAATTCACCAAACTACGTAATTTTGTTTTATCATTCATTATGCGTTTGAATTTGGGTGCCGAAGGGTGTATATGACAATACTTCGGTAGGTATGTGCGTCTCTGATCAGCAAAAAATGGACAGTTAAATATATAATGAAATTCATCACCAATTTCTGACTGACTACATTTAACGCATACTCTTTCAGATCTTGTGATGTTTTTATAAATGCCAGTTTCTACAGGTAATTTGTGATTTCTGCACCTAAAACGACTAAAAACGGTTCTTAATTTCATAGGTAGAAAAGTAATGTAGAATTCTAACGATATATCCGACTTATACATACGGTAATTTATACATTTTGCATTTGATGCTACATCATCTGTCCAAGTCTGAAGGTATTGATCCTTAAGTCTAGTTTTAAAAACTTTTTTAAAATATTCAAGTGTACGGGGTATCTTTTGATCTCGCCAAACATATCCAAACCCAGCAGACAATAAAGTAGATTTGACAAAAGATAGCCAGGGTGAAATATAAATACCTAGATTATAGATTTTATACAATAAATTATACATTTTTACTGACAGTTTTGAAACTGGGCCTGAAATAATACGTGCCCAAAATAAAATACATCTTGATGTGTATTCAATATTCAATGGATAACGGCCCAATTCGCCGTATACCATCGAAGATGTGGTGCTTTTATTAACACCTAATATATATTTACAATATCTCAAATGGAGCTTTTCGATGATATCGTTATTTTCATAGGCCCAAATCTCACTTCCATATAAAAGTATTAGTGTGACAAGCTTGCCAAAAAGGTCTAGCTGTAAATCAATAGGTAAATTCAACACTCTAGATTTTTTTAAAAGTGAAAACATAGCTCTACTGGCTTTATTAAAAACATTTTTTTTAGCTTTGCCAAACTTTCCATTATAATTAAATACAATACCAAGGTACAGCTTGTAGGTGAAATTGTCTATGACATCAATACTTGAATTTCGGAAGTTAAACTTGGGATATTTTCGAACTTTTCCTCTTGAAAATATTACTATTTTTGTTTTGCTGGTATTAATATTTAACTTCTATATATTACAGTACGACTGCATAGCATCTAATGACATTTGAAGCTCTGTTGGTGACTCTGCGAGAATAACTGTGTCGTCTGCATATAAAATAATGTACATTTTAATATATTCGTAAAGATCATCATCATTTTCTGTCAGTTCGGAAATATATGCTAAACCACCGTATTTTGAACTAAGGAAACTTTCCAGATCTGATAAATAAATCGAGAATAACAAAGGCGATAAATTATCACCTTGTCTGACCCCTATCTCTGACTTGAATACATTTGATAATTTACCATTCATTTTTATATAGCATTTGGCATTTGAGTACAGGTTTTTTATTACGTTTAGTATTTGGCCATTTATATTTAAAGATAGCATTTTTGTCCATAAACTAACTCGGGAAACATTGTCGAAAGCTTTTTTGTAATCTATAAAACAACAAAAAAAGGTTCCGTTTATTGAGATATAAATCAATAAGTGTTTTGAGGACAAAAACGTGATCAATGGTAGAATGTCCTTTTCTGAAACCACCTTGCTCGGAACCAATTAGGCCATAGCCATCAATAAATATGCCTAACCTTTGGTTTAGGTCTGACGTAAATGATTTTCCGAAACAACTAACAATTGAAATACCCCTGTAATTATCAGAGTTACATATGTCGCCTTTGTTCTTGTACAAAGGTATAATATTACTGATACACCACTCTTCTGGGACTATTCCCGTTTGTAATACCAAATTCAAAAGTTTTGTAAACACATTAATCATAGAATCACATGACGATTTTAAAAATTCGTTTAATACTTGATCATTGCCACAAGCTTTATTTTTTTTCAATTTTTTAATAGATTTTTTAACTTCATCTGGTTGAAAAGGTTTGTTTAATTCTACATTTAAATTGTCAATATTTGTGTTATCAGTTACATCTCCTTCGTCTCTTTTACTGTCATTAGTGTTAAGTTTTTTAAAATGTTCAACAAATATCTGCATTGATATTTTTTTTACCTCTTGTCTAGTGTGATCGTCAGCTGATTTATTTATAATCTGCCAATACACTTTTGGATCAGTCGATTTCAGATTTCGTATTTTGTTTTGCATGTCTTTCTGATATTTATTAAAGGCTTTATTCAATGATGCTTTGTATGATTTACTACTAGCTGTCATGTCTGTTTTGGCTTCTTGAGTTTTCTTACTGTTGTAAATACGTCTAGTTTTGGTAAAATGTTTTCTATGTTTTTCACAATCAGAGTCATACCATGGCTTATGATCAAGTGTTCGAGCTCTTTTCTGTTTAGTAGCTCTCCTTTTATTTATTAATTCCAAAGTATCCGCTGTCTCTACTAAAATGTTACAAATACTCTGTGCTATTGCATTAATAGAAGTCTGGTCATCGACACCGCTTCGTAGCATATTGTTAAGCTGTAAATCAATATCATTTATTTTATTTTGATGTTTATGTGACAATTCATGTTTAAACATACATTCTGTTTCTGATTTCCAAGTAGGTTTAATCGGTGCAACTTTATATACTGCATCATCTATTAAATCATCTTTGGTTTCACTATTTGCATTATTATATTTTACGTTGTAAGCTAAAGTACATATAACAGGATTATGAATATCTGATAGCATAGCAAGAGGATGAGGTGAGGGATGCACCCATGTCTAGTGGGGAGCTATCAGGAGGCGATGTTATCAAAGCGTTAAATACACTGACTCAGGGGGTAACATCTTTGGTTGAAACTTTCAAAACTCAGCCACCTCAGCCAACTCCTCCGATCGAGAAGAGCAATACTGCAGAACAATTTGTTCCGACTGGAACCTCTACACCTCAAACGCACGCTATCGGTGATAGTGATGTTAGTGTCACCCCTAAAGTGGAAGCTGCGCGGCCTAAGACCAATCTAAACGCTTCTATTGGGGTACCAGACAAGGCGACATTGAAGCTTGTTGTCAATTCAATCATGGGCGTGGTCTAGGCTGGTATCTGACTCATCAGTTGTGTTTATCAGAAACAGTCACGTAGTGTAGAATTATTGTGGAGGGGGTTCTAAGTACATCCCTCTGCGCTGTACCTGACCCAATAGTCACCTAGTGTATGCTGGGTACATTAGGTTACACTAGGTGACGACCGATGGGAGGGGGGGGGTGGTGGTTTCTCAGTACATCCGTAGCTGACATCTCAATAGTCACGTAGTGTGTGCTAGAAACATCAGGGTACACTGGGTGACGAGGGGAGGTTGATCCATTGTGTATATAAATACCAGAGGACGGCGGCAGTCAGTATCATTCAATAGAGATCTTCACAACACACATTGTGAACGGTACAAGTATCACCAGCAGCAGCAGCAGCAACAAGTTCCTGTGTCATCTCTCTCAACCGCTCAAAGTTATGGACTTTGATAACCATCGTGACAATATTTTCAAATTACATCCTACAGAGAGTGAAGAGGGTTTGATCTCGGAGGATGAAGACAACTATCCTGTTGTGGATAGAAGTTCAGATGCACGAACGGCAGTGGTGAATACAGAGTTGCCAGTTGCTGTCCCATCTGTGGACACTTGTGAAGGTCACCCGAGCTGTAGAGACTCGCATAGAGAGTATACTAAACTACAAAGACTTCGTCACAAGCACAGACGACAGAAAAAACGTGAACAGAAACAAAGGCGGATCCCCTATAGGCGCCCTTTGTACACACCAACAGAGACAAACTTCTACGATAGACACGCCGTCGCCACACAATGGAGTAACAATGAACGAGAAGGTGCTGCACCGCTGTCCCGACGAGGTGTAACGGGGTTCAACAGTGATTTGGGTTGTACGGAGAGCAGGTTCATAGAGGTTCATCCGAAGCATAGCTAATTTCGACTGTCTACTAACTATTTAACTAATAAGAGGGTGTCATTTGAAGAGCTTTGTGATCAGTTCTGTACGGCACACCCTGACTGCGACAAGGACGACGTGACGAGATGTTGTCTACCGGTATTTCTAGCATTTAATTGCCAGTCGAGCTCACCACTGCACTCGCATCTTACACAAAAGATCGCATTGTACTTCATCCAGTGCATAGCTTGAGTAGCGGAGATAAACTGTTGGGTGTCGGTTGCTGACCAACCTGCCGGAACAAGCTTGTTAAGCAACCTCATCACGGGTACAGCAGACATTGACGGTCACCCGTTAGCACCGGGTAATTTTTTGTCATACAAGTCTGGCCATCCAAACTACTTCATCCATTATTGGACTGGCTGTACGATCAACATAACAACCGACAGTACTGTTGCGACCACTGAATCGGCATACATACGAAGAATAAAGTCATCTGGGTTGTTTCACGAGACACTTGCCCTGGCCGGCAAGCACCAAAGAATCCTAGTGTTGGATTCGACACACAACACATCTGTGATGGTCGCCAACTATATGTATTGCAGTCAAGAGTCGACCAATCCGTTTGCCTCTCATATGGCACGCAGTGTGTACATGTTGAATTTGGACTGCAAAAGTAACGGTGGCTCAGTGGTGTGTATGTACAAATTGAATGGAACGATACCCCCTCATCACACGCTAGATCATCTGACAACGCATAAATACATGTTTTGGCTTGATGAAGGTGGAGTGCTGAACTCGTAGAGTATGAAGGCGTTGAGTAAAATTTTCAGCAATGTTGAGTCGTTTGTGGTGCACATGAACTACACTCGTTCATCCCAAGAGGATATTAAGACTGTGTTAAACCTGTTCAAATTTGACTGTTGCATCACCACCAGTGATCGGTTGTACCACTCTAAAGGTGTGAATGAAGCATGCACCGAGGTACACAAGGTATCATAGTTGATCAATGACGGTGGGGAGATGATCACTTCGGAGAATGTTGTTAAAGAGAACATTTTCCGCAACATTTTTGGACAAAAATTTCAAACACATCACTTTGATGTAGATAATATTACTCACTATACACGTTTACCTAGTTCTATGTCACCGTTAGATGTCGGTTGCCCATTTAGTAACTATATTCAAGCAGATCGTGGACCAACTGAATACAATGTGTATGCTATTTTAACTGGTAATGACCAAAGTATAATGACGTTTTGGGGTTTTATGTACGTAGATTATAACAAAAGGGGACACAGTATTATTCCGTTGGTTGATATTCAGAAGTGTATATTAGTTTTTGTGTGTATCATTGTGAAAAAAAGTAACTATAATTGAACAATTTTGTTTCATTGTGTTTTATTGAGCACTTCAAGTCAGCTCCATGTGTTCCTGCTGCTCGTGAAACTTAGTTTTAATGTCACAGGGGATGGCTGTGATGTTTGTTGTACACCCTCCACTCTGCATAGCCGCAGAGATGCTGCTTGGGCTCTCTCCTTTCCACACGTTGTAAACCTCTGTAGCCGTTGTGCGGTCACCTTCAGATTCCTTAAGACAAAATATGTTTGGGTTAATGTGTATTCCATGCGAGTCAACTGGCAGGGTTATATGGTAAACTAGTGTTGCGGTGGTTTCATTCAACATGTAACCCCCCGATACGAACTTGTTGGAGACAAGAAATGATTGAATGCCGTCACAGATGTCGAATGGACTACACGGGTATCTTTCTGTTGCAACGCCTGGTTAAATTTCACCCGAATGGAGTCGTCCCCCTTGATCTCTGTCAGCCATTGACCGTATCGTTTAACGACCTCTTCATTTTCCAGACTTTTCACGTGGTTGGTGTTACAAGGTGGGAATATACAGTATAATTTGTGGTGGGTAATATACCTTCGTTGGTTCTGTGGACCAGTTGGGAAGACAAAAGGTAATGGGTTGACGTATGTAGTCCGTTTTTGTTGCATCAGACTCTCTTTGATCTTGTTCTTGTCAGCTCTAACGAGGCCTGAGTCGGGTGGTGTCTTACCCAACCGCTTTATCGGTGCACGTATTTCAATCTGCGCCACATCCCAGCAGGAGGAAAAATCGAAATCTGTGATTATTAGTATGAAAAGTCTGCGCTGGGATTTTAACAGACAAAGCTGGTGATGAATAAAAAATAATTGTTGCCACTTGATCGATACAAGACTGCAGAAGAGAGACCGCGTTGGGATAGTTTAATACTAAAATCTTTGTCTAGAAATAAAAAAGACGTGAATAAAAGGATGAATAATCTAGTGTCACTTATTAACGGGGATCCCAACCCAACGGATCTTCCTGTGAATGCATTGAGTGTACTCAGCGAGACAAAGAATGTGAAGGAATGGCTTGCGAACGAGTTCACTTTGCTTGTCACCAACAATAACATCTCTAACAAGGACGTTGCGCATAAGGTTGAGATTCTGATGGACACTAAACTGATTGCCAAGATGCACAACCGCAAGATTGAGAACGCATTTGGGTTGATTTATCATCACGCAATGACTAGAGAGCCTATGCATGAAGACTTTAAGTTGATCTATCTTTACAAGGTGGACTTAACAGACGCTGCGTGTGAAGCGTACTTGGGTAATGCCGGTCCATCAGTCCAGATAATGGATGTGGAACGAAAAATATCCAACCCAACAGCACATCAGATATCAATCAATGTGGACACGTCTGTCTACACTCGCTTCATGATGGCTATGAGTGCCTACTCTGGCTCGTGGTTGAAGAACGAGCGGGACCGAGCCAATCTTGGGTTACCTAGACAGAACGACTTGGACGATCCTAGTCTGATGCTGACGCGAACAGAGTACAATAACTTATCTCACGCGATAGAGATTCAGACAACCTCTGTTACAAACGCTTTGATCAAGGGTGACAATACCTCATCCTTGTTTCAGATCATACGACAGTCACCCTCCATCTACACGTTGTCCAAGACGAAGCCTTTTGAGAATGTCATGGATAGGTTTGAGCTGGTGAGACGAACCACCTCTTTGGTGCCACAGAGAACCTTTGGTTTGAACAAGGCTGGACGGATCACCAATACTGACCGTTTTGGAACAAGTAGGATCCTCGGTGAGATCCTATGCATCTACGAGACGCACACCAACAACGCAGACAAGATTGACGACTTGGGTTGTTGGTTTGAAGGTCCCAATGCACCGTTTAAATCACCGGATGTAGTGATTTGTACTACCTCTAAGGTCATCGACATGCTTAGCAGAGATGGCGTGTGCCGCAACACTCGGGTCAACATGAATCAGATTATGACGGTTGTGTCTTTGTAGCGAGCAGACATGCATCCCCTCAGAACTCCGTTCAATTCAAAAACGGTGATTACGTTCGCGATCAGAACAGACAAATGATCAAGAAGGTTCACACAACCCCAGATTACAAGATCTGCTATGCAGAGATCAACGGTAAGAATGTTTGTTTGTGCCGGTGGACGACGGCTTGCTTGCCAACAAGGTTTAACAGGATGCAAAGTTCACAACAATGACCACGTTTGACTTCATGCTACCCACTGGCATCGCCATGTTTGACCATCAAGATCAAGCGTGTGGGCCCTCACGGCAATCAACTAGCTTTAATAACGAAATGGGAAATCAATACACCCTCTCATGTGATCGACTATCCAAGATGTTGACCCGCTTCTTCAATGACACAGAACACGCGAGGGTTTGGGTCGTAGATCGTAGCCCTGAACAACCCGACCTCAATAAGTAGATCCTTGGGTCGTGGATCTTAGCTCTGGATAGCACCATATCGCACAGGCTGGGGTCGTGGATCCTAGCCCTAGATAGCCCCACACCACACAGGCTTGGGTAGTGGCTCCCAGCCCTGGACAGCCAAAAAAAGTAGATCCTAGCCCTGGACAGCCCAACACCTCAAAGGCTTGGGTTGTGGATCGTAGCCTTGAACAACCCTACCTCGCAAAGGTTTTGGTGATGAATCCTAGCCCTGGACAGCCTAACAACGCAAAGGCTTGGGTTGTGGATCAGAACCATATCGAACAGGCTTGGGTTGTGAATCCTAGCCTTGGACAGCCCCACACCACACAGGCTTGGGTCGTGAATCCTAGCGCTGGACAGCCCAACAACGCAAGGGTTTGGGTCGTGGATCATAGACCTGAACAACCCCACTTCAAAAAGTAGATCCTTGGGTCGTGGATCTTAGCCCTGGACAGAACCATATCGCACAGGCTTGGGTTGTGGATCTCAGCCCTGGACAGCCCTACACCACACAGGCTTGGGTCGTGGATCCCAGCCCTGGACAGCCCAACACCGCAAGGGTTTGGGCGTGGATCGCAGCACTGGACCACCCCAGCTGAAAAAGTAGATTCTAGCCCAACACCTCAAAGGCTTGGGTTGTGGATCGTAGCCTTGGACAGCCCTACCCCGCAAAGATTTTGGTGATGAATCCTAGCCATGGACAGCCTAATAACGCAAAGGGTTGGGTCGTAGATCCCAGCCCTGGACAACCCAACACTGGAAAGGCTTGGGTCGTGGATCTTAGCCCTGGACAGCCCCACACCAGAAAGGCGTGGGTCGTGGATCTTAGCCCTAGACAGCTCACCGGAAAGGCGTGGGTAGTGGATCTTAGCCCTGGACAGAACCATATCGCACAGGCTTGGGTTGTGGATCCCAGCCCTGGACAGCCCAACACCGCAAGGGTTTGGGCGTGGATCGTAGCACTGGACCACCCCAGCTGAAAAAGTAGATTCTAGCCCAACACCTCAAAGGCTTGGGTTGTGGATCGTAGCCTTGGACAGCCCTACCCCGCAAAGATTTTGGTGATGAATCCTAGCCCTGGACAGCCTAATAACGCAAAGGGTTGGGTCGTAGATCCCAGCCCTGGACAATCCAACACTGGAAAGGCTTGGGTCGTGGATCTTAGCCCTGGACAGCCCCACACCAGAAAGGCGTGGGTCGTGGATCTTAGCCCTAGACAGCTCACCGGAAAGGCGTGGGTAGTGGATCTTAGCCCTGGACAGCCCATCACCGCAAAGGCTTGGGTCATGAATCCTAGCCCTGGAAAGACCAACACTGCAAAGGGTCGTGGATGCCAGCCCTGGTCAGACCAACACCGTAAGGGTTTGTGTCGTGGATCGCAGCCTTGGACAGCCCTACTCCGCAAAGTTTGGATCGTGGATCCTAACTCTGGACAGCCCCACACAGGAAAGCTTGAGAACAGCACCTTATCGCTCAGACTTGGGTCATGGATCCTAGACCTGGACAGCCCCACACTGGAAAGGTGTGGGTCGTGGATCTTAGCCTGGAGAGCCCCACACAAAAAAAGCTTGGGTCGTCGATCCTAGCCTGGACAGCCCCAGACAGCAAAGGCGTGAGTGGTGGATCCTAGCCCTGGACAACCAAACATTGCAAAAGCTTGGGTCGTGGATCCTATCCCTCGACAGCCCCACACCGCAAAGGCTCGGGTCATGAATCCTAGCCCTGGACAGCCCCACACCACAATTTCTTAGGTCACGGTTCCTAGCCCTGGACAGCCCCTCACCTCAAAGGCTTGGGTCGTGGATCCTAGACCTTTACAGCCTAACAACGTAACCCTGGACAGCCCCACACCACACAGGCTTGGGTCATGGATGGATCCCAGCCCTGGACAGCCAACACCGCAAAGGTTTTGGTCGTGGATCGTAGCCCTGGACAACCCCACACCAAAAAGTAGATCCTAGCCCTGGACAGCCCTATACTGCAAAGGCTTGTGTTGTGGATCGTAGCCTTGGACAGCCCTACCCCGCAAAGGTTTGTGGTCGAGAATCCCAGCTCTGGACCGCCCCACACTGCAAAGCTTGAGAACAGCACCTTATTGGGTCGTTGATCCTAGCTCTGGACAGCCCCACACCGCAAAGCTGGACAGCACCTTATCGCTCAGGCTTGGGTAGTGGATCCTAGACCTGGACAGCCCCACACTGGAAAGGTGTGGGTCCTGGATCCTAGCCCTGGACAGCCGAACACCGCAAGGGTTTGGGTCGTGGATCGTAGCCCTGGAAAGCCGAACACCGAAAAGGCTTGGGTCGTGGATCCTAGATCTGGACAGCCCCACCCCACAAAGCTTGAGGACAGCACGTTATGGCTCAGGCTTGGGTCGTGGATCCTAGACCTGAACAGCCCCACACCAGGAAGGTGTGGGTCGTGGATCTTAGTCCTGGACAGTCCCACACCACAAAGGGTTGGGTCGTGGATCCCAGCCCTGGACAGCCCAACACCGCAAAGGCTTGGGTCGTGGATCCTAGCTCTGGACAGCTCCACACTGCAAAGCTTGAGGACAGCACCTTATTGGGTCGTGGATCCTAGAACTGGACAGCCCCACACCGGAAAGTTGTGGGTCGTGGTTCTTAGCCCTGGACAGCTCCACACTACAAAAGGTTTGGGTCGTTGATCCCAGCCCTGGACAGCCCAACACCGCAAAGGCTTGGGTCGTGGATCCTAGCCCTGGACAGCCCCACACTGGAAAGGTTTGGGTCGTGGATCTTAGCCCTAGAAAGCCCTACACCACAAATTCTTGGGTCACGGCTCCTAGCCCTGGACAGCCCCTCACCTCAAAGGCTTGGGTCATGGATCCTAGCCCTGGACAGCCTAACAACGCAAATACTTGGGTCGTGGATAGTAACCCTGGACAGCCCCATACCACACAGGCTTGGGTCCTGGATCCTAGCCCTGGACAGCCCCACACCGGAAAGGCGTGGGTCGTGGAGCTTAGCCATAGACAGCCCCACACCATAAATTTTTGGGTCACGGTTCTTAGCCCCTTATAGCCCCTCACCTCAAAGGCTTGGGTCATGAATCCTAGCCCTAGACAGCCCAACACCGCAAAGGCTTGGGCCGGGAATCATAACCATGGACAGCCCCACACCACACAGGCTTGTGTCGTGGATCCTAGCCCTGGACAGCCCCACACCATAAATTCTTGGGTCACGGTTCCTAGCCCTGGACAGCCCTCAGCTCAAAGGCTTGGGTCGTGGATCCTAGCCCTGGACAGCCTAACAACGCCAATACTTGAGTCGTGGATCTTAACCCTGGCTAGCCCCTCACCACACAGGCTTGGGTCGTTGATGGATCCCAGCCTTGGACAGCCGCAAAGGTTTTGATCGTTTATCGTAGCCCTGGACAACCCCACACAAAAAAGTAAATCCTAGCCCTGGACAGCCCAACACCGCAACGGTTTGGGTTGTGGATCGTAGACCTGGACAGCCCAACACTGCAAAGGCTTGGGTCGTTGATCCTAGATCTGGAAAGCCCCACCCCGCAAAGCTTGAGGACAACACCTTATTGCTCAGGCTTGGGTTATGGATCCTAGACCTGGACAGCCCCACACCGGGAAGGTGTGCGTCGTGGATCTTAGCCCTTGACAGCCCCACACCTAAAAAGCTTTGGTCGTCGATCCTAGCCCTGGACAGCCCCACACAGCAAAGGCTTTGTTCGTGGATCCCAGCCCTAGACAGCCCAATAACGCAAGGGTTTGTGTCGTGGATCGTAGCCTTGGTAGGCCTACTCCACAAAGCTTGGGTCGCGGATCATAGCTCTGGACAGCCCCACACAGGAAAGCTTGAGGACAGCCCAATACAGCAAAGGCTTGGGTCGTGGATCCTAGCCCTGGACAGCCCCTCACCTCAAAGGCTTGGGTCGTGGATTGTAGCCCTGAACAGCCTAACAACGCAAATACTTGGGTCGTGGGTCGTATCTCTGGACGGCCCCACACCACACAGGCTTGGGTCGTGGATCCCAGCCCTGGACAGCCCCACACTGGGAAGGCGTGGGTCGTGGATCTTAGCCCTAGACAGCCCCACACCATAAATTTTTGGGTCACGGTTCTTAGCCCTGGACAGCCCCTCACCTCAAAGGCTTGGGTCGTGGATCCTAGCCCTGGACAGCCTAACAACGCAAATACTTGGGTCGTGGATCGTAACCCTGGATAGCACCACACCACACAGGCTTGGGTTGTGGATGGATCCCAGCTCTGGACAGCCCAACACCACAAAGGCTTGGGTTGTGGATCGTAGCCTTGGACAGCCCTACCCCAAAAAGTAGATCCAAGCCCTGGACAGCCCCAAACCGCAATGGCTTGAGTCGTGAATCCTAGCCGTGGACAGCCTAAAAACGCAAAGGCTTGGGTCGTGGATCCTAGCCCTTGGACAGTCACACACCACAAAGGCTTGAGTCGTGAATCCCAATCCTTGACAGACCAACACCGCAATGGCTTGGGTCGTGGATCGTAGCCCTAGACAGCACCATATCGCAGAGGCTTGGGTCGTGGATCCTAATCCTTGAAAGCCCCACTGTAACAGTGTCAGATTACCCCTCTGTTCAGGTTACCTCCGGTTACCCCCGATCCTAACCCTGGACAGCCCAACATCACACATGCTTGGGTCGTGGATCCCAGCCCTGGACAGCTCAGCACAGCAAAGGCTTGGGTTGTGGATCGTAGCCCTAGACAGCCCAAAACCACAAATTATTGAGTCACGGTTCCTAGCCCTGGACAGCCCCTCACCTCAAAGGCTTGGGTCGTGGATCCTGGACCTGGACAGCCTAACAACGCAAATACTTGGATCTTGGAACGTAACCCTGGACAGCCCCACACCACACAGGCTTGGTTCGTAAGCCTAAGTGTAGTACTCGACACCCATTTCAGATGATTATATATATATATATATATATATATATATATATATATATATTATATATATATTATATATATATATAATCTGAAATTGGTGTCGTAATATAATATACAATATATGTAATAAATATTATAGTGTCGATAACTGCACTTTTTATGTATATCATATTATACATTTAAATTCATTCTCATGTCTGCATTCTCTGATATGCATCCACGTGAATCCATTCATTATGACTGTTGTGTTCAGAGCATGCAGGCATGTAGGCATGTAGTCATGTAGATATTGAATCCATTCCCTGTGACTGCTGTGTTCCGAGCATGCAGGCACGTACGCATGTAGTCATGTACGTATTAAATCCATGCAATATGCCTGGTGTGTTCAGAGCATGCCGGCATGTAGGCATGTAGACATCGAATCCATTCATTGCGACTGCTGAGCGCTGTGTTGGGAGCATGCAGGCACGTAGGCATGTAGATATTGAATTCATTTCCTGTGTCTGCTTTGCTCAGAGCATGCAGGCACATGGGCATGTAGGCATGTAGGCATGTAGTCATGTAGATATGGAATCCATTCCCCGTGTCTGCTGTGGTCAGACCATGCAGGCACGTAGGCATGTAGTCATGTAGATGTTTTAATTCATTCCCCGTGTCTGTTGTGTTCAGAGCATGCAGGCACGTAGGCATGTAGGCATGTAGATGTTTAATTCATTCAACGTGTCTGCTGTGGTCAGAGCATGCAGGCACGTAAGCATGTAGTCATGTAGATGTTTAATTCATTCCCCATGCCTGCTGTGTTCAGAGCATGCAGGCACGTAGGCATGTAGGCATGTAGTCATGTAGATATGGAATCCATTCCCCGTGTCTGCTGTGGTCAGACCATGCAGGCACGTAGGCATGTAGTCATGTAGATGTTTTAATTCATTCCCCGTGTCTGCTGTGTTCAGAGCATGCAGGCACGTAGGCATGTAGTCATGTAGATGTTTAATTCATTCAACGTGTCTGCTGTGGTCAGAGCATGCAGACACGTAAGCATGTAGTCATGTAGATGTTTAATTCATTCCCCATGTCTGCTGTGTTCAAAGCATGCAGGCACGTAGGCATGTAGTCATGTAGATATTGAATCCATTACCTGTGACTACTGTGTTCAGAGCCTGCATGCATGTAGGCACGTAGGCATATAGTCATGTAGATATCGAATCCATTCATTGTGTCTACTGTGTTCAGAACATGCAGGCACGTAGGCACATAGGCATGTAGTCATGTAGATGTTTAATTAATTCCCCGTGTCTGCTGTGGTCAGAGCATGCAGGCACTTAGGCATGTAGATTTTATGAAGCTACGCCTAATTTGATCAGTTTTATCGCTATGGTTTCAGACACAGACAAATGTATACGCTATCTAACCTAGAAGAAAAACTGTTTCACGCAGTGAATGCTTATGCGTTTGTGGAAAAACAATGACAATGATCGGAAGGCTGAGGAGCGCTACATTAGATGGCAAAAGTTGGCGCTGTGGTAAATGTAAAAAAACCTTATCCATTCGAAATAATTCTTTTTTCCAGGTATATATCTCGCATTCCTTTTAAATCACAGCAGAGACAGGGAATGGATTCAATATCTAAATGACTAGATGCCTACGTGCCTGCATGCTCTGAACACAGCAGCTACAGGGAATGAATTCACTATCCACATGACTACATGCCTACATACCTACATGCTTACGTGCCTGCATGCTCTGTACACAGCAGACATGGGGAATGGATTCAATTTCCACATGACTACATGCCTACGTGTCTGCATGCTCTGAACACAGCTGTCACAGGGAATGGATTCAATATCTACCTGACTACATGCCTGCATGCCTGCATGCTCTGAACACAGCAGTCACAATGAATGGATTCACGTCACCGCATAGCAGAAATGAGAATGCAGACATGAGAATGAATTTAAATGTACAATAAAATATACATACCAAGTGCAGTAATCGACACTATATATATATTATATATTATACATGGTGACGTCATATATGATATATTAAATATCCCTATATATTATATATATTATATATATATATAATATATCATATAATATACAAATGTATAATATATTATATATTATATACTATTTATATAATATAATATAAATATATATATAAGACCATATAATGTATGACACGGAGACAAGAAGGCACCGGACAACCTGGCTCCGGCCAGTTTGCCACTGCCGGGGGATGAGACCGCCTAATCACAAAATAAACATTGACCACGGACGATGTGAATGAATGAACAGTTCCAAAAGCACCCATGTGAACCTTTTAATTCCCATAAGTGCAATGTCACCCTTTGTGCAGTCGTAGGATCTTTGCGCAAGCTTCTCGTCCAGCAACTCGTATAAAGCGGGTGCATGAAAAATAACATGCAGTGTAAACGTGTTCACATTGACCCGGTCTAAACCTGTGTTCGAAGGAGACGTCTACAGATTGATTGTACGAACTTGTCACTCTGGTTAATAAACCCGCTTCAGAACCAGTTTGGTTTGTATTAAGAACAACGAAATTGCTTCCCAGTTTAAACATGTGTAAATCGGGTGCATGAAAACTGACACATGGTTTAAACATGTGTAAATCGAGTGTATGAAAACTGACACCCGGTTTAAACATGTGTACATTAACCTGTCGAAACCTGGGGGTTGAATGAACCATCTATAGATTGTGTGGACGAACTTGTCAGTCGGGTTAACTATGTGTATTTAATTTGATTGAAACCTGCTGCAAAATTAGTATTGTTTAAATTAAGAACAGCAAAACGACGGCCCGATTTACACATGTTGGAATCGGGTGCACGAAAACGGACACTCGATTTAAACATGTGCAGATTGACCCAGTCTAAAGCTTATGTTAAAAACCTGCTAAAATATGGTAATAAACTGAACAACTGTGCTCTACACCTCCTTAAATGCTATCATAAAAGAGAAAATATAGATAGGAGTAATTATAAAAGTATACTTTTGTAATCTGACAAAGGAAAATCAGGGGGTCTCTAGAACTTATATCTTTGTGCTGGTGACGGTGCTGTTGCTGGTGCTGGTGAGCTCTTTTATTTTTACTATTTGTTTAGGAATGAAAACCCCATGTTAAATCTATATCACCAGCACCAGCATCATAACCAGCACCAGCACCAAGATATAATTGCTAGAGACCCCCTGATAAAGGGGTAAGAAAACACCAGAAATGGATCGTGTGAACGCCAAGACCGTTCTTTTTCAAATAAATGACAACGATAGAACACCTGAAGTGTATGATAGGGTAGAATCATACGCTAAAACACACTCTGTTGAAAATTATTGTGTTTTACCAACGGATACATCATGATGCATAATTCTACCAAAATAATACACCTCATCAATGGTGGATTGACATTACAAAATGCTCTAGACTGCAACCATACACCTACAAGAGTAACGAAATACAACCCACTCCCCTCTGCCTTGTGGTTCGACATGTTTCCCAGCGGTTACAATACAGAAAAGTTTGTGAGATGCACGGGAGAGAGATTCGAACGTAAATGTGTTGCTAAGCTACTCGATCAAGAAGCGAATGAGGCTGTTGGGCGTAAAAATTACGCCCATACCATGTCATCCACCGTCACCGAACTACTCGAAGACGGGTCTGTAACCATTGAAAACGCGCAGAAAATTGCTGCGGCAAAGAAGTTTGTTACTCAACAGCGTGCGGTGGACTCGCCTAATCCAGATTTGACGGAAGCGGGTATTGAAATCCCCTTTGCACAATATAAATCTCAACAACCGACAAAAAATACCCCGAAACAAAAGTACAGATAATTGGTTACCCCAATAACACACTACAAAAGAAGAAACATTATTACATATACTCTAACAAGTCTGGTTTTGGTAAAACTTTCCACATGCAGAAGTTTACGCGTGAGTACAATGCACATTTCATCGAAGATCTTGGTAATTGGCTGTCTGTTCCAGAGCATACTCAATTTCTCATCATAGATGAAATATCTGTTGGGAATAAAATGGAATTTTCTAAACTTAAACAGTTGACTAGCGGAAATGTTCTCAGATTTAGCTCAAATATGAAGACACTTGGTAGTAGTTTTACGCCGCGACCCGACGTACAGTTGATTACAATCGGAAACATGTCTCCCTTTGATGTGTACGGTACATGGAACAGCAAACTTCAAAGAAGGATGATGTGCAGGGATCACTTAGATCAACTGGAGGACAGATTCACAATAGTCCGTCTTGATGGTAGCGTTGGAGAAGACAAACTACGAATGATGACACCCACAGACTGGAGTCCGGATGAATACGATCAAGAGATGAGATGCGTCATTGGGGATGTGTGCCCTGGCGAGATAAACACACCATTTGAAGCTAATAAAATTGTAAATAAGTTAAACAAATGCGCACAGATACTGAAGGAACGGTACGGTCATGAAGAAGAACAACTCAGTGGTCACTTTTTGATAGAGTTGAAGAGATTATTCCTGAAGCACAAGTCTTTCTTTACAACTTTTGTCAATTACGCTTTAGATACGTATCTCAAATTGGTACTAAAATGCAAGCGGGATGCGATGGCTGCTTCATTGCTGGACGAACTGGATATAGGTCGAAATGAATTGTTTCCTTCATACCCGTTGAATGAAGATCACATTGACAGATTTCTTGGTGAAATTGCTAAAGAGTACAAGAGAACACTAATGATGAGCGAGCCTACTAGTTCTTACATTTGTGAAAAAATATTGTTAAATACTAGCCTTGAAGTGTCTGCCAAATTCAAAAACAGCTTGTTATACCGTGATGATGATGATGATGATAGTGATGAGAGACCGACAAAACGGCAGCGTGTGTGAAATAATAAATAAAAATGAATCTAAAAAGTGCTCTTAATGTGGTTAGTTACTCACACTAACGTCATCCACTCCCCCCCCCCTCCACTCGACGTCGGTTAATTATGTGTAATTAATTCACTTGAAACCCGCTTCAGAACCAGTTTGGTTTGTATTAAGAACAACGAAATTGCTTCCCGGTTTAAACATGTGTAAATCGGGTGCATGAAAACTAAACCCGGTTTAAACATGTGTAAATCGGGTGTCAGTTTTCATGCACCCGGTTTAAACATGTGTTGATCGGGTGCATGAAAACTGACACCCGGTTTAAACATGTGTACATTGACCTGTCGAAACCTGGGGGGTTGAATGAACCATTTATAGATTGACTGGACGAACTTGTCAGTCGGGTTAACTATGTGTATTTAATTTGATCGAAACCTGCTTCGAAATTAGTATTGTTTAAATTAAAAACAACAAGACGACGGCCCGATTTACACGCCTTAAACATGTGCAGATTGACCCAGTCTAAAGCTGTGTTTCGGTTCACTTTATCCAGATAAAAGTGAACAAACTTGTCACTCGGGTTTATTATATGTAAGTAAATAACTCGAAACCTGATTCAGCGTGAGTTTTGTTTGTATTAAGAACAACTAAATGACAGTCCGATTCAAACACGTGTAAATCGGGTGTATGAAAAGTGACACGCGGTTTATTTATGTTAACATTGACCCGTCTAAGGTTGGAGATTGAATGAAACGTGAATAGATTGAATGTATGAACTTGGTACACGGGGTTAATGATGTGTTTTTTATTTGTTCGAAACCTACTTCAGGACGAGTTTGGTTTAAATCAAGAACAACGAAACGACAGGGCGTTTCAAACATGTGTAAATCGGGTGCATGAAAACCTACGCCCGGTTTACACATGTGTAAAGCGGGTGCACGAAAACGGACACTCGGTTAAACATGTTAACAATGACCAGGACGAAACTTGTGTTTGAAGGGAACCTCTTTAGATTGATTGAACGAACTTGGCACTCGGGTTAATTAAATGTATTTTATTTGTTCCAAACCTACTTATGAACTACTTTGGTTTGAAATGAGAATAACAAACCGGCATCTCAATTCAAACACGTGTAAATTGGGTTATGAAAACTGACACTCGGTCTACACGTGTTTGAATTGACTCTCACAAAACTCTACATGAAGTGAACGTGTTTTGTATGAACATACGATATTGGCACACAGGGGGGGGGGGGGGGCGACAAGTGTGGTAGACATGGGTGCGAACCCATGTAGTAGTTAATACGTACTGTGTTGAGGAGGGATTAACCGAGTGTCGATTGAGCAGCGCAGGTTTACGGCGTCCCGCCGCCGCACGTACTCGCCCGCCTCCAGCCTACACGTCAAGCTGTTGTTAACATATACATACGCGATCCCGAGGTGGGAACGCGGACGTTGGCTGCCTCTGTGTATGCACAAAAAGGCCTGCCAAAAATCTGACACATGCAGTCTCGAAGCTGCAGTCGTACATTACACATCTATTCGCAAACAATATTATTAAAACAGCTTAGAAAAATGGCTACTGGTGTCGGATACAGGTTCAGGTATTGAATTAAAGAGTGACCAAGAGAACAACAACGTCCGTATTGTTTGCTGCCAAGACAGAAAGAGACCGACAAGCAAGATATTATTACCATATATTATGCATACATTCATATTCATGTGTTAGTTATTTCATGAGACACCAGGGGTGAAAACGCGGTATATACATTTCTCCTGACAACTGGTCGTGATTTGATGCAGTTCCCAGAGTTGAAGTCGGCAGATGCTGATACCTTCGATTGTCGTCACTTGGTCTATGTCAATGACAACTTCACCACACTTGGGTTTGTCTCTCTTCGTGCAATGAGACTGTACGGACGACGAGAGCTGAGTGACGAAATGATCCTGTTGGATCGCGTTCAAGTCGAGATGGACAGCATCATTAACGGTCTACCCGTCCTAAACCCCATGAGGATGTTGAACTCGGCTGAGATGATGGCGCATGGACTGGCTGTATTCGTCTCGGTGTGCAACCTGGCTGGTCTGCGCAAGGATCCAGAGATACGCGCTGCCCTCTGCGGCTTTGTTCACGGCTGGTTTGAAATAGTCCTGCCCGCCTTGGCACTGAGGAGAGCAGATGATAATGGTGATGATCAAGAAGAGATGCAGGTGGAGGAAGAGGAGGAGGCGGTGGTAGCGGTGCAGGAGGAAGTGATCAATCACCAACAGGAAGAGATGGAGGCGGCAGGGGATGCTCAGGGGGTACATGACGACGAGGTGGATGCAACCGCTAACGACAACCTCGACGATGCTGCTGCTGTTGCTGACCTTCACCAATACCACCACCCAGAGTGTCTAACAGGGGGAAAGGCCGATGAAGAGAACTTTTACAGATAGACAGTGCATCTACACACGCATTGTGCAAGGGGTAAAGTCGCCTAAGCAGGTTAGGGAGTGTGTGGAGGAGGCCCTCAGAGAATGCGCTAGCGATCATCGTGTCATTCACGCAACAGTGAAGAACTTCAGAGTCTTGCGAGTGTTTGACACCGTCGAGATTGATAACCTCATGAGACAGCTGGACGCCATTTAACCTGGCTGGATATTACCGTTTGGTAAAAAAAGACAATAAAATATAGCCATATCCAGTTTATTCATTGTATATATGTATTAAAAATAAATGTATATGTTCATTGTATTACAGTCTTGTGTGTCACACCACACACGTTTCATATGCCAATAAATGCCTTCCGTCCGTCTCTACCACACACCCGTTTCAGATGCCGATAAATTCCTTCTGTCCGTCTCTACCACACACCCGTTTCATATGCCCATAAATGCCTTTTGTCCGTCTCTCTCTGTGACGGCAACCGAGGTAGCGCGTCCAACTGTCGTAAACTTGACCGCTGTCCAACTGTCTTGCGCAGCATGATCTACACAGGTCCTTGCAGATACACTTTGTTGCTTCCGCATGCAATTCAACGCCCTTTGGACACTTCTCCTCAATGTGCCGCAGCATCTTAAGGGGGTTAGCCGTCAGATGTGTGTTGCAGTACATGCATTCGATCATGCTTGGGTGACGTGTGCTCTTCTTGTATCACCAAATAGCACCGCAACTGTCACACTCCATCTCGTGTGATGCGAATGCCGGTTGAAGAATAAGTAGAAGTGACAGGTGAAATGAGAAGGCGTTGGGTTGACTTGGTTGAGTTGCATTGAATAGGACGACTCGCTCTCTGTCTTATATACAGTCTCTATTCATCGTCACCTAGTGTACTCTGATGACGTGTTGAACAAAGTGCAAAGGTCTCAGAAGCGGCGGCGGTCGGCGTCGTCACCCACCTTACTCTGATGACCTACTAGAGGTTGTTGTTGATGCCTCAGGGAGGGGGGGGGGTTGGTCACGTAGTGTGGGATGGTTCTTGGGCGCTCTCACATAACACACAGACCATACCTCCTCAACTCAAAAGTTCTTAGAATGCTGCCTGAGCAACAAGCGTGTATGCCGTGATAACAATTAACATAATAATCAACACACCAAGTACACTTGCAGCTATCAAAAAGTACGTCATCAAGCCATCCGCTGGTTCTTTGGACGGTCTTACAAACATTGAATCAGTTGTGTTTGTATTCATGACGCCAATTGTAAGGTACGTGTTGTTGTCTGCTACCCAGTCGTCAGTTGGCGCACTGTAGGTATCAGTCACACCATTCTCATTTGCGGCTAGCAGGATTGGAGAGTCAGTGAGAGGGCCGAAGGTTGCTCCCAGGGACTGACTTATAACCTCCAGAAATACACATACTACAGTTAGTTAGAACAACATAGTGTCTATTCGTACTTGTATGTTTATTGGCAAATTTCAAACTTGGTTTGAAACAAATAGTACTCTTCATTTTCTCAGACCATCACCAACCCCACGTGTTTGTTGCTTTTTTCAACAAAGTCTCCATCCCCGCCTTGTCGTCGGTGGTTTTCAGCATCTGGTATCGTTTGTAAGAGAAGAACATGCCGATGAATATAGCCACAATGATTATGATAGCGCTTATAGTGTACACCACCTTCATCGTCATTGATAATGTCCTATCAACAGCGTCATCTGAGTAGGTCGTTCCTATCTTGGGTGGCGTGTAGATCTTCACAAGAACACCTGGTAGAACATTAATCTTCTCATAGTCAACCTTGGGGTCCCTCTCGTTTCCCGTAAGGGTGAGTCTAAGGACGATCGTATTGTTTGACGCTTTGTTGTTGACAGCGTAATGTGTTTGAGTAATAGACGACAGGACGCCAGTGACTAGAAATAGCAGACACAATACAGTCATCATCATAACAGTCCTCCGGGAAACTCTGCAGTCGCCTTCGGTAACGTCTTTCTAATGTGTTGCGTTACTACAGACGATGCTTGTTCACACATTGATTGTTTAATACTTTCCCCGAACAGCCTGGCACATCGTTTAAACTTGTCTTCGATCACCTCGATGTATTTTTCAACATTAAATTGTTTAATTGACCAACAACTCTGTGTTTTGGGTAGCGGTGTAGATGTGGTCGCCAACATTGCCGTAGAAACAAAATTGTCCCCTATCAATGCGAAAAATTGGTTAATACCAACACACATTTCACTACACATGTAGTCCAACACCGTAGTTTTGACATTTATAGGCGACGGTCGTCTGCCAGTGTCCATTAAAGCGTATTTGATAGGTGTTTGCTGGTTCATAACACCGATTAGCTCAGCTTCCAATGCAACAGCAGCCTCCTCCTGACTCTGAAAGCGCGCCCGCAAACAATACTTGACAAGTATGTCTACGAGTTGCATGTAGAATGCGGGGTAACCACCAGGTGTCCTCCCAATAATACCTCTGTGATGAACTGAACCAGTCGAGTCTATTCCTACCATCGTGTTAGGGCCAGAGTGAATCATCATAACGGTGGGTTGGGCACGAGGCATGAACTCTACTTTAATCGGGAAACATTTGGGGTACGCAAATAACACTGGTAAGGCAGTGTACTTCACCATCAACCCGTCTGTTGTCGCACCAAAAATAATGTCTCTTTGATTGAGGATGGTCGTTAGCATCACTGCGACACTCAAGTCCTTTAAGCGTCGATAGAACACACGGTCCATATGCTTAGCTTTACCAATTAATGCCACAATCCACAGCTTCAACTCAAGGTGAGTCTTGCGTCTTGGCGTAAGACGTTGTAAGACTTCAGATATGTATGGGTCGAGGTTAAAAACGATGGCTACGTTTGCATAGTAGTTGGTAAAATCAAGTGTAACAAAGGGTAAAGTGTTGTGTGTACATGTGGAGAACACCACAGCGCCGCTTGTGTAGAACTTCAATGATTCCTCGTCTCGCTTCGTGGAGTTAATGAATGCCTCTTGCGTCGCAGGGTCGTGATAGTACATTGGAAGAGACATTGGTGTCATTCCAGTCTTCGTTATGAGTGTTGGGGATGACAGAAGTGTTGTCACCTACCACCAACTGGGCCCATTGTAAGAAATCTACAGGGTTCGTACTCGTGCTAGGCGCTTGTTGGTCCAAGTCTGAGACAGTGTCTGTTGTGGTGTCTGTTGAAGGACAATAAATCTCCAACCCTTTCCCCGCACTACCCTGTGGGAGGCACACAGACAGAGCCTGTTCTAATTTCAAGTTGTCAAACAGAGCAACTCGAATGAACGGGCAAATGGACTGAAGAACGTATTTGATGAGTTTGTGTCTGAGAATAACGTACTCTGGGCCGTATGGGTATTGTTCATACCCACCTCGTTCGTCCACAGGGGAGAAGTGGATAAACAGGTGAGAGATATGTGTCGGCTGGTACACGACCTTGTGCGGTTTGGTTGCAACAAGTTTGAAATGGGAAATTAGATTAGTCCTCAGGGATTGAATGAACCCTTTTGTAAACACCGCATTCAACAAACAATGTTGTTCAGTCATTTCCTGTTGTAGTATATTGAGCAAACTTACACTGAGGTTTGATTGAATTGTCGAACCTTTGAATATTTTTGTATCAATCATGTCTTCGGTGACCAATAATGACTCTGGATCAACAGCGGGTTTGTCTAGTTGCTCCAATCGAGAAAACATTCTCGGTTACCCACGTGTAGGGAAATGGAGGGGATGAATCAGTAAAGGCTGTTCTGAATGCACCACCTTTCTTGTTTGATGGAAGAGACTTGATTTTGAATGTTTTTTTTGTCTCATTGTACAAGAGGCAAAGTGGACATCGGTCGCTGTACCCGTGGTAGCAGACACATGGTATCCACATACCAAGTATGAAGTTAATTGAGCCATTACAATGTATCATCCATCCCGCTCTCTGTGTGAGACTGTTGTGCCGTCGCAGGCTTTATATATACTAGTTTGGCCGCGAGAGGAGTGGGGTGCTGACGCGAATCGTCACCTACTGTGGCATGATGCCAATCGCCACCTAGTGTGTGATGATGCCAATCGTCACCTAGTGTGTGATTATGCCAATCGTCACCTAGTGTGGCATGATGCCAATCGTCACCTAGTGTGTGATGATGCCAATCGTCACCTAGTGTGTGATGATGCCAATCGTCACCTAGTGTGTGATGATGCCAATCGCCACCTAGTGTGTGATGATGCCAATCGTCACCTAGTGTGTGATGATGCCAATCGCCACCTAGTGTGGCATGATGCCAATCGTCACCTACTGTGGCATGATGCCAATCGTCACCTAGTGTGGCATGATGCCAATCGTCACCTAGTGTGTGATGATGCCAATCGTCACCTAGTGTGTGATGATGCCAATCGTCACCTAGTGTGTGATGATGCCAATCGTCACCTAGTGTGTGATGATGCCAATCGTCACCTAGTGTGTGATGATGCCAATCGTCACCTAGTGTGGCATGATGCCAATCGTCACCTACTGCGGCATGATGCCAATCGTCACCTAGTGTGGCATGATGCCAATCGTCACCTAGTGTGTGATGATGCCAATCGTCACCTAGTGTGTGATGATGCCAATCGTCACCTAGTGTGTGATGATGCCAATCGTCACCTAGTGTGTGATGATGCCAATCGTCACCTAGTGTGTGATGATGCCAATCGTCACCTAGTGTGGCATGATGCCAATCGTCACCTAGTGTGTGATGATGCCAATCGTCACCTAGTGTGGCATGATGCCAATCGTCACCTAGTGTGTGATGATGCCAATCGTCACCTAGTGTGTGATGATGCCAATCGTCACCTAGTGTGTGATGATGCCAATCGTCACCTAGTGTGTGATGATGCCAATCGCCGCCTAGTGTGTGATGATACCAATCGTCACCTAGTGTGTGATGATGCCAATCGTCACCTAGTGTGGCATGATGCCAATCGTCACCTAGTGTGTGATGATGCCAATCGTCACCTAGTGTGTGATGATGCCAATCGTCACCTAGTGTGTGATGATGCCAATCGCCACCTAGTGTGTGATGATGCCAATCGTCACCTAGTGTGTGATGATGCCAATCGTCACCTAGTGTGTGATGATGCCAATCGTCACCTAGTGTGTGATGATGCCAATCGTCACCTAGTGTGTGATGATGCCAATCGTCACCTAGTGTGTGATGATGCCAATCGTCACCTAGTGTGTGATGATGCCAATCGTCACCTAGTGTGTGATGATGCCAATCGTCACCTAGTGTGTGATGATGCCAATCGTCACCTAGTGTGTGATGATGCCAATCGTCACCTAGTGTGGCATGATGCCAATCGTCACCTAGTGTGTGATGATGCCAATCGTCACCTAGTGTGTGATGATGCCAATCGTCACCTAGTGTGTGATGATGCCAATCGCCACCTAGTGTGGCATGATGCCAATCGTCACCTAGTGTGTGATGATGCCAATCGTCACCTAGTGTGTGATGATGCCAATCGTCACCTAGTGTGTGATGATGCCAATCGTCACCTAGTGTGGCATGATGCCAATCGTCACCTAGTGTGTGATGATGCCAATCGCCACCTAGTGTGTGATGATGCCAATCGTCACCTAGTGTGTGATGATGCCAATCGTCACCTAGTGTGTGATGATGCCAATCGTCACCTAGTGTGGCATGATGCCAATCGTCACCTAGTGTGTGATGATGCCAATCGCCACCTAGTGTGGCATGATGCCAATCGTCACCTAGTGTGTGATGATGCCAATCGTCACCTACTGTGTGATGGATTCGTGTCTGTGTATAAAGGAGCAGTAAACGGCATTGGGACGCTCACATGAGCCACAACACCAACACACGATGGAGCTCAACTTGTCTGTGTATCTGCGTGACCGACTGTCACCACAACACATAAGTGTCTTACTAACGACATACAGAGACGTCAATAACTCAATTTTTAATGGAATGTGGTATCAACAAACATTGGCCGCCCTCGATCACGCTATCTTCGACATTAAAAACACAACGCCTTCTATCAACTTAATCAGAATCTTAATGGAGATGCCTAACCAGGATAGACTAGATGTGTTTAAAGGGGTGTATGCTGTTTGTTGTGCGTTCTCTGTCCCATTGTGCCATGTTTTGAGACACTTTAACGACGAGAGAATTGCAAAGCGCTTTCTGAGCACAATCACCATACGATACACTTCCGACACGGCTTCACAGAGCCAACAGAAGGAGAAGCTGTTGTTACACACGGGGTTTGGGTTACTTAAGAAGTTAATCGAAAGAAGTTCATTGTATAGGTACGCCTATGAAGTGTACTGCATGGTGAGAAACCTGACAAGAGAGTTCACTATAAAGATCATCCTTGAAGCACCTTCGAAGAACTTGACAGATCAAATGACTGAAGTACTCTGGTCTGTGGTAAACAGGCTGGTGATGTTAATCGAAGATGTTTTTGGACCAAAATATGAGGAGTTGTTTGGCAGTGCAATCGTCCCGGTTGTATTGAACGCGTATCTGGTGGTACAAGATCATGATTGTGTACCTGTTATGTATAAAATACACACTTGTCGAGTCAAGAAAGAAGCTAACAGGAAACGGGTGAGTAAACTTGTTGAGAGTTACAAGCATAACAAGTCACCTGTAGACAATCTCTGGTGGTTTCTTGGTGGGAGTTACCAACCTCAGTTCCTTTCGACCACTGCAGACGAGAGTAGAGTGGACCCTAAATTTAAATGTACTACGTTAACCTTCCCACAACATAAAGCTACCTTACACGCTAACGTTCAAGTTGCACATCTAAAGGTCTTGTCTAGAGAACATATGCGACATTGTGTACTTGGCAAGTCACTGGCACGCACTGTGTTTAAAAAAAAAGACTAGCCTGCTCCTCGTACAAGAGCATTAAAACTGATTGGTGTGTTTTAACACCAAACACCTTCAATTATAACATTCACGGGTACGATCTGACCGTTTCAAGAGTGCTGTATATCAGCAAGATGAAACGACGATGTTATCTAGATGAACTTGAACCGTTGGCTGTGTCACACGTCCGTATGAGCACACACAGTTTGCAGAATGGTGTTCAGAACATCA
The DNA here is from genome assembly GCA_964017125.1 of Flabesymbios commensalis. Taxonomy (NCBI): domain Eukaryota; kingdom Metazoa; phylum Annelida; class Polychaeta; order Terebellida; family Flabelligeridae; genus Flabesymbios; species Flabesymbios commensalis. Next base: position 2,379,403 of record OZ024918.1, read on the forward strand.
ATGATTATAGGTGGAGGGTGATGACGGAGTATCCGAAGACATCGTCGAAGGTAAAGCACTGCCCAGTGCTGAAAATAACCAACATTGGGTTGATGCATCAAGAAAGTTTACTCTTGGACATCAAAAATGATGCTCCATATAAGATTAAACAGGCTCACACCATGATCAATCGCGTGTCTGAGGTAGACACCGACCTGACTGAGGCGGTCTACTGCCTAGAGACGAAGATTAAAGAACTGGTAGACAATCACATACTAGGGATGTTTAAACTGGCATATTCGGGCTAAAGGAAACGGCACTGAGCATACCAGACGTCCTTACGTTCGATCAGCTACTAATAGCGTTTAATCCAAAAACCTGTAAGAGCGAGTTTGCGGATAAGGGTAAATTTTACGCTGAGGGTAAAGGGAAGGCTTACAAGAAGATTAAACAACATAATAAAGACAAAGATAGAGAAGGGTTTATTAAGAGGATCTCAAGTATCTTCCCAGATGTATGTATTGACTTTACCAACACCAATTCAAGGGGTAAGTGGTCTTATATAGATCGTATCAATCACAGTCCTGATTCTGTGTTCTATTCTCCTATGATGAAGTGTATAGTCTCAGAATTACAAGATAAATATAACCAGACTGATTTTCCTTCCTTTAATAACATGTTGAGTATGATTTCTACCGAAATAAACAGCTGAAATATAACAATCCAGAGTCTTAGTGTTGTTTTAATCGGCGTTTGATGGTGGCCGTTGAAGACACTCTTCTTCTTGGTGGGTGTGTATGGATCATTTTACTTATTGATGACAGGCTAGTGTTGATTTGCGCAAGCTGTGCTGACGACGGCGCTAGTAGGGGTGCCGTATTCGAGGGTTCAATACAAACAATGAAGGGTATGTTGAGTCTGTAGCCCTTCGCACACATCATTACGAATGCGAAGATACCCGTAAAGGAGATCAAACTAATCAGTTGCCATTGTACGGGTAAATCTTTGACGAGTGCTTTCAGGAACTCGCTAAACTCTGTGCCAACGATACGCAGTGGTTTTAGTACAGTTTGAACCACGGCCACAGCCAACGCCTCCATAATGCTGACCTTCACAAGAGGGGTGACAATCATTTGTTCGTAGTAAGTCGCACACCTGTCGTCTTCAAACGTAAAGTAGTGCTTCCAGTAGTTGAATATCTTCCGAACAGTAGTTGTCTGTTGGTTCTCTGTTAAGCACATCAAGGTTAAGTCGCCTGCGGTTGTCTTATACTGCTTGGCAACCTCACTTTTGAACATCCTGAACCATGTGGTGGCTACGCTAACGGGAAAAATTAGAACGAGAGCCCACATCACTGAGGAACAAGTCAATCGTATTGAAGACACTGCTTTTAATGTGCATATTATGATACATAGCAACACAGTTATATCCAACAGATAGACTGTTCCCGTGTGTGCTTGAAGAAACTCTGATATACGCGGGAGTATTAACTGTTGCAGCATGGCTGTAGCTTGGATGACGACGATAATAGTTTATAATACAGTATGAGCTCACAAACTAATAGTCTTTTCTTAGAGGGGTGGTTGCCTTCCTAGTCGTCTGGGTCTTACGCCGTTCTTAGCTGGACCAGGACCACTCGGAGTGGTTGATGGGGGCGACGAGGCTCATATGGAAGTGGTCGGGTTGGTGATTTCTTACCCGTGAGCTTCTTGTATATGATCACACCAACGATCGCAAGCACTGCAACGGCAATAAGTGGGATCCCAAGTGACATAAAGGTACCTGAGAGAGCATCACCTATCCCTCAAAACACACCCTGGGCTGCCTCCCCAACGCCCTTGCCAATGCCCTCGTCGATAGCGCCGATACCCTTGCCTATGCCGTAGACGAAGTCACCACCTCCTTCCCCAACCTTCAAGAAGAATTCTCCAAACCCCTCCATAAGGTTACTTCCACTCGCACTACTGCTCCAAGATGACGAGTACTGCGTAGCGGCAAACCGTTCATAGATTTGTTCCTCCATCAGTTTCATGAGACCCAAGGAGACTGACTGTATTTCTGCAACACAGCACAGGTTGTTACTTAACAGTCCTGTAGGGTAGTGATTGTACTCCTTCTCCTTCAGAGTACTAGGTTGCACGATCGTAATCGTGTGTATCTTGTTCAAGATGTGTTGTTTGTAAAGCTCTGTAGACTCTTTGTTCCCGCTAGTGGGCGCCATGACAGACTGCAGGAAGCGTTGAGTTGCGTTCCTTATGAGGGAAGACGACTCTGTGAAGTTTCGGATGTAGTCGAAGAAGAAATGTCCGTAGTTATTAATCAAAAAAATGCACGCCTTGTTTCTTGCACACGCTTCAATGTATGACACGCGGTCGACGTTGATGATACCGTCTAAATTCAGCTGACCAACCACTTGCCCACCAGTCAGAGGTGAGGTAAACACTACCAGAGGCATACTTATACACTTTTCAGGGTCGGGTACGATACCCATCTGCGCCAGGATGTCTTTGACGGGCACATGCTCACCGTTTATTGTTACAAGTTCTTTAGAATTGGTTCTGAGAGTAGGCACAACCACAACGTTAGTTGCCAACTCGCATCTCTTCACGTTAAAAAAACCATTCCCACCAAACGACGCTTCTACAGCCACGTTCAAACGATCTCCGATTGCTCTGCTGGGGTTTACATCAAGCAATTGCATGTACACGTCCCAATTCAATTGATTCATAAAGCACCCTTGTAAGGCTCGTATGTGTAGGTTGTGCTTCTCGGTTTCCGTATGTTGATACTCAATGTAGGACTGTAGATCGGCATCTGTCAGAACTGGTGGTGGGGTAGGTGGAGGCTGAGTGGGCTCAAACTCGCGTACTCTGTCTGTAGTCTTCACATTGTTGTAGTGCTTATGGAGGTCCTACACAGTCGAAGTGCTTCCTTCCGCTGACGCTTCAGAGGAGGCTATGGGGTTTTCACCTACTACCTTCGTAACTTTATTGGCCTTTGGGTCAACATGGATAGATACGAAGGCGTCGTGGGCTTGGTTGTAATACCCCACGTGTCGCATTTCCTCTGGAATATGACTAGTTGCATGCAAGTTTGGCCGTCCTTCGTCCACCACAGTCACCATGATGAATTGCTCACTTCCCGTTTGGTAGACAGATGTACGATAGTCTAGCTTGTGCGGCATGCAGTTGAGCATAGAGACGTTCTTCAACCGATTAGAACTGTCCACGTAGAACAATGCGCCATATTCGTTAGCTATGAGGAACAATTTGTAATCTTCGTCCTCTGGAGCGGCAAATGAATTGTAGTCGCCTTGTTTGTACTTGATGTACGACACTTCCCCTCTGAACCTAGGAACATATTGGCATAAATCGTCGTCGGTAAACGGCTCCCAGACATACGTGATACTGTTAAACTCGTATTCACCAGCATACTTGTACTCTGGAGGGATGTTAACCCAGGGTGAAACCATTGAGGCTGTGGGCATAGACACTTCCATGTCGCCCCCAGACAATGTGGCTGATCTCTTCTCGTACATCTTGGAACCCATTCAGTTCTTCCAGTATGAGTGATTGGGCTTGGTCTGGTATTCACTCATAGCTTGGTTCTGAGACACAACTGATTCTAACTTGCACTCATCCGGGTAGTCAGAGTAATAATGATAATCTAGGACGTCTCCCTCTGCAATGTTGGATATCTTAAAGGTTTCGCATGCGTTTTTCGTGTCCCTCCACTAGCGACAATCGGCCGGTGTAGTGCGGACAGACCTCTTCCGACGGCCACCATACACTATTGTATTGAAAAAACCCGTTATCGTAGTAACCCGGGTAAGGTGCTGAGCGCATTTCGTTAGGTCGCGCCGTATACTCACAATGTTGGGTTTGTAGACAGTTATAAGGGCTCTCCCGTAATGCCTGGCTGACGAGGCGGTGGACGTAGGACACTTGGGTCGAGGCTCTACAGTGTACATGTCACCCGTGTAGTCGACCCCGCCACAGAATCGAATGGGATTCCCAACCTCATGATCAGGAGTCGTTTTGTCGTCATGAGACCATTGGTAGCTAAACATACCCACCCCCAGCGCGTCCACAAACACTATTGATGTGTAGGATTTGAATGTAACGGTAACATTAAACAGATAACCGTCTTCTGTGTTCGGCGCAACAGTCAATGCGACTCGACTGCATTCATATTGTATTGTGTACATACACTATTGTATTGAAAAAACCCGTTATCGTAGTAACCCGGGTAAGGTGCAGAGCGCATTTCGTTAGGTCGCGCCGGATACTCACAATGTTGGGTTTGTAGACAGTTATAAGGGCTCTCCCGTAATGCCTGGCTGACGAGGCGGTGGACGTAGGACACTTGGGTCGAGGCTCTACAGTGTACATGTCACCCGTGTAGTCAACCCCGCCACAGAATCGATTGGGATTCCCAACCTCATGATCAGGAGTCGTTTTGTCGTCATAAGACCATTGTTAGCTAAACATACTCACCCCCAGCGCGTCCACAAACACTATTGATGTGTAGGATTTGAATGTAACGGTAACATTAAACAGATAACCGTCTTCTGTGTTCGGCGCAACAGTCAATGCGACTCGACTGCATTCATATTCAGGCTGACTGACATCTACATAACTATCCCAGTCCTTTATCATGGCTTGAACGTCTGCGTCTGATTCTCTCGTAATTTTATCCTCTAACGCCCTTAGGCGACCAGACAGTCTCTCGTGAGAAGGTTGGCGACAAGACCAGCTATCCTCCCGACACACACCACAGGCAGATCGTTATGACCCTGTGACAATTGAGTGGCCGTGAACGACTTGTTAAACACAGCATCAGTGACGTAAGTCAGCTCTGGAGTACCCTTGAGGTCTACATAATACGATCCATATATCTTAGCGGCGAGTGGTAACACATCACCTTTGAATACGTTACTATGTTTGAACCAAAAATTATTGATGTATCCATCCAAACCTGGGAATATCACACATAACCACACTGTGGTTAGAACACCAACGCCGTTCATCGTGTCCAAAAGTATATTACCCGGCTGATAATCAGTTGACACGCCACGCACCAGAGAGAGAGATTATGCTGATGAACGCTCAACAAAAAACAGAAATAACAGCGTGGAAGATTTTAAAACTAATAGTCATTCCTCTTGTTTCATTATTTTATTGTATTACATAAGATTGACATACAAATATACACGTAATGGTTTGTAACATACTTTATACATGGTCACATAGCTGGGCTTTGGTTCGCATGAACCGTAGACCCAATGGAAAACTATCAACATATATGTTATTATTGTTTGTAGAATGTTCAGCAAGCAACAAATAGAATAATGTCGCTGGACCAGCCGATTTACCAAGCGCGAATGTGTTTAGGGACACAACAACGCCTTACACAAGGGCATCTGTGTCGTTTAATCCAATCACAGTGTTATCTGAAAAGGAGATGAGACTCAGGTCCTTGCATTGTTCAGTATTATACCATTGAAACCCCCACGCGGACGTCAAACTTGCCATTCGACACCACTGAAACCCTACCGGTGCCATCAAATTCCTCTTGGTTGGTAGCTTAAACCCGTCAACTACAGTTTTTATCCACATTTGGTCCTTAAGTCTTTAGGTGATTGTCGCCAATTGGTGGTTGTTGAGTTGTCTGCGTGAGGGCTAGGGCATGTTACTAGGCGTTGAATGTCTTCTTCATTCGACAGCAGTGTGAATGAAGTTGTCTTAGGCAAGATGTTCCCCAGTGTAATAGACGACATCCTTGAAGTATTTGTTTGTGAAGAGTGCTGTGTGTGGTGGTTGGTCTATATATACCATCACATTAGCATCACACACTAGGTGACGATCGAGAGAGGGGAGACGATATCAGATAGTCACCTAGTGCGGTATGCTTCCTCTTCATTGCTATCGCATCTTACCCAAATACTGTGAAAGACACACACACTCACCCCCTATGCAATGTGTTGTGCGGCACGATGGATGTCCTTGACGGTAACAAGAAGATGCTCATATGAGTAATCCTTCCAATGCCATCGCCATTTAAGAAGGTGCGTGCGCACAGCTTGTAACCCGTACGTGATGTGAAGAAGGGTTGACTAAACAACGATTTTACCAGCCCCGCCTCTGCCGCCTTTCTTCTCTCAGCATAATTAGATATCTTCCATAGTAACGTGCCATCGTAAGATACTGTTTCCAAGCATGACATACGCACACACAGACTCTCAATGTTGTGTGTAATGGATTTGTGATGCTTCTCAAGGAGTTTAACGTCTATATAAACCACTCCAGTTTCATTCTTTTCTTCCAGGTCAGCCAAGCGATCACCTAGACTGGTCTTTGACTGTTAAAGTGACATTGTAAGATCACTTAGTTTCTGTGTTTCATTCAAATATCGCTCTTGTAATGCATCTAGAATAGCTTGTTGTGTTTTACACGCGTCACCCAAAGTGGTGAGGTCTGTAGTCTTCTTTGCCATCTTCCTTTTCATCTCGTCCATCTCAGAGAGACAATTGTTAGTCGTTCTGGTATGCATCTTAGACAAGGATGTTTGCTTCCGCGCTTAGCTGGGTTTTCACCAACACACTAGTGTGTGCAGCGACTTCATTTGCCATGTGATGAGCCAAGTTTGATCTGGTTACCGTACTGGTGCAACCTAATCCAGCAACAAGGCATGGAATCTCTGTCTTGGGACACTCAGTATTCACGTGATCGTCAAGATTGGCTCTAACAATGGTTTTAATACCACAGATGTTGGGACAATCGACAATCACCTGATCACAAACCAACGCATGTGTGGCTTCATCGCATTGTAAGATCAATTGTTTGCATATACGACAGGGCTTCGGCTTGTAACCACACGTCGACATGTGTGTGGTTAATGTGAGGGCGTTGTCAAACACAGCTTGACACCCGTCGTGTTTGCATGAAACCGGTAACTGCGGGTACGTTTTAATGTGGAGGCTGAATTCCTTGTATTGCATATCCTTATTACAGCATGGACAGGAACCAGGTTGTCTGTTAATGACTTTACCCACGTACTTGTCAAAGAAAAACACTGTATCCTGGGTGACAATAACATTGTCATCCTCTTCGTGGTCAGTCATAGGACATCTACCTGCTTGCCGTAAGCTCTGTATGCATCCAATGCACACCAAGTGGCCACAAGGTAGTTGTGAGGGCCGGGTTAACGCCTCCCGACACACAACGCATAGGTAATTATCGGGTTGAGCAAACTTGAAATGATACATACCTCCAGACACAGTTTACTATTTGTTTGAAAGGGAAATTTTTAAACAGGCAGGAAAAATCAATAGTCTGGGTTTCTTACTGCACTACTCATGCAGTTGATTTGGGGTGGGTATTAGTAGCTTCTGGTTTGAACAACACTCTCTTTCGGTAGCCTGCATATGGAGCAATCTGACATTTAGTCAGCACACATCTCGCAACACGTCACTGCAAGGCAAGAAGATAATATTGGCTTTACTGGCAAAACAAACCTTACAGGTCAATTCCCCTGTAAGCGTATCGTTCTCTCTGGTCAACAGGAGTGGATCACCAGTACAATTTGTGACTGGAGAATTAGTAAGTGTTTGTACAACAGACACAAGAATCGCACGCATTTCAACAAGGTTTGAAATAACTGTATCACCAGTGTGAGAATATATAGCTGAGTTAATTTTGTTAAACGTTTTAGTCCACTGGTCGTGACCCTTGTTGGTGTTGCTGGTTACTAATAAGGACTTTCTGCAATTGTGTAAAGTGACAGAGGAGGAAGTACGAGGTGAATGGCCCGGTTGAGGATGTCACAACACCCCAGCTGGATGCCATTCTCATACTGATGACAAATCAGTCGGTGTACCCGACTTTTATAGATGACAAGCCGGAAGTTCACTCGTCACCTACTGTATGATGATTCCTTGGAGAGGGGGGGGGGGTAGGAACAAGTCACGCAGTCACCTAGTGTGGGATGATACAAGGCTATAAAAGCCTCAAGACAGCGCTCCAGTGGCAGACGAGCCGTGGGCTCAGAGGAGGAAGGAGCTCCCCTCTCTGATATCAACTGAGCTCGGTTGTTTGCACAGTCAAACGCAGCGGCACTGTGTGTGTGTGTGTGCCTACACATTGTAAGGCCACTCTGAACGAGAGAGAGAGGTTTACTTTCGGTAGTCATGGTTAGCATAGTCTATGTCAAGACGTTTTGCGATAAACCCATTCCAGACGTATTCAATCATATTGCCCATTTAATCAATGGTGTTGATGGGGTTTGTATATCAAAATACATTCATTTACATGCCGATGATCGAACATGTCCAGCTGACTATGGCTCAAAAATTGTCTTTATCCAATACCCAAACACGGGTCATGTGTACAAACTAGATGAACTAGCCATGTTTGTAGACGATAGGTATACCACACTGTACTTTTTGTCACCGTATTACGCTATTGTGTTGTTTAAGTACGACTTATCTGACAGTCTGTGGCATCTCATTAGGCCGTTGATGCCTAGTCCAGACTTGGTCTGCAATGCGAAGGTGGCTAACCTGGCGTATACAGCCAAGAGTAGACAAGTGAGGTATATTGATACCTCATTGAAGGGGGCTGTGTTTGACCAACAAGATATCTTGCTAGATATGCAATGAGTATTAGTATGCGAGAAATTCGGTTAACTATTGATATATACGTTAGAGACGGACAAATTTACATGGCGGATCAATACCTCCCACCAGATCGTAGAGCGGCGTCAGATCGCACGGGGTTGGATTGGGAGCAACAACAAGAGCAGGAAGAGAAGCAAAGGTTGATTGCGGCCTTTGAAAAGGCGCTGAAGGATCCCACGTTTATGGTTGTTAAGATTAAGGAACGCGACTGTCCGATCTACGAGAGGTGGTGCTCTGTTATAGAGAGAGGCGTTGTAACGCGGTTTCTATGCGACTATATCAAGACGAACAAGGAAAAATACCCAAAAGTTAGCGCGTTTGACATGCTGAATGAAGTGTCAATCGTGTTTCCGACAGTTGACACGATGGACATGTTCCAAATGATCAATTATAGGAACTCTGATAAAACACTTGATCTCCAATGGACTGGACATGCAGTCAAGTACTACAAGACGTGGAAAAATATTGACATGAGGAGTAATGTGCTCCGATGTATCATCAACATGTTTATTGATAAGTTTGATGACATTGCTGGTGTTTTAAAGCTAGTCAGTGATATCGAACAAATAAAATGTGAGTAGAGTGCTGAGGATGAAAGCACTAATATAAATGCACACGAAGAAGAGTATCTCTCCCGCGTGGACACTTTGAAGCAAGCGTCTACATCAATTGGTTTAAACGAGTTGAAGAGTCTGTTGACGGGCTGGGAGAGTTCCATCAGCTCAGGAGCAGCATGTGGGCTATGCTAGAGTACAAGCAAGCACAGGAAGTCACTCCATACGAGCCTGTTTGGAAACGCATTGGGCGGGATGTTGAAGAGGAGTGGTACAAAGCCAAATATCTCGACACCGCACAGTATCATTATTGTAAAAAACAAGCATGACAACTCGTACGTGTGTTGGAACTATCAAACCAACACACGAGTATAGCTGAACCACTATAAGCATGTGTTGCCGTTCGACACTAAGCTTGTACAGTTGTTGAAGGCGGAGTACATGTTTGCAGAGCTGTTGAACAAGCTGAATGGAGTGCATTTGTCTAACGGGTATAGTTTAACTGAGGAAAAGGAGGTTGTTGATGAGAATGATGAACAGACAGAAGACGAAATGATGGCTGATCGTGAGAGGGTGGACGACGAAGCGGAGTGGTCGATTATGAAGGCCGGTCTTGACGATGACGTTGATTACGCTGCTAAGGGGGTGCATCGTCCCGATCGAATCGTCATTCAAGGAGCACATCTACCACCCAAACCACCATATATACGTAAACGTTGCTGTACGGGTGGACGAAAAGGCGTTGGAGGTAGAGGCGGGAAGCTGCTGCGTAATCCAGCTGAAGAGTTGCTGAAGTCATTTCAAAATCAGGTGCATTCTGGTGAGCGAACGATGCGAGAGGTGTCCAAACTGTTGAAATCAAGCCTGGTAGATGAGAACAAACATCTCAAGACGGCTGGGAAGCAAACTAGACGACCTGATGTCTACTCGACATGACTTTATAGCCAAAATTAACAGGAACCTTGATACTGTGACGAAAGAAATCACACATATTTCTGACTATGTTGACGACGGGGATGAGTCTCGAGGAGATGTCCTCGGTACACGATATGCTAACGAAATTGGACAGTTACGCTCGGCATTAACCCACATTCAATCTCAGAGTCTGAGATGTTTAAGGAGCAGGACATACGTATGGAGGCATCTTCTGCGAGCGCGGTCAGCAGAGTAAACCAAGAGATGAGAGCAGTGTTGGACACCGTCGACACCATGCTAACCCGAATGGAGGAGAAGATGAATAATTTCACATCGTCAATCGGTAAACACACGACTATGTAGGAGAGAACTGGAGTGAACGATATGCTGTTGAACTTGGACGATTTCGATGATGATTTTGCTGGCATCATTAGCGGCGCCGGGGATGTTGCGCCTGTCTCTATGATACCCAAGGCCGCAGATCAGACGGAACGGGTGACTGAGCTGTACGGTGAATACAACTCTAAGATGAAAGAAGCTCGAGAGATGTACAATGCTTTGAGTGGCAACTATAAGAGTTTACTCGGACAATTTAGGAAGGTTCAGGAGGTGGCTGTAGTAAACTAAACCAGTAAAAAACACAAGCCAAGGATGCGCGAAGTCTGTCTGTCCTGTACAAGAAGTGTCTCAATACACAAATTCAGTTGAATACAACGGGAATGACAAAAATTGAAGACATATTGACCCGGTTGGAGTTGAAGCTGAACGAAGCGGCTGTCAGTAAACAAGAGTCTAGAGAGAAACATATTAATCACCTACAGACTTTACAGCTAAATTTAGAGAATATTCTCTCGTCCATTGACAATGACGAGGAGGGTGCCGACGAGGGCGGTGAACTTGCAACTGCACTAGTCCAATCTGACACTACGATGCAACAATTGAAACGGGATCGTATGGCCGACCTCGAGAGGGTCTCTGAAACGTATAGACTTAACCTTAGAGAACTACAAAATGCAGTTAGTATTGCTGAGGAGAACCGTGACGCTCGTAGAATGGAACTTTTACAAAACATTCGTGATCAAGACGCCGATGAACGCGGCGCAGCACCCTCGATGGCTCGTGATGCACCAACGGGCTGCGATGATTACAACAAGAAGATGTACGAAGGCTATAAAGAGACATTGAAGGAGTACGAGGGTATGTCTCAAACGATTTCGGAAAACAGGGCGTTGGCCATTAAGAAAGCGCAACTAGAGAACATGAAACAACGATAAGAGTTGGATAAGGCTAGGATACGACGTGCAACTGCGGTTAAAGAGCGCAACCAGATGAAACTGCTTAAGAAATATAGCACGATCCAGTCGGTTGCGGACAACGCTAAGAGGAGGAAACAACACAATGGTGGTCATGTAGCTAACGATATTACGCTTCAACCAGAGGTTCCTCGGCCTCAAATAATATCTGTTAAAGAGCACTTTAGAAAGGCTAAACTTTTAACCGGCGTTCCAGAGAAGCACATGAAGGACACTAGGTGTGGTATCGAGGAGCGGTGGGGCGACTTTATAAACAACGTGTTTCCTTTGTTCATGATTGTGGACAATCAGGGAGTGAAGACGTGGATGATAGATGACGATTCGGTGATGGAAAATGTAGTGTTACCCTTCTTTAAGCTGAAATACGGGGTTGCGGTTAAGACGAATGTCTGCGGAAGACATTCAGAGTCGTTGAGTATTAAACAGATTTTCTTTCGCGTCTGCGACGAGTTCATCACAAATTTACTATTAAACACAGCAGACGGAGATTTTAAGAAACTACTCCCATTGTTCAAGCCTACATTTGACTTGGGTGTCTACAACATATCTCAGATTGACAATGGACGAAGGTGAGCTGCGTAACGTGAGGTTTGAAGAAGAAGAAGAAGAAGAAGAAGAAAATGTTCAACCAGAGGCGGATGAGGAGGTTGAGATTGACGAAATGCTCTTACAACAGACAGAAGAAGCTGCGGGTGCAGTCTTTTCTGGGGAGCAGCCGCCACAACCAAAACAAAGAAGACCCACCAGTAGGCTCAATCCGTCGTACACGCCAACAACTACTCCGTCTGTGAACACAATGACGGGCCCAAGAGTTCAACGTTTACAAAAATCCTACATTGTTCGAGACGTCAAGAGTAAATACCCAACCGAGATAACCGGTGCAGTGAAGTTTACACCACCTTCATCCACTGAAACGGTTGATGAAGGTTCGAAGAGTTATATCGATGTGTTGACTGATCACTTTGGATACGATCCATCGTCTTTGCTGTTTTCACCCATAGAGAATAGAATTCTTCATTCGGGTAAGGCCGCCGACGAGTCTGAATCAGAGCATTATCAACGCATCACCGCGTGTCTACAGAACGTCAACCAGATCAAACAGTCACGAGTTTAAAACGTTATGGCGTTAGTGGGACTTGGACAGAAGGATGTGAATGACACGAGACAACACAGAGATACCGAGGCTATCGCCGTTAAACGAGACAAGGCTACGTCAGAGATTAAAAAAAGGAAGAGCTTGAATGTGACGAGAGACGATTTGCGTTGAATTTGAAGCAGTCTAAAGAGTCACAGTTGGGTTACTTGCAACGAAATGTCCAAGAGAAACAGCTTCTATTACAAGTGGGTGCCTTAAATGCGCATCCGACACGACCCACTGTTGGTTGGACACCTAAAAGGGTGACTACGAGTAACTCGTCAAAGAGAGGCAAATATATCCGGAGGAGTAATAAATGAAGAATGCGTCTTGAAACAAAAATCAGGTTTTCTTTCTTGTATAACTACCACTAGGTGGCTCTCGTCACTCACACATTTGTTTGATAGATGAGGATGAGGTTAAGCTTGGGGCTGCTGTCACAAACAAGACTCGACCGAACGCCCCTGAAGAGGCTGATGAAGTGGTGGTCTATCCCCCCGGTTCATCGATCGAAGTTAATACTCCAATAAGGATGGATGAGACACCAAATAATCCCACCCCACAAGTCACCGTGGTTGCACCTGAGGCGACCGCGGAGTCACTAGTAATGGACATGTCTGAACAAATTATTGATTCTCCTCCCGTGCAGAAGACCAAAGGGGTTGGATCACGTAAGAAACGCACTCGTGAGAAGATAAGTGGATCTGAATCAGATACTCAACCCACTTCTAGTGGTGATCGTCCAAAAAAACGCCGTAGTAAACCACGCAAGAATAATACGACGGTTGACCGATCAAACCCCACTCCACCCTCGCCTGTAGAGAAAAGTGGGGATGAGGGTGATGCCGCCGCCTATACCATGGTGCCGGATGATGATGACGAGACTGATTTCGCCTTTATGGCAGAGCTTATGGAGTCTGAAGGATCACCTTGGGCTAGTAATGTTACCCTTAAGAATGGTGTAGTCACGACAGTAAAGGCGTTCACGGCCAAGGAACGTATGTTCCAGTACAACAGCACCCTTGTGACGGGTGAGCAGGCTGAGTGGGACTTTGAGGAGAACTTCTCAGGGGATTTTTTTGCCCATGACATTGGCGATACCAATTATCTAGCGGGCCCCAGTACCATTGGTGGGTTGATAACCCGTGTATTTAAGGAGGATGAAGCTAACGCAACCTTTTCACCTTCCGCAGATGCGGTTTGGATTGAAGCCCTGAAGGAGATCCCTCCTGGACAACAAGTCAATGTCTATTCTGGTCCTAGTATAGACTATAAGATGATTGACGGAGAGTGGAAACACTATGTGAAACACATCGACGAGAACCATTATAAACAGCATACACCTTTAGTCAGGATCCCACGACCCAAGGGGGTCGAAGGGTGTGCCGACAAGCGATGTACAAAATCGGAGAATTGTAAATGTCTGGACTTTGGGCCTGCATGCGACAAGGCGTGCGATTGTGCTCCTAAACCGGACCTGTGTAGGAAACGACCATTTAATACACCGTTTAGTAAGGTGATCGTCAAGGAATCAGATATAAGTGGAAAAGGGTTGTTTACAACGAGGGCATACAGGCGTTATGATTGGGTTGTCGAGTATATTGGGGAGATGGTCGTGAAGGATGAGAGAGAACGACGTGAAGAGTACTACGACCGGATGGGAATTAACTATCTGGTACAGACCCCGCAGAGCTCTGTGGACGCTACAAGAATGAGTAACGGTGGGAGATATATGAATCATTCGTGTGATCCTAACACCCGACTGTTAGATGTCATTGACGATAAAGAGGTTCCGAGGATGGTGTTTCGTGCTATCAAAGCTATTAAAGAAGGAGACGAACTAACTTGGGACTATAATGAGATTGTAGATGATGAAAGTGAATTGGTCAAATGTGAGTGCTCTGAAAAAGGTTGTGCAGGGTATTTTAACCGACTCAAGTCTGATAGAGATATTGAATCGATAAAAGATATTGATACTGCCACAACTAAACTCATGGAAGAACATGTAGAGAAGGTTGCTGAAAAAAAAAAGTTACGCAAAAGTGTAAATGAGAAGATGGATGAGGCGAAAACACTTTACAACTATGGTAAGGTGGACAATGGATCATCATATGCCGAGGCTATGATTGATATAATACAAGGATATAGACCTCGACTGCAGAACTCTGACGATATCCTACAACTGAAGACAAATTTTGCGCCACCCGAACTGCCTAGACAAGCACCCAAACCCACTAAGGATGTTACAAAGACGAAACCACAACGTAGAGTTGCTCTAAAAACCTTAGTTACACCCAAAGTCAAAAAAGATGGACGGGACACACCGGCTGTTAGTGAAGCCTCAAAAAGTAGTGGATTGAATAATCCACCCGATAAAGATGTCCCAGCCGCACCAGAGTCGACTAGTGCGCCACAAGGTGGGGGCATGGAAACTGTAGCTAGCACCAAACCTCCTTCTACTGAACTTGAGAAAGAACATGACGAACCAAAACCTCCTCGGCGCTTGGAGAGCACAATGGTGTCGCTTGTACCAACAGAAAAATCAAAAGCTAAACCAAAGGTGAAGAAGAAGGATGGGGATAAACCTGCTTCTACTAAACTTGAGAAAGAATCACAAGATAAACCAAATGTGAATAAGAAAAAGAAGAAGAATGAAGAGGGTAAACCTACTTCTTCATCTAGAACAGCTAGAGCACGAAGGTGATGAAGGTTCAATTACGTTCCCTGTGGAGGTCGAACATGCCGTGAATCGGTCTAGATCAAGGAGCCCAAGGAAGACATCATCCGATCAAGAGGTACAGACGAAGCCTCCACATGAAGATGTGGTTGAGGAACCAGCTGTACCTACACCTGTCTTTGCAGAAGGTGTAGGAGGACGTGTTGACACAGCTACAGTACTCAAAGAGAGCGACGTGGAAGATGTCAAGGGATTTGAAGACACTCCTATAATAATCAAAGAAGAATCTCCTTCGCCTACACGCTCAAAATCACCCATTCAGACACCCACAGTACTCAAAGAGAGCGATGTAGAAGATGTCAAGGGATTTGAATACACTCCTATAATAATCAAAGAAGAACCTCCTTCGCCTACACGCTCAATTGGTTACAAGGAAGGTTTGGAGGAAGGTGTTGGATGGGGTAAGAGGGCTAATACCCCCCGGCTATCACTTATAGTGCATCTGGAACAAAGAAGGTTGCTCCCAAGTCGATGAAATAACAACAACATCAGAAGCAGGCGTTGGTTGGCACTACCTAGCACACAAGCGTCATCAGTGTCGTCTACAGATAGACCACCCAAGCTTAGGACCGGTAGCAAGCCACCACGGACAGAATATAAACAAGAAGAAACACTTCCATCTTATGTCGATACCGAAGAAGAAGGTGATGGTAACATTGAGGACTGAGATTTTAACAATTCAATATGTTCTGAATCTCAATGCGCGTCATCATCTGATGAAGATGAATCAGATGATACTGAAGAGGATGAGGAGGAGGAGGATGAACCGTCTTTGATGGAAGTTGAACAGGTGATGGAGGAAGAGCCCCCAATACCGACTATCGCGGGTGACAATGAAGAGAGCTATCACACGAGCGTGCTGAAGGCACACGCCAAGTTTCCCGATGCTCAACTGAGTGAACTATCAACAAACACCATTAAAACGGCTGCCGTTAGGAGTGATAAACCCCCGCTCGATAGTAACATCAGTCATCTGGGTAACGTTGCTGGGGTTATGAAAGAGATGTCACAGGTTCAGATGAATGAAGCGAATGCCTTTAACACCATTCAAGGAGTGCAGACTGAACGGATGCAACTACATTTAACTGGTGAAAAGAACGAGTCAGACAGGAAAATGCAGTTGATGAAGCTTGAGTTGGAGAATTAAAAATTAGCACTGGAAGAGGCCAACGCAAGAAGTATGAACTTGGGGTGATGGAGCAGACCACAAGGATGAAACAGTTGGATCTGGCTGCGATGGAGACGAGAGTAAAGCAGTCGGCACAGAAGACGACGCTTGAACATCAACAAATGGAGAACCAGATGAAACTTTTGCAGCTTTCACAGGCGGTCAGTCAAATGGATCAAGCTAAAAAGTACATATTTTCGTTCTCCAGTCAAGAGGGGACCCAGATGACGTTGTCTAACGAGCCCGTGGACATCGGCAAGAGGAGGGTGTTTGATGATATCTGGACTACAAATAAACACTTATCTAGCACAAGTCATTATTCGGACTATGGGAAGAAACTACTCTCGTTGGGAGTGGTCTTCAACCACTCGGAATTCAAATCTTACATGGATCAGTTGTTGGGTGTGTCTAGAGAGTCTCACAACAACTCTCGGGTGGACAAACGCCTGGAAATGCTCGGCAAACTACACAAGGAGTCTGGTGTGTACCTATTCCAGACGGGACCAGCCTACCAGTATAGGTTTTTGTCGTGGAATCCATCCTCTGACGAACGGTTTCAAGCTCAAATCGCTCAATTGGCCGGAAACCCGAGATATGTCATACACAAGGGTCGCCTTCAACAGTATTACGCATCAGACCTGTGGGAGCCTGCGTTGTACACGGATAAGCTCCCCGCGTTCATGCCATACAAGTTACCTTCGTTTGAAGACGACGTTGGACTAGACGTTCAAGGTACTGGGTACAATAATGTGCGACAGTTTAAACACATGTCAGTGGCGCCAACATTTCTTGCTTACTTGGTAACAGACGACCCTACCATAGGATTGAACGACATAAGATCGAGATGGTTCCGCCTTCCCAGACAACACAAGGGCGCCGGGTCAATAGACCGAATGCTCGTTATAGAGGACACTGTTAGAGAGATTTGGCGCACCCGCGACTCGATACCTGTTTCAAAGAGTACCTCAGTTTGTTTACCGCCAACGACATCCTCGATATGGTGGTTTCAGTGGGCTCCTTTATTAAACACTCGTACATCTACCAAGGAAACGCCAACGAGGAACTGTCGGAGACCTACCTGGTAGAGACTTTAAACGACACGGCAAGACTAGTAATGGCCATTACACAAGGTGCGGGTGTACTCCTGTTTGACTACGAGATGGCGAAGGCGGGTTACAAGGAACTGGTCATGTCTGATCCGCTGTCTGACCATCAAGAGTCCCTGTTAGACTTGGTGTTTATAACGTACTTGAAGGATTACATCGCAGAGCAGATGGTTGATTCAACTAACGAAGTGGAGAAGATGAGATGGTCGTTTAGTGGGCATGAAGGATCTATCTCGGCGGCCGTTCAGATCTATAATCAACCCGACAGGGTGTTCTACGAGCACGATGATATATACAACGATGATCTGAGGGAGGTATTAAGCGTCTTGAAACTGTACAACAGAATTCACGTCAAGATCGATCCAGATGTATTGTCTGTGTTGGCGAGGAAGTTTCAAAACCTCTGTAGATACACCCTTCGATTTGTTGGATTCATTATTGAGAGCTCGGGCAGCGTGTTCCTCAGACAGGCCAGTGACTTTGAGGATAGATATAAGAAGTATTTCACTACTGTACATCCTCCGTTGGCGAAATTATTGACTACCCACGGTTACATAAGGTACCTGAGAGCTCTTAACAATCACCTGGGACTCAGCACAGACTACGGACAACCCAATTATGAAGAGTCGGACGAGGTGTACTACAGTTCTTTTCTGGTACCTCCAAGTAATCGCATCGCAGTTGAAGTGAAGAAGATCACGGACGAAGATACCATAGTGTTTGGCCTCCAAAAAGCAATCTACGATCACAGCATTCACACGCTGACCCGGTTGTTGGGTGTTCTGACAAACGCGCGTGTTCCAGTAGACCCGCGTGAGGTTGAAAGTATAAGAAATAATGTTAGACGCCTCCTTGATCTAGACGCAACCAAACGTGAGGCAAATTTTAATAAGCTGAGTATCCTTCAGAGAGAAGGCAATTCACCCATGATCAATAGAGCACTCGCCATGGTGACAGAGCACAGAGATGCTGTGTCTACCATGGTCGTCGAAGTAAACGGCATGCTTTCGAAGGTAACTAGTATGAGGAATGAACTTACGTCTGTAGTTCTAAACACTCCACCAGAGCCCGTTATGGTTCACCCCAATCGACCAAACGTTAAGACTGCACTGGCACATGTGATCGGTAATCGATCATACAGGTCTCCTTTGTTTACATCTTCCCATAGACAGCTGTATATGACACCAATAGCGAAGCCTAACGTCGAGGACATTGGTGCGGCGGGGTTTGAAGAGGCTCCTTACAGCGGGCAAGCCGAGATGGACACTGAATATGATACTCCCCGCACAATGGACGCTAGACGAGAATCCACTAGTGAGCTGTTTTCAACACCAGATGCTGTCCAGAGTGAAGATATGGGAATGTCCTTCAATCGGGTTGACCACTGTATTGACTTGAAGGAACAAGAGAACAACCCATCTAATCAACACTCCACATCCAACGCGGATCAACCTACACCCGTTGATAACGGCTTGACCTATTTCAAGAGCGAACCAGACCCAACTAAGGAAACCATCTATTACAGACCGATTGGTGAAAGGAAGAGACGGGAGATTATTAAAGACGTCTTTCAAATGAATTCATCATCACTTGTTAGGACAAATTATGCATTTGGATTCGGTCCGCTAAGTCGGACAGACAAACAACAAGTGTTTAAAAAACAAAAGATGCCGATTGATTGCAATTGTTACTACAGCAGTCTGGCACAGATATTTTTTGGGGATATTAGTAAACACGATGTAGTTAGACTCCTCATTCAAACTTACATCAATGCGAATCGGGATTCACCGGATCTACCCGACAAAGCCAACGACATCAAGGATCTGTTCACAGTCAATTGTTGGGCGACAGAATACATCCAACAGATCAGTATAGAGATGCTTGATGTACCGCAATTTACATATATCCGCAGACCGTACTTGACTGCTTGGCTAAACATGGTTCAGAATACTACCAATCCATCTGAATCTCCCCATGACTGGACCAATGCTATATACTTGGACTTAATTAACGACAATCTTTATGAGCCTTTACACCAGGGCATACACCTGCATGGTGACATACAAGTGGCTGGTTTTAACGGTAAGAGTTTGAAGGAGCCCGTATGGGTGCTGCCTTCGTTGACCCCAGGAAAGACAGTGTTAAAGAGAGTTAACGAGAAAGATCCTCACTCTGGCACTGGTTAATATGGGGTTGACATATCCCGGTATCAACACTAAGTTGTCGCCTAATAGAGACATCAACGCGACTAATGCAACGTTTCAATTCGGGGCACAAGAGCTGTGAAACAACAGTTGAATAATCTGTTTGATAAATTTGTCGAACCGAATGACGGATCGTTTAGAATCTCTACCTATAGACTGTGTAAAATACCCACTCGTGTGAACTGGGATTTTGCCACTAAGGTTATCGATGCATCCAAGATCACTTTTGTACAATTCAAAGATATAACCAACCAAATACAAGACGATGGAGGTGACGACGTGCTAATGGTGGACTTTGCAAACAAATACATAGGTGGAGGTGTGTTGACTGCTGGATTGGTGCAAGAAGAGTTATTGTTCTAGACCTACCCGGAACTCTTTCTCACCAAACTCATGATGCCTTTGGCGATGCAGGCCGACGAGGCTGTAGTCGTAACCAACGTTATCCGAACATCAGAATATACCTATGACCAGAACAGGCGAGTAGTGCCTGTCAAGTTGGGTGTGAATGAACAAAACATCTTGGGTAATCTTGTTGCTATCGACGCCTTAAACTACACCAATAAGAATCAATACAACAAGGGTGATATCGACCGAGAACTACACAAGGCGTATGTGGGCTTCAACCAAGCTGATTTTACCACCATTAAAACGGGCAACTGGGGTTCTGGTGCCTTCAGGGGAGACAATAGATTAAAGTTTATCATTCAACTGCTCGTATGCACCCTCTTAAACAAAAAAATGGTCTACAGCTGCTTCGAGAATACAGATGGGCCTACTCGGAAAGGGATCTTGTTTGCGTGTTTGGGGAAACAAATCAAGGATGTGTATTCTATGTTGCTTAAAATTGACTCCCATGCCAAACTGACTGAATTGTTCAAATGAGTATTAGTTTGATAATAAACACAAGATTTCTTGAGAAGAATTATTATTACTAAACGTGTGTTTGTGGTTTCATTTAAGGGCCTGAAGATGGATACGACAACACTCTACATGACTGTGATGCTGTCTACACCAGATCCGTCTGTTCAACACAGCACGGATAATATGGGACCTCTATCAAACCCGTTGTACTTTAAGACACCCTTTATACCGTTCCTTGCGGCATGGCCAATCACAATCATGTGTTTGATCATATATTCCTACAACCTGGTTCAGTACAAGCACTCTGCGGTGACAATACCACTGATCTTCTTCCTGCTGTTGCTGTTTTCAGGGATTCTAGATAACATCTATGACTTTGCGACTAACGCTGACATCAACGAGTACAAGGCAAAAAATTTGCTCGCAATGGTTCTTGTGTTAACCGTGTTAGCGGTCTTCAGTGTAGTCTACGTGATCTACTACTCCGCTAGGGGGGTTCAAAATCGCAGGGGATACCAACTGTTGTCCCAAACGGCCGATGACGACGAAGAGAACACTGACGTGTACTCCAGAGGCGACACAGAAGATAAAGACATGGCACAGATAACCTCTAGACCAGCTGACACAGAGAAGTGGTTTCGAATAATTGACGAATATATGGCGGCCAATGTGATGTGGGCCCTCACAACGTACAATATCTTGCTGGTTGTAATTTATATAGCCAGGTATATTACACACAAAGACGACAACATCATTCGAGAGTTGGATGTTGTCATAATTTCCTTGGGGCTGTTGGCGTTTCTCGTAGCCATTGCAATCGTAGACTTCTTCTTGTTCACTCAACGTGTCTGTGTTTATGCACTATGCAATCGTGGCTGTGTTTGCACTGAATTTTACAATCGACTTTTACACGCAAGTCAAATATTGTGAAATTATTACAATCACAGTGTTCTTCCTTGCCGCTTTCTGCGCTATGTACAAGATAAAAAATTTTGTCGACGTTGGTGTCGCACCAACGAAGAAGACCAACTAGACCCAACCATTGGACATCGGCTGACGTATGACTGCCTACATTTGATCTGTTTGACATGTCACAAACAACTCAAAGACAAGCCGTGTTCGTACAGCAGATGTGATTTGGGGGTCTGCATCAAGGTATCAGCTAAGGACTACCGTTGCTTTAACCCAACTGACGACGAGGCGACACCAGATCTTCCCAGTCCCACCGCATTCGAGGTTTTGTTCACTCCAGAGTATAAAGTGATGTTTTCACTGTTTAAAAGTATACTCAAAACTAAATGGATGAGTAAAACTGACTACAGCTACAACCCCATGTGTCAAGTCTGTATGATGCAACACTCGTATCCAGACGTTAACATTGCTCTATTGAATCAGTTTTACGCCTGCGCTACAATCACACAAGACGTCATCCTGGATGCATTGACCTGCCTGAATATGATGTATGGATGGCGCCGATGTTGCAATCGGATCGCTCCCAAGGACGTTTTCTTTCACTTCTTCATTAATCATTGTGGAACGGGGAAACTGCCCGATCACATGAACGGCTTCTCGGACACAGCCGACTTTGTGAACCAAATGCTACACTCTATTGTGTACGACTGCCCAGAAATAGACAATATATCAAACTTCATTACAAATATCATCGAAACCGGCGGTGACAAACAGTGTCCGTACAATACCGCACACAATAATCTGGTCTCAATACAAACCCACCCGTGCACCACAGGCGCTGGAGATGATGATGCTGATGAGGATGACTACGAACCTTTTGTGCCAGACAGTGTTCTCAGTGCAGCCAAGGATAAGGTTAGATGGAACAACGACTATAAATGGACTGATACTGAGACGACAGACGAGTGTGTAGATGAAAAATACACCGGAGATGATGATGACGAGGCAGGTAAACCTCGTACATTGGCTGTAAATTGCCTTCAAGTATACCTCAATTGTGATGTATGTACCGCTATGATGGATGTCAACCAATATGCAGGCATTCTCAAACTCGATACCCGCTTTCAAACTGAGTTCCAATCAAAAGATATCTTTACATCTGTGTATGTGATATGTCAGGAGGAAGGCTATGACCAGAAACGGTCAGACACGATGCTTGTGCATTTCACCAACCCGCTCTGCAAAATGAATCGAGTAAAGTTTATTAACTTTTTCTCATTGGTGAAGCAACCCGAATCACTCACTTCCAATGAAATCGTAGAGTATTTGTTTAAAGAGCTGTTTCCCAGCAAACAGTCGTACGTTTGCCCCAACTATCATTTGGCGTGTATCTGTGACAAGGTGGCGAACATAGACTCGAGTGAATTTAAGAAGACCAAACGCAATCAAATCCCGCGCTGGTCTGCTAGAGTGATACAGAAGCATACGAAGTAAATATAAAGTCACAAAATAAGTAAACAAAAAGCACAAGACATATTACAGTGTGTGTAGTTTTTTCTTATTCATAACCTCAAACACGTTGAGACCATTCTGGTTCTCTTCCCCCGCCAGGGCACACATTTATATATGGCCCAGCGCTCATTACTAAGGCTCGTTCTAGGGGCTCATTCTTTGGTATGAGGAAGTAACAAACAAACTACTCCTGATAAGTTTAAACTGTACTGCTGCTAACAAACAATACACAATTGCTCTAGAACACCCTCATGTCACTAATAAAATATGAGCCCTGGAGGGGAGCCCTCATCGTTAGGCTGCTGCGTTGGGCTCGGAGATGTATTGGACGACAAGGAATCCTTCGTATCCAAGCTGTTTGCCAGTCTGGATGATGAAAATGCTATCATTACACTGCATAGGACGAAAACAATCCGTGAATTTGACAATGATCTAATCCAGCTCGTTTGTTTGGATCCGATACAGAAAATTATACATTCAATGGAGATAATGTTTTCTCTGGTTAGATATTTAGAGGTTTATTCTTCACGATCCTTGTTTGCAGACAAGATATCCGCCACCTCACTAGACCAGTTCATCGAAGACTACAACTTGACAAGGCTCGTTCAAACTGACAAGCGTCTGAAGGACATCCTGACACACATCCATTCATCTCTGGTCGCCAAAATGTACATGCGTAGGGCAGATAATCAGTTGCGGCGGTATTTACACATGAGAAGAAGTCTACCCTTTCGATCAAATACTCAATATCGTAAAAGAAATATCTTCCGTCAGTTCCAATGTGTTGTTGGACCGCATCGAGACTAACCACATTGATTAAAGGCCTGTTGATATCCTATTGAATGTCAACCAATTGAAAACAAAACAAGATATACATTGTTTATTGATACACACACTCGTTGAAACTTTATTCACAAGGTACATATATTAAACAACAGTAATTCTCTACACTTATACAGGTATACACACATCTCTTCAAATGTTCAAGTAGGGTGAAAATACACGTCTGGGATAAACTCTCATTTTTCCGGATTATTATTAGTTTGAAACCTCACTATCCTCACAAACATTATTTTTTACACAGGAATCATCAAACGTTAGTTACGACATTTGTTGACAAGGAGCAAAAAAAGCAATGGGCTTGTTCTCAGAAAAGAAGACCTGTAGGTCCGCAAAGAACAATTGTACGTGTTCAGAGAGTCTGGTTGACGACAGCAAGGCTACAACAGCACCAGATTTCTCGAGGCTTGACTAAACAAAAACCAGAAAAGAGAGGGTCGCAATTTGATCGAACCAGTACTTCACTAGCTCTCTCTACACCAACACCGTTTGTCGCACCACACTCTGTGGATGCATTCAGGAAGAAGGTTGACTCTTATGTGAAGTACATTCAGTCGGCTGGGGACGTTAAAGAAACTCAAGTTGTCCTCAGAGGGACTGTCGCCAACCACTTGAAGGTTAAACCAGCCATGTCACAGAAGGAGATGCTTGAATGTATAAAAAGAGTAACTTGATGAACATCAAAATGTGTTGTTTCATTCTTTTATTAGGCTCTAAACTCATCCATCAGATCCTCCGTAGGCCCTACACCATTACCCTTAGTGTCCTTTGTAGAAGTAGTACTACTCATCATGATTGTTGAGAAGTCGATCGTATCATCGTCTTCATCACCCTCCTTTTCTTCCTTCTTTAGCACTCTAGCACACACCTCAGCCATTTGGGCTCTGTTTGATAGGCACTCGACCAATTCCTTGACATCAACATCATCTAACAGTAGAGCCACGTCATACATACCAAACACTTCTAGTAACTGTCCGAACGACACCTCACTCCCCTCAGAGAGGTTATAGATATCTCTAGCCTTGTCTAGGTATGAGTGTGCATGCCTCTGGATTGCACAACACTTTTCGTGAGTGCTCATACCGAACAACCCTTGTATTTCGCCACTCAAGTTATCAGCTCTCAGGCTGTTATCGTCACCACCACCATTAAATGTCTTCTTCAATGGCACGAACACACCAGATATGTCTTGGTTCACCGTGTATAGATACGCGTGTCCCATGAACTGATTCATATTGTGCACATGTCCTAGTGTACATGAGACATACTTCTGTGCTGAGGCTGTCCCAGACTTGGCCGTGAATGATGTTACCTTTGTGCGAGCATGGACCAATCTAGGCTTCCGTCCAAGGAACGCGTGAGACATGGGTTCAATGGTGACTTCAGCCGCTCCCTTCAACTGTCCAAATTTAGGGATCAAAAACCCGTCGTATGGGTTATTCGCCTTGGCTGGGGGTTTCGCAAGGTAGTTGTTTGTCATCAACAGCAATCCACATATGTAGATACTGACAAGGTTCTCCTAAGTAGCCGCTTCCAGCGCACTAGCACTAAACTGGCTCATTGGAAGTGCGAACGCAGGGTCTCTCAACAGACTGTCAATTGCTTTCTTGTGTTTTTTGACGACAAACCCAGGGAACCGTCTAGTCAACACATAACCAATCGTCTTCCTTAACGATGTCGCCTGTCGCGTTGTCAGGATAGCAGTGTCACCACCGTATGCGATGCCTCCACCACACATGTTAGAGCGCTCATCAGCCGGTTGGAGTATGCCATTCAGTTTCTTGTACTTATTAGTGGTCTTAGTATATACGTTGGACACACTACACTGTTTCTTATCCGGCCCAGTATTAATGTTGTGCTTTTCACCCGTCTCCATATTAGCCACTGGGCCCAAGTAGCATAGCTTGACTGCGATATTTTCCTGGTGTTCCTTCTTCGAGTATACACCAATGTTCTTTGATGCGACAGCCTCCTTGGCGTCAGTGTAAGCCTCCTTAGACTTGTTGGCAAACTCATCCAGCTTGTAGCCGTTGTTTACTACTAACCGCCTCATATGGGTGACCACCTTGGCTTTACTTAATGCCATGGACAGCATACCCATCGACAGCTTAGAGATCACTCCTTCGTTGTCCGTGAGAACAGACTCCAGCTTTGTATCTCTACATTGGTCTCTAGTCATGGTTTAAACACCATGGCTGCCACTTATCACGTAGTCAGACACACTTTTTATCTCCTTAAACATACCTGGAACGGCTTCATTTGCGCTCTTGTTAGATGTGTTAGAGAGCGAGTCCTTGTACAGCCCATACGTCTTCTGGTGAGCCGCATTAAAGCCATCCGCCGCCTTGACACGGTCTTGGCCAGCATTGCCAATCAAACCACCAGTATTGTTGTACTCTGTGATGAACACGTTGTTATACGTGTCTGCACCGGCTCCCATCTTAGCCCGTTTGCTGGCGTCGGTTAGACTTGACCCCATAGATATGTTGTGTGTGAATGAATTGGACCAAGTCAAGGCACACTGTGCACCGGCGTTGCACTCACTGCATTCTTTCGAGACAGCAATACAGTTGGATTTCATAATGTCATCAATGCGCTTCATACAAAGACGCTGAGCCAGGTATAGAACTAACCCACACATGGTTGTACTCTCTTTACAGGCCGTGCGTTGCAACGACGTTAAGGCACTGCCAGAATTCGTGTGGTAGCGAAGACTGTTTCCACCTCCTCTTCCACCCTGTGAACTACCAGCCTGTATCGTTAAATACGAGATGCTCGCAGCAGTCATTGTACCCAGGTGGCTCACCACAAACATGGACCACATCACCTCAGGTCCCCCCAACACCTCCTTGCCTTGGTTCGAGGTAACGACCGTGTTCACACTCCCCAAGTACTGCATGTTGGCAGCAACTGCTCCCAACGTCCCGTCACCATCAGGTGGAGTGGATGACACAATCATCTTTAACAGGTCCATTTCGAAGGTTTTGTCGTTATTCTGTTCTTCTAGAGGCGCCCTGCGACCCACTCCACCTTTTCCAAACTGAAACATCTGGCGTATGATGTTCCGATACTCTTGAACCAACTGAAGAGTGTACATCACTTCTTTGCCGTCACTTGGAGGAGTGTACTCCATAGTTGTAGGGCACTTTTCCGCAATGTAAATGAAATGAAATGAAAATAAAACTTCTATAGCGCCTAACTCCTCGGAGGGCCGAGCTCAGAGGCGCAATCCATCCTTATCAAATTCCGAAGAAGAGTCGAGGGAAATAAGCATGGTCGTCATCAGGGAGCCGGGACTTAGCGGAGCTAGGGCGGAAAAGCCAGATCGAAGAAATGCGTTTTAAGCAGTTTTCTGAAAGAGGAAATGTTTTTAGCTACACGAAGGTGTGCAGGCAGTAAATTCCAAAGAGTAGGACCAGAAACAGAAAAGGCACGAGCACCGAACTTAGTTCTGATACGTGGTACTTTGAGCTTATTTGTGTTGTTTGATCGCAGATGTTTCACGGAGTCTGCAGAAAAAAGAAGGCTAGATAAATAAGATGGCTGACCATCATCGAGACAACGAAATACAAAAGTGCATATTTTGAATTGTATTCTAAACTTGATTGGAAGCCAATGTAATGATTTTAGTAGAGGAATAGAGCGACTGAAACGAGGAGCCTTTGTCACAACCCTTGCTAAACAGTTCTGAACACGCTGTAATTTCTGTAGATCTTTAGCTGGAATTTGGTGTAATAAGGAGTTACAGTAGTCCAGTTTGCTTGTCACCAGTGCCACTGCAATTTGTTTTGCTAAAGCTAAGGTAGACTTTTTCTGATGCGTTTAAGATCTCTAATGTGATAAAAACAGGAACTGGACACCTGTGAAATGTGCTGACGAAAATTAAAACCACTGTCAAAAAAGACGCCCAAATTCCTTGCGGAATCTGCTGGATTCATCTCATTGTCCAACACCGCAAGGGGGAAAAGATTAATGAACTTCTCCCTCTGCGATTTCGAGCCAATGAGAAGAAACTCAGTCTTGCTAGGATTGAGTTTTAGTTTGGATTGAGCCATCCAAGCAGATACCCCCGTAATACAGCTCTGAAGCATTTTTAATGACTCAGTAGCTGTGTCACCTGTTAAGGAGATGTAAATTTGTGTATCATCGGCGTATAAGTGATGACTCAATCCATAACTTGAAATAATGGTGCTTAGAGGAGCGGTGTACAAACTGAAAAGCAGAGGGCCAAGTACAGACCCCTGCGGCACTCCATGCTCAAGCAAACTAGAGTCAGAAAAAGATTTGTCAATTTTAATTTTTTGATGCCTGCCACAAAGGTAGGATTTAAACCAAGCCAAAGCCATTCCAGAGACACCATACCACTCAGCTAGTCTATTTGTTAGAGTGTTGTGGTCGATAGTATCGAACGCCGCAGACAAATCAAGTAAAGTCAAAGCTGTGACATGGCCCTTGTCAAGAGAAACTGAGATGTCATTGTGAACTCTTAACAGGGCTGTGTCAGTGGAATGGGATTTTCGGTACGCAGACTGCATTGGATTGTTCAATTTGTTGGAGTTTATGTGAGCTTGTAAACGGTTGGAAACAACTTTTTCAATAATTTTAGAAATGAAACTTAGATTGGAGACTGGTCTATAATTTTTGAGGTTATTAACAGGAAGGTTTGATTTCTTTAGTAAAGGTGTGACATGAGCCTCTTTGAATGATATCGGGAATGTTCCAGATTCTAGAGATAAATTAATTATAATTAAATCTTGAATGGGAGCGGTTCCTCCGACACTTGTATTTGTACAGACAGTTTCAGAGGCATATCTAAGCCCAGTGTCATCGTTGGCAAGCATACGAATCACGTTAAACAGGCCATTGTAGACCAACAGACACTCGTCATCTCCCAAATCATTGTCCTCTGAAAAGTTGGATAGACCACTGAGTGGTTCGGCGGCCTCCGGGAACTTGTCTGACGTGTGCGATGTCACAGATTGGACAAACCTCTTACTCTGCTCACATACGTTTTCATCATCTTCGTATACCTCGTTTAGCCGTTCAAACAAAGGCCTCTTAGAGATACACATGGTGATAGGCATTAGTTTCTCCATGTAACATTGCTTGAATTGAGCAAAGCACACCATGTTGGCCTCGAGCAATGACGGTGTAACCACCTCTGTAGGCAACCAACTTGAGATATAGTACCCATGTACATCCTCATCTGTTCAACCATCTCTTTGTTGAACAACTCGTCCGTCTTCATTTTGAAGGCAAAAGAAGAAGAGGTATAGTATCCAGTTAGCTTTAGTTTAGTCTCCGTTATATCACTGCCGCCGCTTGGGCCATTCCCTGAATCGAAAGCCATTTTTGTATAGGTAGGTAGGTAGTAGTAGTCGTCAGCTCTTCTTAACACAGTGTTACAACTGAGAGATCACTGAGTTGAATGACTTGATACTGCTGCACGTACCCCTTATATAGTATACGCGTGGTCGTCACAAATTATTAGGAAGATGAGACCACGTGACACAGATTACGTCTGATTGGTTCTTGGGACAGTCACAAAATTTGTGTAAGATCAATGTGGGGTGGGGTGTCGGCCATGCGCTCTGATTAGGGGGGGGGGCAGTCACGCAGTGTATCCTGATTCTAGCGGGCAGTCACGTAGTGTATCCTGATTCTAGATGCTATATAAGAGCTGGTACTCGCCGTATTCAGTCACATATCCGCATGGGCCTGTGCAGCTCACACACTCCTAATTCCACACACAAATAAACAAATCATGAAAAACGTATTTTACTCTGTCCGCGATAAAGGTCTACTGAACACTATCCGAATATTCATTGACAAATGCCGTGAAAAAGAGTAACAGGCAGTATGCCATGCAATTCATGTGTTCATAACTGGCGATGCGGGGACAGGCAAAACGATGATGCAAGATGGCATCAAGTACCTACCTAATATAACTCCAGTGTTTACTGGTTCTACAAACGTAGCTGGAAACCTACTGAAGAAGGTCTTTTGTGAGCTTCAGTACTTTGTAAATGACCATTCGGTCTATCCCACTACATTCCAACAGGTCTACAAAATCAAACCCGACGACTGGAAACAGACTATGAGCTACCTCTACGCCAATCAACCTAGTGAAGTGTCGTCTGGATCAGCTGTAACGGCCAATGAATTCTTTGAGAAGCTCTGGCCCGCACTACATGGCACTTGTAAAGGGTTGGTACAGAAATATAGGGCTGAAAACCCGAAGCTCATAACACCTGAAGACTATAAAAAGATACGAAGATGTGTAGAAGACCGTGCCGGGATTGGGGTGGATGCACGAACACTGCACAAGAGAACAATGAATTGGATCCGTGGTATCTATCCGCAGACGTACATAATAGATCAGTTAATCTATGACACGTATGTTATCAATGAAGGTGGACGGTTACAGTGTTCGTGGGACTTCATATTCATTGGGTTGTATTATGTTGTTCATGAAGAGTACTGTACGGGCGTGAGGAGCCCTGTCATAGTCACTGTTGGGTCTTGCACACAGTCGAAGGTTATCAACGACACGTGTCTTGCGCCAAACTGTAAGTCCTCCTATTGTACACATACCAAGATACCGATCAACGATCTGTCGATGATTACAATGATATCTAAAAAAGGGCTCCTGAATCAAGACAGCTTAATGGTGAAGAACAATAAACACAACCGCAGAACAAAGTCTGGAGATCCAGACCGGAATGCTAATCTAGCCTTGTTTAGGAACCACCTCGAGATGAACGAACCCATTTCAGAGCCCGTTATGAAGTACATTAAAGAGAAGATGAGTGTGACTGAGGCGGAGTTTCTGGCTGACAAGCGCATCCACCTGTGCTTGACTCACCAGGATTGCATCGATGTACTAAGGCACGACGAGGTAACCAGTGGGGATACCATCTACTGTGAAGAGTTGGTAACGTCAACTGGCGGTGGCGGCCAAGCTACCCTGTACAACTGCTCGGCACCAGCGGGTGCAATGTACAAGAGTGCAGACTATACGTCTAACGTGTGGGCGAAGTCTCTGTTGGACAAGCCCTGGAGTAAAGGATCGCAGATGATGTTAGGGTTTACAGAATCTGAGAAGGCTGATGGCAATGATGACGAAGATTCACCACCAAGCGCAAAACGGTTTAAAAAAACAAGAGAGCAGTATTCATGCTGGACAAACGCTAGACGGTTCAGACGAGGCCGACCGTACACGACAACGCACAGCGTCTATGGTGTACTCAAGTCCATCACGGGGTCGTGGGTAGACCTATCGACTGACCTGCTTGTCCTTGAATCGTTATATAGTGAGTCTCATGAAATTATTCTAGAGTTCATTAGAGCCATCTCATTCAGTCTTAGTCTGTCTCAACCAGAAAACGAAGGAACTATTCGATCTTTGTTTGAAAAGACATGCGGCATGGTTAACGTAGACGATCTCATGCTATGTCTAAACAAATTCATATGCATGATGCATGATGTGATTAAATATCAACCACAAACAACAGCAAAGAAGGACGAGAGCTGTTCGGGAGACATCATTCTAGACCTTGCCTACACTTGCAATTACTTCACAAACGCTCGTCTACTCATCCCAAAGGGCAGTGACCTCCGTCTCGAGGGGGCGTTAACGAGTTCAAGGAGAACTCCACTTGTCGTACGTCTTGGGAAGACGTTGTCGATTACACTGTTTCATTCGTCGATGAAAATTGATCAGCCTATATCCAAGTACCAACAGGCGCCATTTCAGAAGCGTATCAAGAAGGGATACCCCTCTAAAGGAGACAACTTGGACTATGAAGAGACTGGTGATGAGTTTGCATCGACCTCTGGAGATAAAGACTTTACGAATGAGGACCGTGGTAACGCTCCAAAGGAAGAGACGTCTATCTTCCAGATATCCAAACAGCTGTCGGTGAATGAACCCGACGAAGAGGGTAAAGGAGAGATGTGTTTTAGTAACACCAATTCGGTCTCTGAAATAACAACCCTTGATTTGATCACATTGAAACTAAACTTGGTTAGTACGGTGGCTGCGTCACAAGGGATTACCATCAACAGTAAAGTGTACGCTCAGATTAATAAGACTACATCTGTCTACGACTTAATCGTCATGAGCACTAGAAGTAGTTCGTCTAACGACATATTTTTCTGCTTTCAAGATCCCTCGAGGGACGTAGCTGTAACACCGTTGGACAAGAGTACATTAGAGAGTATAAAACGGCTTTATATATTGTCGTTGAACACGACGGGATTTTTGTAAGGCATCGGAACTTTGTAATATTATAACTAAGACTCATTTCTTCGGTTTACCAATAAAGAGTATTTGTTCGTGCTTGGAGACTGCAATAAATTCTCACGGATTTGCAAGGATGTAATAATGAATGTGAGTGGATATGTAGTAAGATTTTGTCCTATTAAAGCTTGCAAACACACCACCGATACCTGTTGTAACTCAAATAGCCCGTCCAATCAATACTACATTGATCGTGATGAGGTTTTAAATATTGTTGGGGTGCCTCTGGTGGTGGCACACGACACTGAGAGTGTAATAGGAAGGTGTGTGTGGTATAAAAACACCTCTGACAGCATCCAGGTCAAGTGCGTCAAAGACGATACGTTCTTTATGAAGTGCATGCTTCGCAGGTTTAACCACTACAGGCTGAAATACAACAAGCAAATTAAAGATGTTGAGTCTTTGTGCAAGAAGACCCTGTCCTCGTTCAGTCTGTCGCATAATATCAGCTCTAAACAGGTCAGACATGTTGCCCTGGTTGATACACCTGGTCGAAAAGGGACAGCGGTTGATTACCAGGAAAAAAACCGCGGTAGTATTAGTACGAAGATCGGAAAATAAATATATTACTGATAATATCGCATTACACTCTGCTGCGTTCCTACCAGTCAGTGACAGAAAGGAGTATTTGATAAAGAATACAAAGTACAGTATCAACGCATCCGATTTCGGTTACATTAGTGCTAACAGAGTTTTGAAGATGGCAAATCAGTGTGAGTTTGATGAGTTTGTTGGATTGTATAGGAAGTGGCAAGCTGTGAACAAGCAGGCTGAGAGTAAGACGCGAGGAGGGAAACGCACTCTAAGTGATGTTGAAGGTGGTGATGTGAATGACGACAGCACCAAGTACAGGGAGGCGAAACGTCCCAAGCAAGAGGATGAGGTGAGGGATGCACCCATGTCTAGTGGGGAGCTATCAGGAGGCGATGTTATCAAAGCGTTAAATACACTGACTCAGGGGGTAACATCTTTGGTTGAAACTTTCAAAACTCAGCCACCTCAGCCAACTCCTCCGAAAGAGAAAAGCAATACTGCAGAACAATTTGTTCCGACTGGAACCTCTACACCTCAAACGCACGCTATCGGCGATAGTGATGTTAGTGTCACCCCTCAAGTGGAAGCTGCGCGGCCTAAGACCAATCTAAACGCTTCTATTGGGGTACCAGACAAGGCGACATTGAAGCTTGTTGTCAATTCAATCATGGGCATGGTCTAGGCTGGTATCTGACTCATCAGTTGTGTTTATCAGAAACATTCACGTAGTGTAGGATTATTGTGGAGGGAGTGCGCTGTACCTGACCCAATTGTCACCCAGTGTATGCTGGGTACTTTAGGTTACACTAGGTGACGACCGATGGGAGGGGGGGGGGGTGGTTTCTCAGTACATCCGTAGCTGACATCTCAATAGTCACGTAGTGTGTGCTGGAAACATCAGGGTACACTGGATGACGAGGGGAGGTTGATCCATTGTGTATATAAATACCAGAGGACGGCGGCAGTCAGTATCATTCAATTGAGATCTTCACAACACACATTGTGAACGGTACAAGCATCACCAGCAGCAGCAGCAGCAACAAGTTCCTGTGTCATCTCTCTCAACCGCTCAAAGTTATGGACTTTGATAACTACCGTGACAATATTTTCAAATTACAGCCTACAGAGAGTGAAGAGGGTTTGATCTCGGAGGATGAAGACAACTATCCTGTTGTGGATAGAAGTTCAGATGCACGAACGGCAGTGGTGAATACAGAGTTGCCAGCTGCTGTCCCATCTGTGGACACTTGTGAAGGTCACCCGAGCTGTAGAGACTCGCATAGAGAGTATACTAAACTACAAAGACTTCGTCACAAGCACAGACGACAGGAAAAACGCGAACAGAAACAAAGGCGGATCCCCTATAGGCCCCTTTGTACACACCAACAGAGACAAACTTCTACGATAGACACGCCGTCGCCACACAATGGCGTAACAATGAACGAGAAGGTGCTGCACCGCTGTCCCGACAAGGTGTAACGGGGTTCAACAGTGATTTGGGTTGTATGGAGAGCAGGTTCATAGAGGTTCATCCGAAGCATAGCCAATTTCGACTGTCTACTAACTGTTTAACTAATAAGAGGGTGTCATTTGAAGAGCTTTGTGATCAGTTCTGTACGGCACACCCTGACTGCGACAAGGACGACGTGACGAGATGTTGTCTACCGGTATTTCTAGCATTCAATTGCCAGTGGAGCTCACCACTGCACTCGCATCTTACACAAAAGATCGCATCGTACTTCCTCCAGTGCATAACTTGAGTGGCGGAGAGAACTGTTGGGTGTCGGTTGCTGACCAACCTGCCGGAACAAGCTTGTTAATCAAACTCATCACGGGTACAGCAGAGATTGACGGTCACCCGTTAGCATCGGGTAAACTTTTGTCATACAAGTCTGGCCATCCAAACTACTTCATCCATTCTTGGACTGGCTGTACGATCAACATAACAACCGACAGTACTGTCGGGACCACTGAATCAGCATACATACGAAGAATAAAGTCATCTGGGTTGTTTCACGAGACACTTGTCCTGGCCGGCAAGCACCAAAGAATCCTAGTGTTGGATTCGACACACAACACATCTATGATGGTCGCCAACTATATGTATCGCAGTCAAGAGTCGACCAATCCGTTTGCCTCTCATATGGCACGCAGTGTGTACATGTTGAATTTGGACTGTAAAAGTAACGGTGGCTCAGTGGTGTGTATGTACAAAATGAATGGAATGATACCCCCTCATCACACGCTAGATCATCTGACAACGCATAAACACATGTTTTGGCTTGATGAAGGTGGAGTGCTGAACTCGCAGAGTATGAAGGCGTTGAGTAACATTTTCAGCAATGTTGAGTCGTTTGTGGTGCACATGAACTACATCAAGAGGATATTAAGACTGTGTTAAACCTGTTCAATTCAAATTTGACTGTTGCATCACCACCAGTGATCGGTTGTACCACTCTAAAGGTGTGAATGAAGCATGCACCGAGGTACACAAGGTATCACAGATGATCAATGACAGTGGGAGATGATCACTTTGGAGAATGTTGTTAAGGAGAACATTTTCCGCAACATTTTTGGACAAAAATTTCAAACACATCACTTTGATGTAGATAATATTACTCACTATACACGTTTACCTAGTTCTATGGCACCGTTATATGCCGGTTGCCCATTTAGTAACTATATTAAAGCAGATCGTGGACCAACTGAATACAATGTGTATGGTATTTTAACTGGTAATGACCAAAGTATAATGACGTTTTGGGGTTTTATGTACGTAGATTATAACAAAATGGGACACAGTATTATTCCGTTGGTTGATATACAGAAGAGTATATTAGTTTTTGTGTGTATCATTGTGAAATAAAGTAACTTTAATTGAACTACTTTGTTTCATTGTGTTTTATTGAGCACTTCAAGTCAACTCCAGGGGTCCGCTGCTCGTGAAACTTAGTTTTAATGTCACAGGTTACAATGCCGTACATTGTTTTATCCAATGGGATGGCTGTGATGTTTGTCGTACACCCTCCACTCTGCATAGCCGCAGAGATGCTGCTTGGGCTCTCTCCTTTCCACACGTTGTAAACCTCTGTAGCCGTTGTGCGGTCACCTTCAAATTCCTTAAGACAAAATATGTTTGGGTTAATGTGTATTCCATGCGAGTCAACTGGCAGGGTTATATGGTAAACTAGTGTTGCGGTGGTTTCATTCAACATGTAACCCCACAATACGAACTTGTTGGAGACGAAGAAATGATTGAATGCCGTCACAGATGTCGAATGGACTACACGGGTATCTTTCTGTTGCAACGCCTGGTTAAATTTCACCAGAATGGAGTCGTCCCCCTTGATCTCTGTCAGCCATTGACCATATCGTTTAACGACCTCTTCATTTTCCAGACTTTTCACGTGGTTGGTGCTCCAAGGTGGGGATATACAGTAGAATTTGTGGTGGATAATATACCTTCGTTGGTTCTGTGGACCAGTTGGGAAGACAAAAGATAGTGGGTTGACGTCTGTAGTCCGTTTTTGTTGCATCAGACTCTCTTTGATCTTGTTCTTGTCTGCTCTAACGAGGCCTGAGTCGGGTGATGTCTTACCCAACCGCTTTATACGGTGCACGTATTTCAATCTGCGCCACATCCCAGCAGGAGGAAAAAATTGAAATCTGTGATTATTAGTATGAAAAGTCTGCGCTGGGATTTTAACAGACAAAGCTGGTGAAGAGTAAAAAATAATTGTTGCCGCTTGATCGATACAAGACTGCAGAAGAGAGACCGCGTTGGGATAGTTTAATACTAAAATATTTGTCTAGAAATAAAAAAAGACGTGAATAGAAGGATGAATAATCCAGTGTCACCTGTGAATGCATTAAGTGTACTCAACGAGACAAAGAATGTGAAGGAATGGCTTGCGAACGAGTTCACTTCGCTTGTGACCAACAATAACATCTCTAACAAGAACGTTGCACGTAAGGTTGATATTCTGATGTGCACTAAGCTGATTGCCAAGATGCACAACCGCAAGATTGGGAACGCATTTGGGTTGATTTATCATCACGCAATGACTAGAGAGCCTATGCATGAAGACTTTAAGATGATCTATCTCTACAAGGTGGACTTAACAGACGCTGCGTGTGAAGCGTACTTGGGTAATGCCGGTCCATCAGTCCAGATAATGGATGTGGAACGAAAAATATCCAACCCAACAGCACATCAGATATCAATCAATGTGGACAAGTCTGTCTACACTCGCTTCATGATGGCTATGAGTGCCTACTCTGGCTCGTGGTTGAAGAACGAGCGGAACCGAGCCAATCTTGGGTTACCTAGACAGAACGCCTTGGACGATCCTAGTCTGATGCTGACGCGAACAGAGTACAATAACTTATCTCACGCGATAGAGATTCAGACAACCTCTGTTACAAACGCTTTGATCAAGGGTGACAATACCTCATCCTTGTTTCAGTTCATACGACAGTCACCCTCCATATACACGTTGTCCAAGACGAAGCCTTTTGAGAATGTCATGGATAGGTGTGAGCTGGTGAGACGAACCACCTCTTTGGTGCCACAGAGAACCTTTGGTTTGAACAAGGCTGGACGGATCACCAATACTGACCGTTTTGGAACAAGTAGGATCCTCGGTGAGATCCTATGCATCTACGAGGCGCACACGAACAACGCAGCCAAGATTGACGACTTGGGTGGTTGGTTTGAAGGTCCCAATGCACCGTTTAAATTACCGGATGTAGTGATTTGTACTACCTCTAAGGTCATCGACATGCTTAGCAGAGATGCCGTGTGCCGCAACACTCGGGTCAACATGAATCAGATTATGACGGTTGTGTCTTTGGAGCAGGCAGACATGCATCCAATGTGTACTGTCGCCCCTCAGAACTCCGTTCAATTCAAGAACGGTGATTACGTTTCAGAACAGACAAATGATCAAGAAGGTTCACACAACCCCAGATTACAAGATCTGCTATGCAGAGATCAACGGTAAGAATGTTGTGTTTGTGCCGGTGGACGACGGCTTGTTTGCCAACAAGGTTGAACAGGATGCAAAGTTCACAACTATGACCACGTTTGACTTCATGCTACCCACTGGCATCGCCATGTTTGACCATCAAGATCAAGCGTGTGGGCCCTCACGGCAATCAACTAGCTTTAATAACGAAATGGGAAATCAATACACCCTCTTATGTGATCGACTATCCAAGATGTTGACCCGCTTCTTCATTGACACAGAACATGCGACCATCCGGAGGGTTAAACGAGGCAGTCAAGTAGAGGAGAGTATGATGTTCTACTCGTTAACTGACGATTCAGCTGGGACAGAGGAGGAAGGCCAAGAATCTGGCGGTGATGATGAAAGCAATACACTTGGAGAGGAGACTACGTACTACCGAAACAGGTACATGCGAAACAAACACTACTACACTTCCGAAGTTATGCTGAACAACAGCATTTCAGTAATATTGAATCAGACGTTCCTGGTGGTCCACGATCGTTGAGACCGATCACAGTGATGATAACACCTCACCCGGGCCCAGCGACGCGATCTTAAACATCGTTAGGGACTACTTCCATCGTCACAACCATAAATTGGAAGAAGGCCTCGCAGAGAGAGCTTTCACCAACCTGTTTCACACGACCAACATTAGCGTACAACAGCATGGAATTCAAGGTGCTCTGGCTGAAACCTCAGTTTGTCCAAGTGGACTCTATGCTGTTCTGCAGACCATCGGGATTTGCACACTTCGGTGGGCCTCCCATCCAGACGCGCCAATCTGTTTGGTCGGATGAGACAAAGGATGTCATGTACAACAACAAGGCGTACTCGAAAACCAACAGGATGTCTATGGGAAGACTTTAAGTTGCTCTATCTCTACAAGGTGGACTTAACAGACGCTGCGTGTGAAGCGTACTTGGGTAATGCCGGTCCATCAGTCCAGATAATGGATGTGGAACGAAAAATATCCAACCCAACAGCACATCAGATATCAATCAATGTGGACAAGTCTGTCTACACTCGCTTCATAATGGCTATGAGTGCCTACTCTGGCTCGTGGTTGAAGAACGAGTATCCGTCAGTCATGTGGCACATCGCGGCTATGATTGAGTCTCGACAGACAGGGTGATCAATACGACCGACACTACCGTCGTCACCGAAGCTCTGCAGTATTTGAAGGCAACGAGAGGAGCGGGTGTGCAGATCAAACCTTTTAACCCGACCGTTAAACACGATGGTTGGTGGCCTCAGATGGCTCCGCCGTTCATGAACAAGAGCTTCTTCTCGCAGGTAACCAGTCCTTTGGGACGGTTTGGCACGCGGTTCGCAACACCGGATGAGCCCTATCATCGATTCTTCAACACCAAGAGTTCCCCTTCTACAAATACATGAATTTCAACCCAACTGCCAACGCCTGATTAAACGCATTCGCTCAATCGATCACCAGAACCAACAACGACACAATCAACATGTGCCGAAACGATGAGGAGGGAGTAACCCAAACAGATGAAACCAACCTATCGCACCTGTTGGGGGCCGCTATTCCCAAGACATGCTAGAGCAATTCTAAAATTAATGGAGTATTAGAACGAAAAGATATTAAAAATGCAGACAGCTACCGACAGAACGCCACGATAACCACAGGCGACACGAGCTTCTTTATAAATGGTCACGACTTTGTTGGCAAGTGGGATAGGTGTGCAGTAGGAGAGTACTCGTTCTTGTAAAGATGTCTTCTGTCAGCTCGGGGTCGTACTACAAGAGGGTCGCGGCACACGATATAGCCAGCACAGACTACTACAATCACCTTGGTCAGCCGCATTCATTACCCACAGCACTGATCAATTCGACCAGGTACTTCTTACCAGACACTACAATTGCAAAAGAGCTGCAATCCACGTCTGACAACCTTAGAAACGACGAAGCTAGTGCCGTGCTGGACTTTATCAACGAGTTAGATTCAAGCAAGATGTTATGGCGGCCAGCACAGGTCAGTCGATCGAGTCACACTAGACATACGGGCTTCCATTTGAACACCTCAACTGACCTGGACGTGGTTAACACGGGCCAGAGGAGTTTGTGTTGTGGGGAGGCCGTGTACGTGATGCCTGCAATAAGCTCTTTGGCTAACGCCAACCCGTCTGTGAACATTTTTTCGTACCTGGGAGGGATGTATGTGCATCCAATGCTGCTGACTAACTACGAGAAAACGAGTCTAGTCGACGATTTGTTTAATTTATCTATCGGTGAAGAGGAAACCAGTATCCCCAAAACTACCATTGGAGGGATGATAAAGAAGTACCATACCAACCAGATGATCGACGTTGACATTGTAAAGGTTATAACCTCCGCGATATGGTACCGCTTGGGGTTGTCATGTATAACTTGGGTGAATCAAGACGGACTCTGTATGAAGTCTTACCGAACACAGTTACTCTTGGATCGTCATTCAAGTGTCGGGTTAACCCGTTCGCCTGTTGAACGCATCACACACTAGGTGACAGTTTGTGTGACGTAGAAGGAAGGAGGCGGGGCGTGTGTTGATTAGTAGTAATGACGTCGTGAGTTTTATTACTCCAGTCAGTTGACACGGGTCGCAGCATGGGTGAAGGTGTGTTCTCCCCGCTCAGAGCGGTGATGTTTTGGCCAGAGAATGATCCCAACCCTGAAGAATATCCTCTGGTGAGACTTGGGATGCTAGAGTACATATATAACCCGCTAGGAACACACTTCCCAAACAACCCGGATGACTTTGATGCCGCCGAAATGTACAAGAGGAATGCACACCTTGTATAAGACTACATTACATTCGGTAAACCACTGACATCGCCGCAATTGATTACTATCCTAGAAGGGGGTAAGATGGAGGAGACGCCTACTAAGCCACCATCTACGCACCAGTGGAGAAAAGCCTCAAACTACCATAGCATCGTTATAGACTCTATTGCGTCACGTAAATCTCAAGTGGCTTGTGCACACGTCAGTGCCGCAGAGAGGTTCCAAGACATTGTTCCAAACCCCGTAATACCTATAGATGATCTGAAGTACAGCGAAGAAACCCTCAGATTCCTGCATCGCATCGGATACTCTAGGTTTTTTTTCAGCAACCCAATGAGCCTGTTTAGAGATCTGATAGGCCACATGGACATGGCACAGAAGAATCCAACAACCGCAGACGGATCAAACTTGTACATATGCACCTTTATATACTCTTTGGCGAAAGCCTGTAGGAGATCATTGTCTACTACCCTGCTTCTAGTCAAATACATTATAACTGAGGGGGTCTGTTTTGGTTCTAAGAACCAACATAGTAAACGTGTCATGGACCAATACACGGTCAAGGTGTGTCTGTGGTGTTACAAACCAGTTAATTTGGTTGTCAAGAAGAAGTCTGCACCCGGTGGCTCGCACAAATCACAAGTCTTCAGTGACGATTACACGTGTGAACCGCTATACTGCACAGAGAAGAACACCAGAGGCATTCTATCGTTACCTTTGATATCAGTTGATAAGACGGAAACTGTCTACTCGAACGAGTGGCAAGTCAACAGCGGTTTTACCCGCGTCTTTTTAGTTGAACAAAGCAAGCATCATGCTAGGTTGAATATCTACAATAAGACGTCGGGAGCCTTACTGTTCACTCCAATAGAGACAAAACCAACTTGTAAACCAGATAACTTGTATAAATGTTTATTATGTAGCAAGAAAAGATAATAAAGTTGAATATCAATACTCATCTATAGCTATTTCAAGTTACTTTGCTCATTTTCGAACGCACTTTTCTGGTCTTCCAATAGATCGTTACAATGCGTGTTAATGTCGTCAACCTCTGTTTCCATCTCTCTTTTCAACGTCTGCATATCAACCGCGTGGTCCAACTTCAATTTAGATACCTCCTCAGTTGTTTTCTTGATGAGACGACACTTGTCCTTTACATTGTTGGCAAGTTCCTTGCCAAATGAATCTTGGAGTTCAGCGGTTACGGCTTCATGAGAAGCTTTTAACGCATTCAACTGGCGTTGATAATTGGTGCGATCCCGTTCGAATGTGTTTTCACTCTCTGTAACAATGGTATGTGTATCTTGTTTCAGTTTATCATACTCCTTATTGTAGTTCTCTTTAATCTCTTGAACTGTAGTAAGGTAAACTGCCCGTTCCTGAACTAATTTACTCTGACACAGATCGAGCTTCTGACGCAGGTCTTCTTGTTGTAGGCCGTTTGCATTTATGATATCACTCAGCCTAGTATGTTCATCAGTCAGGGTTAACTTTTCATCCCAAAGTATACTCGTGTCATGTTCAATTTTAGTTAGTTTGCCCAATGCATCTTGACGGTCAACGGTGGTCTGTCTTAACCGATCGGTGGTAGTTGCCTTCTCTTTCTGCCTAGCGCTCTCCATTTCAAGAGATTTCATAGCGGCGGTGGATGACGGGTCCAGTGTACAGTCAGCCATCTGCTTGTGTAGAATTTCTATCTGCGCTGTTTGATCACTCAACTCTCTCTTAAAGAGATCTCTTTCCTCAGTCCACTGACCAAGCACGTCTTCTCATATTCTTAACTCAAGTTCAAGACCAGTTATGGTAGCTTTATTCGCTTCAACCGTCTCCTCATACAGTTTTGTTTGTTCTCCCATTGTTCTATCCTTATCGGCAATGATCTCTTCCAAGTGTGCATTACGTTTGCGGTACCAATCAATAGCTTCTTCTTCTTCCTCTGCTAATTCTTTCGTTTGTGTACCCCTCAAGTCTACTGCGGCTGGATCAATGACATCCTCTGCGATAGCTACATTGTCTGTCCTCACAGTATCATATAATGATTCACTACCTCCAAACTCCTCTTCATACTCACCAAGAACACACCCTTCACTCTTTATTTGCTCCTTCACGTCTTCTACCTCAGATTGCGTTGGGCTGGGAGATTTCAATAATTTATTTTGACTACATATGTGAGCCGCAAGATCGGGTAGGTCGTACATGTTTGCCAAGTCTATTGCTGTATTCCCATCGTTATCGGGGGTTACCATCATCTCGTTATATTTAAAGGCGTGTTTACCCAGCATGAGTGGAATACTAGGGTTTCCTCGGGCCAGTTTGATGCTCAAGGCTAATGCCGTGTCTCCAGAGTTGTTTCTTATGCTACTCACGTAGAACGGACCCATTTTCAGTGCAATCTCTAGCAAATACACGCTCCTTGCGATGACAGCAACATTTATTAGGGTGTTGCCGTATTCAAATTGTTCTTTAAAATGTTCTCCATAGTTCTCTTGGTTGAATAACAAGTCGACAATTTTGCTAGACAACGTAGGTGTCAGCACAACCTTTACAAACAGGTTCTGATCCCGATGGTTTCAGACAAGAGCGTCAGCATCAACCTCTATTAAATACCTCAAAATTTCAACAGCATTGTGCTCAACTGCCAATAACGTGAAATGGGTAAACAGCCCCCCTGGGAATAGTAGGAACGGCTGATCCACATGAACCCTGGCTGGTATTGCTTCCTTAACGAC
This sequence comes from Flabesymbios commensalis, assembly GCA_964017125.1. Lineage (NCBI taxonomy): Eukaryota > Metazoa > Annelida > Polychaeta > Terebellida > Flabelligeridae > Flabesymbios > Flabesymbios commensalis. The sequence continues at coordinate 2,422,674 of OZ024918.1, forward strand.
ATCTACTACCGGTTTTACCCGATTGTAAGGTAACGCGTACGGTGCGAGGCTAGCCATTCAGTCCTTTTGTAGCTCCCCAAAGGGATTCTATCCAGGTCATCTACCCTCTCTCCTACACTTGGCAATAAAAACAACAAATATACAAATGATTCTTCGGACAATGCCAATCGCAGTCATTTTTATTATGCATTTACATACACATCCAATACAATAGACACATTACAAACGACCCCCAGGTACACTAGTTTTCTTCTTCATACAGTTCAAGACGGGGTAGCGACACACACAGGTAGGACCGGTTCACAATGAGCTGTAGTAACCTAGGTTTTTGAATATCTTGGTACTTGATGACTGGACACTTGATGAGTGTGTGTTCGCACTAGGCACCTTCCTCTTCTTTGGTTTCGTTGCCACCTGCCCAGGACGCACCTCAAATGGGTGTTCTTCAACTGTGACACAGTCAGGCTTCTTCTTTACCACCCTGAATTTCTTCTTACGACTACCAGTTATGACGTTAAAGATTCCCTCAAAGGCGCCTTTTGTGAATATCACCACTTCCTTGTCGCTCACTTTGATGGCACAGTCTCCATATAGATCACCAACTTCACTCCTCTTTACCAAGAAGGACGCCGATGTGGGCTGTGCTGCAACTACCACTTCATAGTGATCTGGAATATCGTCTCTACGAGCCACTTTGCCAGCTTCATTCAACCCAACATCTGCAACGGCAGCCATCAAAAGTACTCTGATCTCAATGTCGTCTACCGACAAGAGCGTACTGAGTGGTCCCTTGCTCTCCTTTTGCTTGTTTAGAGGTGGAATAAGGTCGCTGTCGTCCACCGCCAGGTACAACCAGCAACAGCCTCCCTGGTAATCTGTGTTCGTCTCAATCGCTTCACCACACTGTTTGGTACCAGCAATCTTCACCACTACCATCTCAGAGTCAGTTTTGTCCACCAGGTTCTCTTTCACCTGTGCTACAAACGCATTGCAAGGCACCTTGCATGTATACTTTACCTTCATACCACAGTAAACCACATCCTTATTGCAAGTGTACTTGTTATTAGACCCTACAGAGCTGATTTATCATGTAGTTGGTTGGTGACAACCTGATTGTAAGGTTGGCTGGTTGAATGAACGTCATGTTGCCCGCTCCAATCAAACCAATAATCTTCAGCGCAGTCTCCTTGGGACACTCGTAGCTCATCAGAACAGTGTCGTCGTCCTTTGGATCTGGCCGTTTAGGCTTCTTCACCTTCTTTGGTTTGCTCTCATCTTCAGATGCCTGTTCCGGTGTGTCTGGTTCAATCTGTTGACTCTCACCCTGCATTTCTGCAGGCAGCATTCTCAACAAGTCTTCTCCTAGAAAGGCCATTGTACCTATTGAATCAATGTTGAAGCTCGGTTGAATGTAGTTTGTGAGTACTGGTTTCGCTGTAGGTTGAGAAATTATTCTCAGCTCTTCAGTAGCCGCTGTGATTTCTGATACTGAATTTTCAGAACGAGCTCTCAGTTTAATAGTAATCGTTGATCATCACACATTGTGTGACTGTCTCAATGCTGTCTCCTGATAGGCTGAAGGATGGGTCCGGATAAAGGTGAAGGGGGACAAACCCGTCTTACACACATTTTGTTACCGTCACGTAGTGTGGGATGGCACAAGAACACACTACGTGACTGCTGACCTTGTTGTTGTCCGGATGTAACTGTGCACTGGCCCCCCCACCACATGTGTCCACTGCACACAAATAATGTACAGTGGGTGTCAATCTGCTCTCAAACCACTTTAGATGTTGCCTTGCGTTGGACCGGAGCAGCTCGCTTCTCCGCATCAGTATCACCGATACCCATCTGTGTGGTTTGGAATACGTTGTTAAGATCAACCAGATCAACCACCTCCTCGTTCGTATTATAGGCACAGGCTGGACGGTGTGGTGAAAAATGTACCCTAAACACGTCTACGGAGGTAAACGTTCTGTTGCAACCTACACAAGAGAGGTCACGAGATTTACCACTCGCCATAATCTTCGAATTGTTCGGAGTATTAGTCTGAATTTTTCTGAAATTTTCAACTAACAATGGCAGGGTCGCTGGTGTACCGGAGTATTAGTCTGAAAATTTCCAATACTCCAACTAACGATGGTAGGGTGTCGACGGTGTATACATAGTCTAATAGTATGGCTATAACTTTTCCAAGAACGCCTTTGGAACGTATGTGAAAACAAAGTCGTTGTTTATTTTGTTCCGAAAATGAACGAATGAAGGCCTCGATTTGGATTGATGCACGTACAGACCGCTATTGATAGCCTCAAACACGGTATGAGGATCACCCAGCAGCCATTTCTGTAAGTTATCCACTTCACTGCTGGTGACTCGCTTTGAATTCCTATTTGCGGGATCCAGCGTAGTAAGCGTCACATTTCCGTTGTCGTATCGACGACTTAAGATGACATAGGTACTCTTCATATCGGCTTTATGCGCCTCTGGTTCTTTCAACACACAACTAATTTTGTTGTACCACGATATCGGTAGAGAGTCCATTGTGTCAACTAGACGTTATGGACGCGCTTAAAAAACTGAACAAGGCTACGAACCAGCTGAACGCATTCATGAATCAGCTGAGAGAGTTGTATGAGAAACAAAAAATCCGAACCGCATCGATGAATACGATCAACACGGGTGATATTAGATGTTCTTCTTCTTCCAATGCAGATTTTTACTCGCCGCCACACCGCAGTTCATATCACCAGTCATACCTCAATTCAGAATGAAATTAAAGAGGTTGACCAAACCACGCCATACACCATACAAGGAATCGAACGAAGCCACCAAGACAGCGTTAAAATCAATCAATAGGAAGCTAACATTACTCCACCTGTCACCCAACAGAAGATATATACCTTGTTGGGTCAATTGAATACCGGGTTAGACACGTACAAGGCTCATCGAGTCGACTCGCTGGGAGAGGGAGTTGAAAGGGCTCATGAAAACAGTCATGAATTCGGACGGGTTGTTTGTTAAGGAGCCCACTGAATGGTTTAAGACAATCATTCGGTATTCAAGTGCCTTCATTGACGGCGCCTACAAGCCGTTTTACACGAGCATTCCCGGGCAGACCAAGGAGGAAATTTTGTACGAATGGTCCACCATTACAACTCGTTTGCGTGTCTAGTTAACAACATTGCATCTGACATGCGCTATAACGCATCTTCGTTGATATTCTACTACTTTCACAGGGCCTCCTCCGTTACATTTCCCCGTAATCTTCAACACCCTAGCCGACGCTCAACGAGACAATACCAACGTAGAGGAAGTATTGTTTAGAGACCTCTTGGGGATAGAGTTAGACGAAGGAGTGGACGATGACACCCTCGTTAAAGACCCTTACAACATACTACTCTTGTCCGGGTTCCCTTACGAACAGATTAAATACGCATTGAAGGCGGAATATGTACTATTAAAGCTCTTGTTCTACTTGAGCGTAAAATTTGGGAGCACTTTAAAGCAATTAATTGATTTTAACTATGCTGGGAAATTGACACAAGATCTCTACAACTCCCTTATCTATCAATAATGTGCTACAACTGTGCCCAGGACTAATGGCTGTCATGTTTAACATGCTTTACAGCACCAAAGATCCAAAGAGCATTACTTTACTACAGGCGCTTACCGGTAAATTTAAATATCTCAACACACTCAAGGGTCATGTGTGTAGACAAGAGGCTATAGAGCAGCATAAGGCGGTATCAAGATTAATAGAACAGATTGCAACCAAGTGTTGTGATCTGTTGCTAGTAGAAACAATCAAACACAATGACATAATAGAGTATATTAATGTTTTATTTTTGAGAAGTGGGTTACTGAAGGATGCATCAACATCACCATCAAGTACATATTTCTTTTAGCGTTAATGTTCACGTATCTGGTAGAGTTCCAGTGTAAATATCACTATGTACACCGCATCCAAAGCAAGACATGTTCACTCTGAATGTACCATTTTGACCAATAGTAATAAAATATCTGCATGGGTTGCCAGATACCAACACGTGTTGTCTATGAACACACCATCGAATCAGCGGCATCAACGTATAGGATGTATATTGGTTACTCAGGTTAATCTTGACTGTTTGTAACCGGGCAGTTCTATCCCCACCACCACGCTGTTGTATCGCAGGCATAATATTGCTGTCCAGGATAGACAGTACTGCTAGTGGTTCACTATTGGCTGGGTCGACGCCGCGTAATCATCATCTTCTTCTCTGCTACCACCCCTTGTTGCATCACTACTCATCTACCAAGGTATCTTTATCCTCCGTTTACGACCCCTCTTCTTGAGCAAGTTAAATTCTGCGTCTCTGGGCGAGTATATCTCCACCAAACTGTTAATATCACCTATCTCTGTGATGACTCTTGCATTAGCCTCATCGAGGGAAGAATGTTTAGCGTGCACCAACGCTGTTGTAGGGAGGAAAGACTTGTTCCTTGTTGTGATGATAGGCATTAGCTGTCGTGACATGGCACCGTTGGCTAGTGCAGCCTTCCCCATCATGGGTAGCCTCAAGAGGTGACATGTGTTGGGTTGGTAAATAGCCTCGTCGATAGAGTTGCCTATACTTGGAGCCTTTCTAAAGACAAAATATTTAAATGCACGTATAAAATTGCTGACTACTTCAGTGTCCTTGAACAGTAGCCGCGGAAACTTGTACACCAACCTCAACCCGACCTTACGCATGTCGTTTATATTGTGACATTGTGACCGTTCTCACCGTCATCCAATGGATCTATGATATTCAGAAAGTCTTCCATTAGGATAGTCATGAGCCTCACAGTCCCTCTCTTACGTCCCAAGTCGCCGTAGACTCATTACTATAGAACACGTTGACTAGTTCCTTGTCATCCACATCCAACGATAGTACAAATGCTGCTTTTTTGGGTACTATTAGTTCGTTCAGCATAAGCTTGGGGCAACCACGTCTCACTTCATTGATGCATTTGTTATACGAGTCCATTGACGGGTTGCTGGTATGAGCCAGAATTGCCTTCAATAAGGGTCTGTTGGACGAATAGCCGGAATTGAGAGCGTCCGGCTTATTCAACTTACAATAACAGTACCCCAGTTTACCTGTGGAGACAGCCAGGACAGCTACGTCCGTGGTTATACCGTACTTGTTTCGCAAGACATCCTTCACTTTGTCCCCAGACATTAACATCTTCGAATCAGAATTGCACAAAGCAGCTATCGTGTGGACACTCGTCCCTCGAATGCACTTAATCATACTGTTTGGAAATACATTTTTCTTTAAAATCTTCTTACTGAAGTCTCCACACGACTGAGGTGGAGTGTGTCCGTGTGAACCATTCGTTGGGGCCGTTGGATCGTCGAAGGTGTACCCAACATGTGCCTTATAGTGCTTTTGAGAAAAGACTTGATGTGATCAAATCCTCTGTCAGTGACAGTTCGAACCTCTTGTTGATATTTATCAACGTATTCACGGTCTTACTCGGCAGTGTCTTGACACGACCCCAACACATCCCAGACAGTTTTAAATCGTTCTGACAGGTCTTCAAAGAACCGTAGATTGGCGTAGGATACACTTGTGCATGACACGATATCACTGTTCGAATTATAGTCCTTGTATATACCCTCTAAACGTGTTATAACCCCTCGAGCTCCAGTCACATACTCGTTTGCTAGACAGATGGCATGCAACAACCTGTCTGTGCCGTCAAACCAAGTGTCGTATATCGAGAAGACGTCATGTCGATCCCTAACTTCCGACTCGTTTGACGACCCAGCCTGGCTGAAGTGAAGATGAACCATTTAAGTGGGTCTGAAGAGCGCCTGGTAAAACTCTTGTTCAACAAGGAACAAATATTAGTTTGAGAAGTAACCAACATTTGATTGTTCACAATTTTCTTGCCAATAGGATTCCATAAGGTTAGTGTGTTTGGCACCACATTAAACGTCTTGGTTGCTTTGATTAGACGCGGTGACGATATAAACTCGTGGAAGGCTTCTTCAGTTTGAAAATATTTAGTGTAGACGGGCTCTGTCAACGTAGACAGTTGCGTGAAACATCTACAATAGAGCTTTACACCGCCACCTCCACCTCCTGCGGACACGTCTGTAGTAAATGCTTATAGAGGAACATTAACCGTACAAAGGTAGACGTCTGCAGCTTACCACTCGTCTTCAGCACTTCTCCTGTAGGCCCAGTCTGAGCTGGAACAACCAAACAAGAGTACTCAGTACAACAATCCACTGGCATTGCTGGCTCAATGTTTCAAGTGTAAACGTGTCTTGCGACAGACACGGTTAGATGAGGTCCCTCTGCTGTGGGATGGTCAGTCTATAATTAATCTGGACGCTGATTATGATGACGAGGCCACTGGTGAATTCGGAGTCGACGAGGTAGATTTACAAGCTATTGAAGGGGTCTTGAAGATGGATGAATCCCAATACTTGGACCCCGGAATCAAAGACCAACTCACACAGTATCTTAAGCAACAGCGACGAATCAAGAGCAAACAAGCTGTTATGAGCGGTTTAAATCTCACACCTGACACAATCGCCAAGAATCTACTGTCCTGCATGCGTGTGGTTAAGCATGAGGCTGCATTAGCCAAGTTACTTGATACAAACATGTATCCTGACACAGCTATGGAGGCCGATGATCAACAAAGAAGTGCACTCCCATCTGTTCCTCAAGATTCACCAGATGAGGCTACCGACCTGGACGATCATACTTTGCCTCCCATTCACCAGGCAGTACACGACACGTCCTGTGCTTGACGCAGGACCACTGTTTATTGACTGAGCGAGCAGCGCCCCCTATAACTATACTTGCTGAGCGAAATGGAGGGGGTGGGGTGGGATCGTCACCTAGTGTGGTATGATATTTCTGTTCCAGTCACAAAAATCGTGGAAGACGCATTATCAGCAGGATTTGGGGGGGGGGGGATTATGCTATATAAGCACAACCAACTCGCAAAGACACTTCATACAGAGGCGGGATGGCGATTAGGACGGACGTGTTTGTGTACTCCAAAACACAGGTTGACATTAATTTAAATTCTATAATAACAGGATGGCCAAAGGAGTCTCAACAACTCAACTTAAGTCGGTATCGATCGCAAGCGATACACCAAAATGTGTCTTGTGTATCTTTACTAGCACATCCTATAGACGATGGACGGATCAACACAAGCAAAGTGTACGAAATCATGTGTGTAGCGCCCATGTATACTGTCCACAAACGGGATGACACACATGGAGAGTATTGGAACCTGGCCGCTGAAGACTCGTATGATTTAGAGGCTGACATAACGGGGAAATTATCAAAGTCGACACAGTATACCCACGTTAAAGTATCTCCTGTACTGTTCCTGAATGAGAAGCAAGCACATGAATATGTATCTGCAGATGTTCAAAAAGTGCTTCGGAAGACGCAACCACTTTGTGATTGGTTCGACAATAGTCACGGGTTGATAGACGAGTTTGTTCACAAGACGACTTTAATGGTGTGTGATACTTGCAAGAAACGATCGAGTTCGAAAAGGTTTGACGGCGTTCCCGTATGTAGACTGTGTCGTCCTTTGGACCGATTTGAAGGGGTTAACGTGCAGCCACCAAAGGTGTTTGACATAGCACAGTTGACTCCTCTAGCTACACCAATATTCACTAAGAAAAATATGATTGACAGTGAATATGTCACATTCATACCACCAGACAGATTACCGTTCCTTCGTGGGGACGAAGAGGTGAAAGTACAGTAGTGAATTCTTTAGCTTGTCTAAGAGTGTTGTATACGACATTGAAACTGTGACTGTCGACGAAACCCTCAAAAGGAAGATTCCAGATGAGATTGTCACTATAACTGCATCTACAAACACTGGGACGACAATGGGGAAGATGATTCTGTTTACTAGGCGAATTCCAGATGAATGGGAAGACGGTATGGTTGCCAATCGGCGGGGAATAGACACAAATACGTTGTTGGGAGACGTTCGACAAGCTGGTTTACCCCAACTACCTGAAACCAGAGTTATCCTGTGTCCCACTGAGAAAGAACTAGTGAACACTTTCTGTAAGTTCCTCAAAGCCTATCGACCTCATTTCATAGTGTCGCTCAACTGCCACGGGTTTGATCACAAGTACCTAATACGAAGCAGTATCGCCACACAGATGCGGCAACCGTTCCACTATGAATTGCATCACTTCACTGACTCGGCTAAAGTGAACAACAAGGATCCTACCCAGCATATACCAAGGACAGATTTCATGCGTCCCAATGGAAGACTATCTACAGGGTTACTTTCGTCATCCGACATGGAAGTAGGCTATGATTCCCTCCCGATCATGATCAGCATTGACTTGTTCGCACTTCACAACTGCTCTCTGAATGATGCTTGTGTGGCTGCTAAAGTAAACGGGTGTAAACTAAAGGGTGTCGCACACACAGACATTGCAAAATTGTACTACAGCAAGCACATGGACTTCTTCAAATATGCTATTGTCGATGTCGTTGTCACATCTGAGCTGTATTACAAGGACCAGTTTAATGCCATTGAACTGTACATGGGATTAGAACAGTTGGTTGCCACCCCGTGGAACTTGTCTATCTCGAGACAGAAGACAATGACTGCTCAGACGACGACGTATGTACAATTCAACTCGAACGGTTTCATCAGAAAAGGCGGGTTACGTCCAAAACGCGTATTGACTGGTATGATAGTGAAGGAGTTGGCTGAGTACTTTGAGAGTGGCGCGACACCAACCTTGGATAAATTCCTACAGCTCGTTACAGACTTTTCAAACGGTCATTGTAAGTGCAATACGCTGTTCAAGAAGCTCCCAAAAATAGGCTATGAGGTGTTGACTGAAGATATGGTTAACAAGGTGTTGCACGCACAGGGTAATCTCAAACGGTCCACAGACCCGCCTTACTCGACGGTAGATGCACTGATGTTGCTGTTCTTCTTGCTGCGGGGAGACGTGGACTGGGGGCCATTCCTCCCGCTGCTGGATCAGTTTAAGGCGGACATAAACTATACGTCTGGTAACGCGAAAGACGATGTGAAGCTTGACAAGTTCAAGGCCTTTTGTGCCTACCTGGTCACAGTGCGTAAGGCGGCATCGAATCACCACGAGACCCCTCAATTGCTGTGGGAGGAATACAACGGCAACCACAAGATGTCTGTGGGTAACGTTGAAAGTAGCAAAAACTTTGCTACGTCTCACCTCAGTGCCATGTTAGTGGCGGCAAAGCACTCTCGTGAGCTCCCAAGGACCACAGAGGTGTCCGCTGCGAGACTTACAGAGCTATTTAAGAATGCTCACCGTTTAGCGGGTATCAAACTAAAGATGTTACCCTACGACGGGGCTCTGATCATCTTTAAAAAGGCCTGCATCAGCTTGGTCAACCCCGTATGCGTGTTTGATTTTCGCAGTCAGTACCCCAACAGTATGCTAGTGATCAACCTTGGGATAGAGACTAGAGCGTGTCTGTGACGAAGGTGTTTGACTGTATAGCCTTAATTATGCGGAATAGAGGGTGTGCTACGAGAAAAGATGCGGAGCACATCCTTTCACAAGAGTACGTCCATGTGTGTTTCATGCGACGAATCGACGATACAGTAGATTGGGTAGACTACTTGGACGACCCTGAGTATCTTCATCACAACTGCATCTTCTTCGTTCGAAAGGTTAAGTCAATACAGAACCATCAGTTCAAGGCCGAGATTGTCTCCCGAGTAAGGGATAAATTTAAGCCCGAAGACGGTTCATTGACTAGTGAAGAACGAAAGATGTATGCCAACAAGAGTGTGGCCAAGAAGGTCAATATTAACTCTAGGTACGGAGTCATTGGGACTACAATCAATCCCAGATTTCAACCTACAGTCACTGGGATGGGTCGTAGAAGCATCCAGACGGCCACTAACAAGCTCAAACCCATGGTTGGAGCAGAGAAACTACACGGTGATACAGACTCGTGTTTCACGTTCATAACAGGATTGAACGTGTTTGATTGATCAATCTATCATGACATTTTGGGGGCTTGTGTATGTAGACGGCAACAAGCGAGGGCATAGTGTTATACCTTTCAACGAGATTAAGAAATATGCATAGTATATGTTTGTCATATTGTAAAATAAATAGCATTCATACATAAAAACTGTGTGTGGGTTATTTGAATCAATTTAGCACCATGTGCGACTTATGTTCATGAAACTGTGGTTTAATATCGCATGTTATTATCCCATACATGGTTTTATCCAATGCTATATCTTTAATGTTCGTATTACCCCCTTGTACAGCCGCGGAGACAGTACAAGGTGTTTCTCCCTCCCATACATCGTACACTTCTACAACTGTAGTATGATCATTCTTAGAATCAGTGAGACAAAAGATGTTTGGGTCCACTTCCATGTCGTCAGACGCAACGGGTAGGGTTCTATGGTAGAGTAGTGTGGCTGTGTTTTCATTTAACACGTAACCCGCCAATACAAACTTGTTTGTAATAAAGAAGTGATTGACCGCATCTACTGATGCAAGATGCACCACACATTGGTCTTTCTGTTGTAGTGCCTGGGTGAAACCGGTCAATGAAGGGCGTTCATTTTTAATCTTCGTTTACCATCGCCCGTAACATTTGACTATTTCTTCATTTTCCTGACATTCGAGAGGGTTGGTTGCCCGTCGTGGGAAGATACAGTAGAACTTGTCGTATATAATGTACCTTCGTTGGCTTTGAGACCCCGTAGGAAAGATAAACGGTAAACTATTGACGTCTGTTGTCCGTTTGCGTTGCATCATAATCTCTTTCAGCTTGTTTTTGTCCGCTCAAACCAACCCTGAGTCAGGGTTTGTCTTACCTGAGCGTTTAAAGCATCTATTGTATCTCAACCGGTGCCACATTCTGCTGTTGTTCAAAATTCTACACGAAGATTATTAGTATGAAAAATTGTACGCAAGAAACCGTGCGTATATACCACTCCTTCTACAACACTCGATATCGATGTTTATACTTTGCAAGGATACCGCGCTATTTTTGTTGATTAATAGTAATCAGCTTCACAAAACAAACCATGAACAAAGCGGTGTCTCTCATTGGCAATGACAAGAGTCAAATAGACCCATCAGTTAATGCGTTAAGCATACTTAATGAGACTCAAAACGTAAAAGAATGGCTTGAAAACGAATTCGTCACTTATTTTACTAAACCAAACATCTCCCAACAAGATGTTGGACACAAGGTGGAAGTTCTTATGGGTAATAAGATGGTAGCGAAGATGCACAATCGTAAAATTGAAAACACTTTTGGGTTAATTTTTCATCACGCCATGACACGAGAACCAATAGCTGATGACAATGCATTTCTTTATATCTATAAAGTTGACCTGAAAAACTGATGCCGCATCGGAATCTTTCTTGGGGAATATGGGTCCAAATGTGCAAATAATGGATGTAGAACGTAAAATAGTATCCCCACTAGCCCATCAGGTGTCTATTCGTGTTACAAAAGCCCTCTACCAAAAGTTTGTATCGGCTTTGAATGCGTATGCTGGCTCGTGGATAAAGAATGAAACTGACCGAGTGAACTTGGGGTTACCGCGAAAGAATGATTTTAATGATCCTGGCTTGAAGTTGATCAAAAGGGAGTATGACAACTTTTCACAACGCATGGACATTGAGATGGCATCGGTGGCAAACTTTTGTGTCAAAGGTGACAGTACATCGGCACTATTTAGGATTATAAGGCAGTTACCGTCGGTTTACACACTAACAAAAACAAAACATTTTTAAAATGTGATGGACAGATGAGAGTTGGCCCGTAGAATGACTTCTTTGGTGCCCCAAATGACGTTTGGCTTGAATAAGTCTATACCAACTCCCAATGCGGACCGAAATAAGACGTACAAAATTCTGGGAGAGATACTGCGTATCTATGACCTACACACAAATAATTCTGTTGCTCTGAACGACTTGGGTGGGTGGTTTGAAGGGAGTAATTCGCCATTTAAAACCCCCGATGTTGTGATTTGTACAACCGCAAGAGTTATTGAGATGCTAATGAACGAGGGTGTGTGTAAACAAACTACGGTGGATATGAAACAAATTATGACTGTGGTCTCATTGGACATGCATCCAATGCACACTGTTGTGCTACAAATGTCTGTGTCTTTCAAAAATGGCACTTATGTATGCGATCCTGACGAACAAATGATTAAGAAGACACACAAAACACCCGATCATAAGATATACTATGCACAAATCAACACCCAAAACGTTGTATTTGTACCTGTGGACGACGGTTGATTTGCAAGTATTGTTGAAAAGGATGCTAAATTTACTACAATGACAACATTTGATTTGATGCTACCCACCGGCATTGCTATGACGGATCGTCAACAACTAAAACACGGCCCTGCGCGGCAATCAACAAGCTTTTCAAACGAAATGGGTATAGACTACACGTTATCCTGCGACCGCGTTAGTAGCGTTTTAACTAGGTTATTTCATGAGGATCAGTTTAAAACCTACACACCCGACATGACTGATTTGAGGGGAAATGCTAATCCAGTTGAACAATGTTTGATGTCTTATTCCACCACCAATGATGATGATGAAGAAGGAGACGAGTCGAGGGGCATGAAAGCAGAGCGTGATGACACACCCACGGTATATTACAGAAATAAATTCATGCGTAATAACTTCTACTACAACAACGATCTGATGGCGAATAACATTATTGCTGTTATACTTAACCAGACGTCCCCGCTGCTACAAGACTTACTTGGAATTCAGGCAGGTGCAGCGGGGAGTGCAGAAGGACCAATACTATATGTAAAAAATGTCGTTAGTGATTACTTATCTCGTAATAAGCGTAAACTGAATGACACCTTTTTCCTAAAGATTTACAATATCCTATACGCAATGACCAACTTTGATGCTGTGACGTATTTGAGATACATCAACATTGGGTTCAGTGTAATCTGGGTGAAACCACAGTTTGTTCAAGCTGATTCCATGCTGCTCTGCAGGCCATCTGGGTTTGCTCATTTCGGTGGTGCCCCGATTCAGAGTAGAATAAATGCTTGGTCCGACGAATCAAACACAATTCAATACAATACCAAGGCGTATTCAACGACAAACAGACAGTCTATGGGTGGCTACCCATCCATTATGTGGCACAACGCAGCTATGATTGAATCACAAGTAACCTCCACAGACACAGTCATAAACACAGTTGATGAGTCTGACATGAGTGACACTCTCAACTATCTTACGGTCACTAAGTCGGCGGGTGTAAACAACAAAACGTTCAATTCAGCTAATAAAATGGACGGGTGGTGGCCTCTGTTTGCTCCGCCGTTCATGGAAAAGCACTTTTTCTCCCAAGCAGTGAGTCCCTTGGTTCGGTTTGTGACACAGTTTTCTTCTCCGGAGGAGCACGCTACTAATTTTACCGATCAGGATATAAATGACTGTATTACCACAAACGTATTCACTACCAACGCTGTGTTCAACGACATGTGGAACAACTTCAACACTATAGTGTTGTATAGCAAATCGCTGTTTCAAGAAAAAGAAGATTTGCCGTTCTACAAGTACATCAACTACAACCCAACTGCAAACGAAGCACTAAATGGGTTGACGCAGTCTATCACTCGTTCATCCAATGATACGATAAACATGCGGAGAAATGACGAGGAAGGGATCCCGCAAGCAGACGAAACCAACTTGTCACACCTTCTGGGGGCTGCCATACCGAAGACGTGTTGGAGCAATTCCGAAATGGAAGAAGTATTAGTACGAAACGACGTGAAATCTGCCGACAGCTACAGAGTGAACAGCGCCATTACCACTGGGGTTTCGTTATTAAAGGGCACGATTCCGTCGGCAAGTGGGACCGCTGTACTGTAGGGGAGTATTCTATTCTCTCGTAGAACATAAACATAGCCATAATGTGTTCTATGGACAAAAGTATGCAGTACATGCGAATGGCTGTGCATGACGTCTCTACAACTCAATATGATGACTTTGGAAGGCCACGAACAATACCAAAGGTGCTCATTAACGCCAATGAATACTATTTACCGGATACATCAATTGAAAATGAACTTCAACGCACGTCCGATGTACTGAGAACCAGTGAACAAGACTCACTTATTGACTTTGTAAATCGCTTGAAATCAAACAAAACGCTATGGCGTCCCGTTTATAGGCCTGAAGGTAATCAACATAGATCTAGTGGTGCTCACCTCGTCCAAGATAATGGTGATGAATACTGGTCAAAAAAGTCTTTTGGTAGGAGAACAGATATATGTGTTCCCCGCTATAAGTTCTTTAGCCAACTCTAATCCGTCTGTAAATATCTTTTCGTTCGGCGGCAAGATGTACGTGCACCCCATGATTTTAACGCATCATGAAAGAACGAGCCTGACAAAGGATCTCTTCGACTTAGAACTTAAAGAACACAAGTCTCTTCCAGCAACTACACTTGGGAGTATGATTAAAAAATACTTTGTAAGCGAAGCTATTACCATAGACATAGTGAAGATTATCAATTATCTTAGGGAAGTAAACCCCTTTGGGACAGTTAGGTGTAACTTGGGTGAAGCACGAAGAACCCTGTATGAAGTTCGACCGGAGACAGTGTCTCTTGGGGCGCCATTCCTGTGTGAAGTTGCATCATTTGTGTAAAATATGAATCTAAATCATACATATTCGGATAGGGGGGTGGTGGTGGTGGTGGATGGAACATATAAATACCCCCCCCCCCCCGATTGAGGTAGTAGAACTTGAAGAGACGACCATGGTAGGTGTGTTTTCTTCAATCAGAGCTGTCATGTTCTGGCGAAAGGATGATCCCGATCCAGAAAAGTACCCATTGGTTAGACTAGGTATGCAAAAGTACATTTACAATCCATTAGACCTACCACTCCCTGTTGATGAGGACACATACAAGAAGAATACACTACTTGTCTATGACTATGTTACATTTTGCAGGCCGATAACCATAGCATATTTGATTTCTGCTATTACAAACGAGTCCAAAGAGGTATCGTCACCAGTTAAACCACCAACTGTGTACCACTGAAAGGTTGCGTCAAACTATCATAGTATAGTGATAGACTCTATCGCCTCACGCAAATCTCAGGCTGCGTGCGCACACGTTGGCGACGCAAAGACGTTTGAAGACATTGTTCCAAACCCCGTAATACACATGGACAATCTTAAATACACTCGTGAAACTCTCAATTTCTTACATAAAATTTCATACTCGAGAGTCTACATCAACCCCATGAGTTTATTTAGAGACTTGGTGTGCTACATGGAGGTGTCGCAAAGAAAACCAACACACGGGTCAAATTTGTACATATGCATGTTTATTTACTTTTTGGTGAAAGCGTGCAAGAAATCAATGACAGTCAACCTGCTACTGGGTGAAGCTATTATAACAGAAGGTATATGTTTTGGACCAAAAAACAAATATAATAAAACAATTATGGATCAATATACAATCAAAGTGTGCCCATGGCGTTACAAACCGGTTAATCTGGTTGTCAAAAAGAAGTCTGCTCCAGGAGGGTCCCACAAATCGCAAGTTTTCAGTGACGACTACACATGTGAACCATTGTACTGTGTGGAAAGGAACAACAGGGGGATATTATCGTTCCCTTTGATAACGAAAGATCGAGAAGGAACCATTTATTCAAACGCATTTGAATGGGAAATCAACAGTGGCTTCACCAGGGTGTTTGTAATTGAACAAAATTTTCAATCTGCCAAGTTGAACATTTATAACAAGGCGACTCGTGAACTACTTTTCACTCCTGTGGAAACATATCCAACTTGTAAACCTGATGATGTGTATAAATGTTTGCTATGTAGAAAGACGAAAACTACTACAATATTAAGACAGTGTTATTTAGTCTGCCTGATCGCGTACCCTTTTTCCTCCATATGTCTTGACAAAGTGTTAATGTACTCGTCCTGTTGCTGCGTAAGCCTATCCTCTAAGGTGGCAATCTCAAGTTCGTACTTGGCTTTTGCCAATTACATATCTTTTTGTATTTCATTTACAGCTCGAGTTCTCTGTTGTTGCTCCTTAGCTAACTCACTAAAGCAAATATCTGTGGTTTGTTCTAAGTCACTATCAAACTTACGTTTCATTTCTTGAACGTGTCCTTTAAGGGTGTTCATCTCAAGTGTGTGCGCGTTATCTTTTTCAGCGAGAGCTATGTTGTCGTTCGGTTCGATCTAATACACTCTTGTGGTGTTCTTGTAGTTGTTTAGTCATACCTGTATGCACAGATTTCATACGTTTAATTGTGTCTTGGGCGTCTTGGTATGCCTCATGTAGTTGTGTTGTCTTATTTGTGAAGGTCAGGTGTTGTTTCTTAAGCGCCGCCACTTCTTTAGTTAAGCTTTGATTTGTTTGTGTAAGTTCTTCCACTTCGTTATCGAGGTCTGAAATAATGTCAGTATATGTGTGCTCCAAAGCGTTACTTTTCTCCTCACATTCGGTAATCGATTGCGTCAGGCTTACATTTTGTAAACCAAGCTCCCTATTTACTCTATTTAAGTCACCGTTTTCATGTTTAATGTCGCGTAAGCTATAGATTGATGTCTGTTATTTAGTTGGTTCCCCCAATTGTGTATGCTCAGTCTCCTTTTGTTCGGTAAGTGATGCCAATAACCGCTTGATATATGAATCACGGGCAACCAGCTCATCTTCTAGTGCTGCTATTTGCGTGCGTAGGCTGGTTATAGTGGTCTCACCATGTGTTTGCTCGGATTCTTTGGATGTAATTAACTCATCTGATGCACTTTCAAGTTCACTCCTCTGCGAGGTTAAATCATCTTCCATATTCAATCTTTCCATTGTGTTTTTTAGATCAGGATAAGATGTACCCAAGTCCTCTGCTATGGTCATAAATAAACTACTATCGGGTAAACTGGGATCGCATAAACCCTTCTCTGGTGTTGTAAACGCATCAAGATAGTTGGTCCGTTTAATTTTACGCTGAAAACCAATTTTCTTTTTCCGATTCCCTTCACGATAATCAAACAGACGAGGCTTTCGCTTTGCTCCGGTACCTAAATCGGATATAATTTCTACTACCCCCGGTAAATTGTACATTTCGGCTAATTCAACAGGTGTGTAGCCGTCACTATCTGGGATGGATATTAATTCAGAATATTTAAACACATGTTGAACAAACATGGATGGGACAGTTGGGTTTCCTTTGGCTAGTTTAATACTTAAATTCAACGCAGTGTCTCCTTTGTTATTTCGTATACTACTAACCCGGATTGGCCCCATTTTAAATATCATATCTAACACATATACATTGTTTGAAAGCACTGCATAATGCATTAACGTGTTCCCATATTGCATTTGGTCATTGAGGTGTTCCCCATAGTTCTCTCTTACAAATAGCATATCCACAATGTCCTTTGACAACGTGGGAGTAACAGCCACTCTTGCAAATAGATTCTCTTCCTTGGGGTTTTTAACCAACGCATACGCCACGATCTCTATCAAGTACCTTAAAATCTCACCTGCATTGTTTTCAACAGCCAGGAAAGTAAAGTAGGAGAATAAACCACCATAACACGGTATAACAGGTTGGTTGACATTTATTATGTCTGGTACAAAGTCTTTAACAGTGCTAATATATTGCTTATGTATTTCTCGTATCACCTTCTTTGCACGGTTATACAATAAAGAATATTGTAAAAGGGCCATGACTTAATTCATATCAACTTTATTCCACGTGTTGTCACATCAAACAAATAATTACTAATCAACATCATTATCTCTAAACAGACACATTGGTTAGTGTACAAATAACGTTATTTACATTCAGAACGTTTGTATTCAAATGGTTTATAATACATGATATAATAGCTCTGGTTAACACTACTCTTCATCCCTCTCGTCCTCAGACAAGTTAGACTGTGGTGGGTAGGGGATAACAATGTTCTTAAACCGCTTGCTCGGCACAGAACCAGGATTATCAGCCAGGTTCGCACAGTCAGCATGCTTCCTCTTCTTGGTTGCCTTGTGTTTATTCTCCTCTCGGGGCCGCTTAGGTGTGTCCCGTTCCTTTGCTGGTTTGCCAGTTTACTTTCCTTTGTGGATATAAATTATTCTCCAGCAACCCCAGCACTCTCCTTCTTCTTACTACTTCCCTTATCAACTGCACCAGCATCGGTCACAGAATGGGCTTCCTCTTCATCGGTGGGGGGGCACAGCTTTAGCGGCCTCCTTAGACTTGTTTACTCGCGACTTCTTCTTGTGAGATCCAATAACCACCTTCATCCATCCTGAGAGTGCACCCTGAATAAAAATATGTACGTGTTTTCCAACCACCTTCATTGCACAGTGAACATCCGAACGTCCAAGCTCATTCTTCTTGACTAGATATGATTGAAATGTTGGTGGAGAGTGAATTATTACTTCAAAGTGTTTGGGTATATCTGCTCGTGTGCTAACGATACCTCCCTTGGACATACCAGCGTCAGCGATAGCAGTCATAAGAGGTAACTGTGCGCATAGTTCTTCTTCCTTTGGCCGCAGGTCGAGAGCGTCTTTGTCATCTTTCTGTTTGTTCAGCGGAAGGTAGGGGTCAGGGGTGCCGACAGTAAGATACATCCAGCAGGCATTTTCATAGTCTTTGGGTGGTAAACCATCAGTCTTGTTTATGCAAATCCTAACCGTTACTAAATCGGTTGCGGCCTTGTCCTCGTGTTTCACTTTAACTTGCGCCAAATATGCACTAGGGCTCACCTTTGATGTGTACCTGACCTTAATACCAGACCCAACCAAGTGCGGGTTGCATTCATATGTGTTTTCAGTCTGCATACCACTAAAGACGTCGTAGCAATATGCCGATTTCTTAATAGCAAAACTGGTTGGCTGAATAAATGTAATGTTTCCAGCACCAATAAAGCTGGCAATTTTTATAGCTGTTTCTTCTGGGCACACGTAACACATCAAGATTGTGTCATCATCGCTGGGAATAGGACGTTTTTGCTTGGGTCTTCTTTTTCTTCTTTGAGCCACCTACCATCTCTTCATGTTGAGATTTTTCGCTCTCACTGACGACTGTGTCCAGTGCACTGTTGGCCACACCCTCTTGCTCTATCGTTGATGTCATTCTATATTAAATGTACGCAAGTGTTAAACTTGGTAGGAAGGCTGCGTAGAAAGCTTGTATATGAGCTTATACAAACACCCTTCAACGGATGATTCTAAATGCTGAAATTTCGGTTTGTTTAGTGGTTTAATAGTAATCGTCTCGACTAGGTCACAGTTTGCATTTTTTTTATTTGTGTTTGCAAGTGCAGTTTAGAGACGTACATATATCACACACTCTGACTGTGTAGCTGTAAACATACGTTGTGTCTGAACAACACGGGCTGGCTGGTTGATATCGTCGGGACAGAATAATGCGTCACACAGTGTGAATTCGACAAAGTGTGTATTGCGTTGGTGCCACAACGGAAGTGCATTACATCTTGTCTAGTCCACCGGATGTCCCCTATAGCATACTTTGTCACAACTGCAGTTTCATCGGCATGTGTGCAGCTGCCAGTAATACTTTTTGTGGTCATGTACACTGTTTCTATAGTAAATGTAGGCAAATCATCGACCACTTCGTTTGTATTGTATGACGAAGATGTGAAAAATGTGTTTTGACGCCCTTTTTTCCTTAAACTGTCTGTCACACTCACCACACAAGAACATGTATTCGTCTTCTGTGTTTGCCATACCCAGAGTATTAGAATGAAAGATATTTGATTTCACGCTCATCAGTTTACCAACTAATAATAATTTATATTTTTTCAACAAATGCTTTTGGAACGTATGTAAAGATATAGTCATTGTTTGTTTTGTTTCTAAAATGAACACAAGACGGCTTCAGTGTCGATTGATGCACATATACCCCACTCTGAATATTATCAAATACTTTTTGACTATCGTTCATAAGCCATTATTGTAATTCTTCAACTTCATTTTTGGTAATTAGTTTTGAATATCTGTAGGCGGGGTCTAGAGTAGTTAAAACAATACTACCATCAACGTATTTGCGGCTTATAATTGTATAGGTTTCATCCCCATCCACTTTATAAGCTCCACGATCCTTTAAGGTACAGCTGATTTCCTCATACCACGATACAGCTGAAGGAGAGTCCATTGTTGCACTGATTTATGAATCCTTTAAAACAATTGAACACTGCTACGCACCAGTAATACTCGTTTATGAACGAGCTACGTGAATTGTATGAGAAACAAATAATAAGAGTGGCATCAACTAATACCACGCACGCATGCACTGGTGGTTGTTCTTCTGGGTTAGGTTCTATGGATCTAATAGCACAACATATATCATTTCCAATGCCTCAAATGAAGATGAAAACCAAACGATTGTACAAACAAAGAGTTCAACCATACAAAGATCAACAACACGCCACCAAAGCAACGTTAAGAATGTTGTATACAATGATCAACATTAAACCACCAGTCACACAGGAGAAGGTGGTAACATCATTTATTTTATTATACTGACATGTACATCATATTATAAAGCACAACATATAAATTAAGTTAGTCGTACCCAGCCCATAAGGGCTTATAAGTCAGTTTAAACCAGGTATCTATTAAACTTAATAACATCTCCTCAGCAGAAACGAGAAACCAGCCCAGCGCCGACCAAGCGCTGGCCCAGCATCTACGACACTGATCCAGCACTCATCCGGCACCGTAAATTAACCTCTCCTATAACATATTATAAAATAAACAAGCACGAGCAATTGGCATCACCTATCCATAAAGTGACAGTATATATACAGATTCTCGGGAGTGAGAATACAAATATGTATACATGTAAAAATGAGTTCAGACAACACACAATTCTTAAGAAATATAACTTTGGTGATATACCTATCACAAAAGTACAGTATTAATAACAATGACTGCGATATATATATTAATATATTGGAAACTGTGGACGAATCATCGTCCCGTCCCCTCGCGACCAAAATGTGTCAGTTCCCACTTCACCGGTGGCAACTAGCACCCCTTGATCCCGAGGCGACAAGATAAACGATATGATAACGACTATATAAACATAGTGTTTTGTCTTTTATTCCACGCCGTCCTCACAAAACGATACAGTGACCTGGTGAGGTTATCAGACGACATAATATATGTGAATTTGTCTTCTTCGGTTCTTAATAAAACCCCTGGCATTCATTTTTCAGCATCATTGAAAAAATTAATACGGAAATCATCATATAGAGTACAATTACAGATAAAATGTTGTTCGTCTTCTATAGCACCAGAATTACATAAAAGGCACTTCTTCTCAGATATGTCTTTTCTTGTAAAGCGACCAGTCTCAATTGCTAATGGTAAAACTCCGCAGCTGAGCTGCGCTAATAAAGATCTAACACTTTTAGAAATACTTATCAATATATAGTTTTCAGGGCCTAATGTAGTTTTAAGTTTAATATATGATCGTAGTTTGTGGAATGACTTCACTGATGTACTCTACTCTTCTTTTGCTAACTCCCACACTCGTTCTTTGAGTGACTTGAAATCAAACTGATCCTGGTTATAAAAATGAGTGTTCGAGTCCAGTTTTAAAAAGGTGCTGCATATATCAGATGACTAATTATTTCTCCTGATTAGCCAGTCCCACTCAAAAAAATTCTTTGATAATCGAGATGAGTCCATCTGAACAAGTCTATTCCACAGTCTCACTTTACATAAAATTTGTGTATATTTAGGCGAAAACCAACCCATATCCCCTTCCATACCAGCTAATGGTGTACTCCTGGGTACAGAAAGAAAAAACCTTAGAGCCCGATTAAAAATGTTGTTACAACGTGGATATTTTTTTTCTTTCCATATAGCAGCACCATATTCATAAATAGGAGTAGCACTATTGGGAAGAATGGATGTCAGCATGGACAAGTACAGGTATCACCGACCGTCTCACAGACTTATTGATAAGAAAGTATCCTCACGATAAGATGAAATATTTACCGAAGTAACGTACAGGAAAACGTTCTTCAACACATCTCCACCATTCAAGTCGACCAATGTTATAGACATAACGTGGGAGAAGGAGTTAAAGGGGCTCATGAAAACGATCATGAACTCTGAGGGGATGGTTGTTGAGGAACCCACAGAACGGTTTAAAACTATAGTAAGGTATTCTAGCTCCTTTATTAACGGCGCGTACAAGCCGTTCGATACGCCCGTCCCTGGTAAATCCAAAGAAGAAGCGTTTGTACAAATGGTTCACCAATACAACTCTTTTGCTAGCTTAGTCAACAACATTGCATCCGATAGGCGATATAACACGTCTTCGTTATTTTTTTATTACTTTTACATGGCTGGACCAGCTGTTCAATTTGACACAATTTTTAACACACTGGCAGATGTTCAACGGGGTAACCCCGACGTGGAGGTTGACTTATTTTCTAACGTCTTACAATTATGCCCAGGACTCATGACTATCATGTTCTTCATGATTAACAACATCAAGTATCAAAAGAGTATTACTCTACTACATAGTCTAAACAGCAAATTTAAACTACTTACCACTCTTAAAGGACATGTGGGGAAATATGAAGCAATAGAGATGCACACGGAGGTGTCAAAATTGATTGAACAAATTGTAAGCAAGTGTTGTGACTTGTTGATAACACAAAAAAACAAACATAACGCTATTGTTGAGTATATGAATGTATTATTTCTGAGAAGTGGGTTACTCAAAGACGCATCATCGTCGACAAAGGATTACTTCTTCTTCTGATCCAGCACCAGCGGCAAGACCCCCGTGTAAATATTACTGTGTACTCCACTCCAAAGCATGACATGTTCACCGTGAATGTATTGTCTTCACCAATGGTAATAAAATATCTACACGGGTTACGCGATTTGTTGACGTGTTGTCTGTAAACACACCATTTAATTAACGGGGTTAACGTGTCCGAGGTGTGTTTGTTACTAAAATTTATCTTCACCCGCGTTAATCTCGCATGTTTCTCTCCATCTCCATTTTGAAGTATTGCAGGCATGATACAGTTGGCCAAGATTGTCATAAAGTATTGTGCATAGTTCATTATAGGTGAAAACTCCTCTTCTTCAACCTCAATTTTGTCGGTAATGTTCCACCACAATCGGTTCTTGTTACTCTTATGTGCCTTCTTTCTCAGTAAGTTATACTCTGCGCCCCTGGGAGAATACTTTTTCACTAAACTGTTAATGTTACCTGAATGTGTAACAACCCCTGCTTTGGTTTTGTCTAGCGGAGAATGTTCTGCGCGTGCACCAAAGCTGTTGTAGGTAAGAAGGCCTTGTTACACTCGGTAAACATAGGCATTAGCTGCCTCGAAAGAAGTTCAATTTGGCAGCATGCCTTTCCCCATCATGGGTAGCCTCAACAAATGACATGTGTTTGCATTGTAAATTTCCTCATCAATAGCGATACCTATGCTGGGTGCCTTTCTGAAGACAAAATATTTGAATGCATGGATACAATTCCTCACCACTTCACTGTTCTTGAAAAGGAGCCGAGAAAACTTGTAGACAAATCTCAAACCAACCTTCCGCATATCATGCATTCCATCTGGAATAGACTCATATCCATAACACACAACTTTGTTGTTATTAGATCCATCCACGTCTCCCAACGTAGGGTCTATAATGTGTAAGAAGTCTTTCATGATGGTCTTCATAAGAAGTAGAGTATTTTCTCTTACATCCCAAGTGTCCGATCCTTCATTGCTGTAGAAAACATTGACAAGCTCTTTATCATCAACGTCCAAAGACAACACAAACACTGGCTTCTTGGGGAGCACGAGTCCGTTGATCATCATTTTAGGTAACCTTCCCTCACTGCAGAGATGTACTGGCTGTACGAAGTCATGGAAGGGTTGTTGGTATGACTAATAATTGACTTTAAAAAAGTTTTATTGGACCCATAATTCTTGTTAAGTTTATCTGGTGAAGTTAACTTGCAGTAACGATACCCCCATTTGCCTGCGGGAGCAGCCATGAACGCCACGTCGGTGGGAATGTGATATTTGCCCCCTAGTATGTCCTTCACTTTCTCTCCTGACATTAACAGCTTTGAATCAGAATTACATAAAGCTGCTATGGAATGTGTACTTGTACCACGAATACATTTGAATAAACTATTGGGAAACAAGTCTGTCTTGAGGATGTCTTTACTAAAGTCCCCGCAGAACTGAGGTTCCGTGACTCTATTCGGGCCGTCCTTTGCTGGAGGTATGGAATTATTAAAGTTGTATCCTACGTGGATTGAAGAGTTGTATGGTTCATATCTTACAGTGTCCTTTAAAAAGGATTTAATGTGATCACACTCCCAAGCAGTAACAGTTCTAACCGTTGATTGGTATTTCTGCACATAGTTTTGATCCTTTCCCGCAGTATCTTGACATGACCCCAAAACGTCGCAAATAGTTTTATACCGTGCGGATAAGTCTTTAAAGAACTGTAGATTGGCATAGGACACACTGGTGGATGAGACTATGTCTGTGTTTGAATTGTAGTCGTTATATATACTTTCAGACAGGTTGTAACCCCACGCGCTGCTGAAACGTACTCATTTGACAGGTACACTTTGTTTAAAAGGTTGTCTATACCACCAAATCACGCGTCATACATTGACAGAACGTCGTCGGATGCGTCTCCTTTCTTTAAAGACAGTCTGGGTGGTGACCCTGGTTTTGATACTCCATGATGGTATTTGTGAAGTATATCGCCGTTATGTTGGCAAACGTGTGTGGTTGTGTGTCAAATCACCGGACACCAATCTCACAGAAGTAAACACATACCATTTGAGTGGGTCCGATGAACACTTAACAAAACTTTTGTTTAACATTGAGCAAATATTTGTTTGTGATGTAACCAGCATTCTGTTGTTAACAAGTTTCCCGTCAATAGGATTTCTCATGGTTAGTGTCTCTGGTACAAGTGTTAACGTCCTTGTTCTTACTATAAGAACTTTGGGGGATATAAAATGGTAGAAGTCCTCGTCTGTTTTGAAATACTTGGTATAAACACACTGTGTGTCAGACGTGAGTTGTGAAAAACACCTGCATCGAAGCAATACACCGGTATTTGTATTGTCTCTAGTAGGTGATATGTGTCTGTAGAAAAACATTAAAAGTACGTTGGTCGCAGTTTGTAACTTATTTCCCACTTTCGACAGTGTGTCTGGTGGGGCGTGCACTGGGACTGCCAGGCATGAGTAAACGGTGTAGGATGATTGCATTGTTCACTGAATGCTTCAGGTGCAAACGTGCATATATACACAATACAATAGATGAAGTGCCTTTATTGTGGTCTAATCATTCCATAGTTCCACTTGACGCTGAAGAGCTTGACTACCAGTCAGATGATGATGATATTGAGTCTCTTCAACAGGTGTTAGATCTAAAAGAGGTTGACGTATTGCGTGGTACACTGAAAAAACAACTTGCAGATTTTGTTGCGGGACAACGAGAAATCAAATCCAAACAACATGTCATGGATACTATTAATATTACCCCGGAGAAACTCGCAAAGGGTTTGGTGCAGCAAATGAAGATGCTGAAAGAAGAGGCGAAAATCAAACATTTGCTTACAAATATGAACGTATCCACAGACACAATCTACAACAGTGAATCAAGTGACGAAATGTTAGACGAAGTGTATCCTCCCGTTCCCAGACATGAGTTGAATGAGACAATAAATAATCACAATTCCACCAGCGAAGCCGTGGAAGTTGACTAAACTGATTATAGTGTGTTGTGGTTGGTTCTTATGTAAGTTGTTATTACGAAAGAAAGTCAAACCCTCCGCACAGTTTGAATGCAAGCCAAAGTACAATAGTGTATCCCATCGTTAGATTTGCAGAATAAATATTCGAAATTGTGTAACATGCAAAAATACCACCAAGTGTGTATCCTTGCAATGTCTAATAGCGTGATAGACGCAAAGTTTGACTGCTCAATATAGTGATATTACTTCCGGTGGATGGTGTATAAATGTAGGTTTCACCATTCGGGGTTAACCATTCAGGTAGTATGACATCGACTGGGAAGGAAGTCTTTGTATAAAGAATCAACGCAACACAACTTGAAACATTACCTGTCCAAGATGGTCCGACCAATGGCGTCTTGTATATCTTTGTTGGCACACCCCATAGATGAGGGGGTGATAAACACTAAGAAAGTATACGAGATTATGTGTCTGGCGCCAAAATATACAGTAGACAAGAGAGATGATACGCACGGAGAGGACTGGAGCCTGGTAGCGGAGGACTCTTATGATTTGAAAAGTGAAATTACAGGCTTGTTATCTAAACCAACGCAATACAAACAGGTTAAAGTAGAATCTGTACTGTTTCTTAATGAAAGACAGGCCCACGAAGCAGTATCGTCTGATCTTCAAAAGGTGTTATGCGGCACGGAAGAAACATGTGATTGGTACGACAATAGTCACAGTTTGATTGATGAATTTGTATACAAGACCACTTTAATGCGTTGTGAAAAATGTAATCAACGAACAAGTTCTAAACAGTTTTCTGGTGTACCTATATGTAGAATATGTCGTCCAATTGACCGATTTGAAGGTGGCAACATACAGCCTCCCAAAGTGCTTGATATTACCACTTGATTCACTTGAAGGACCCATTATTCACCAAAGCAAAAATGATCGACAAAGTATACGTTACTTTTACACCCCCGGATCAATTACCGTTCCTACGAGGTCAAAACACTACTAATGACAAGTTTACTGGTGAATTCTTTCGACAGTCTAAGAGTGTTGTGTAAGATATAGAAACTGTTACTGTAAACGATACACTCAAAACAAAGATTCCAGACGAGATTGTCACTATAACGGCGTCTACAAACACGGGTGCATCACTAACCCGCCTAATAATGTTTACAAGAAAGATTCCAGACGAATGGAAAGGTGGTATTACATCAAACCGTGGTACAGTAAACACAAATACTCCGTTGGGCGACCTCCTTAAGAACAGTTTACCACCCTTACCCGACACACATGTTATACTATGTAATTCAGAGAAGGAGTTGGTTGAGATGTTTAACACCTTTCTGGTTAATTATAGACCTCATTTCTTGGTCTCATTGAACGGTCACGGGTTTGATCACAAATACCTTATTAGGAGCAGCATAGCAACACAGATGAACGTACCGTTTCACTGTGCGCTGCATCACCTAACACCTATTGTTAGGGTGCAAAACAAGAATCCAACGAAGCATATTGAATCGGAAGACTTTATGCGGCCTCACGGGAAATATTGTAAAAGTTTACTACCGTCTACAGTCATGGAAGTGGGATACGATTCGTTTCCCAGCATGATCAGCTTTGATTTGTTCACTCTGCACGACTGCTCTTTGAACGACGCGTGTGCGGCAAAGAATGTGGATGGGTGTAAACTTGAAGGTGTTGCGCAGACAGATATTGCCAGATTGTACCACCAAAATCATATAGACTTCTTTAAATACGCCTTGGTTGATGTGATCGTTACGCCAGAGCTGTATTACAAAGATAGGTTTGATGCTATAGAACTTTTCATGGGATTGGAACAGCTGGTCGCCACGCCTTGGAATCTATCAATATCCAGAAAACAATGACCGCGCAAAAAAACAACTTATGTACAGTTTCACTCAAATGGGTTCATCAGAAAGGGTGTGTTGCGACCTAAGCGTATTTTGACCAGCATGATAGTAAACAAATTACCGGAATACTTTGATAACGGTACAATGCCCGTCTTAAATGAATCCCTACAGCTAATTACAGACTTTTCAAACTTACATTGTAAATGCAATACGCTGTACAAGCGACTCCCGAAATTAACACCGGCAGCATTGACAGAAGAAACCGTCAAGTGGGTGTTGAACGTTCAGTGCAAACTTAAAAAACCCACAGACCCACCTTACTCGACCGTGGATGCGTTAATGTTGTTGTTTTATCTACTAAGAGGACAAGTGAACTGGGTTCCACTTGAACCGCTGTTGGAGCAATTTAAAGCCTCTCTAAAGTATACCAGTGGCAGCGTTAAGGATGACATGAAGGTGGAAAAGTTTAAATGTTTTTGCGCTTACTTGGTCAGAGTGAGGAGATCAGTGTCAAAGTATCACGAAACTCATACACTGCTATGGGAAGAATACAACAGTAACCACAAGGTGTCCACCAGTAGGGTTGATTGTGTTAAACAGTTTGCCGCTAGTCATCACAAGGAGATGTTAGAGGCGGCAAAGAAGTGTAAAGAGCTTCCCAGATGCAAAGAATTGACCACAAAGAAAATTTCCGAGCTGATTAAAAAAAAGACATTCAGCTGCGGGCATTAAGTTGAAGATGCTACCTTATGCTGGTACTCTGATCATATTCAAAGAAGCTTGCATTAACTTTGTCAACCCCATATGTGTGTTTGACTTTAGAAGCCAGTATCCAAACAGCATGTTGGTCATAAATTTAGGGATATAGACTAACGTCTCTCTATCAGTGGTGTTTGAATGCCTAACCCTTATCAAGACCAGCAGAGGGTGTGCTAACGATGTAGAGGCTGCACGAATTCTTGAAAAAAACTATGTTCACGTGTGTTTCACTAGACTAGTAGATGATGCGGTGGACTAGACGGACTACTTGTGCGACAAGGAGTACTTGCATAAAAATTGCATCTTCAGGAATGTCAAATCGATACAGAATCATCAATTCAAAGCCGAAATAGACTCCAGAGTGAGGGACAAGTTTAAAGCTGAAGATCAGTCACTGACCAGTGAAGACCGCAAAATTAATGCCAACAGAAGCGTCGCTAAGAAGGTCAACATCAACTCAAGGTATGGAGTAATATGTACTACAGTTAACCCTAGATTTCAACCAACTGTGACTGGTATGGGTCGCAGAAGCATACAAATGGTGACTGCAAGGCTCAATCGCCTGCTCGGGGCAGAGGAACTATACGGGGACACAGACTCCTGTTTTACATACATACATGGTCTAAACGTTTTGATATGGCCAAAATGACACCTCAAGAAGTGTACAGTGTACTTCAGTTTGGTAATTTTGAGGCTGATTTTGATAACTTCAAATCAACCATTTACGACAAGTATTACCCAGTGACTGACAACAACCCCCAAAAGATACGCGGGCGGGTGGCGGAGTTGTACAAGAGCTGTACCAAGTATTAGCACCCATACTATCGACAGACGCCCTCGAGTTGGAAGCAGAAAAGACTTTATGTCCAATGGTGTTGTCTTCAATGAAGAAATATACAGCCCACAATTGTGTGACTGGGAAAAATCTCACCAAAGGCTTGAGTTTACACAACAAATCGGCTATACCAATGACCAAGCAAGTATTGTCTAAATTTTTGAACATCGTTATTGGCTGTCACAACAAGTACGATCTGTTGTCAAACATATGCACGAACCTCGGTATGGAAATCGCCACACCTATACAGGTAGAATGTGTAGAACCCTAGTCTATCGCCAAGCCATGCTCTATAAACCCCAAGAAAATTAAGAAAGGAACAAAACAAAACTCGTTGGT
Organism: Flabesymbios commensalis; assembly: GCA_964017125.1. Lineage (NCBI taxonomy): Eukaryota > Metazoa > Annelida > Polychaeta > Terebellida > Flabelligeridae > Flabesymbios > Flabesymbios commensalis. Next base: position 2,452,292 of record OZ024918.1, read on the forward strand.
TACCAAGTTGACCCGGGAAGGGGTATGCTTTATGTTTGAAAAGGTACATATCAAACAAGTCAGTGGTGTCCCCAAAGATACAGACAAATATTGGTCATTGTGTGACATCTTGAACCAATCTTGCGAGGATAATGTGAACACATTGAAAGTTAGGTACTGAAAGAAATACTAGGTATAGTCAAATCAGGATACAACAAAGGTCCGTGTCAGGTTATTGAAGCCTTAATATGGGGCGAATTTGATCCCGATAAATACACACCAGAAGTGTTCAAGGAAATTGATACTGACAATTCAGGTTTTAAACCGTTATCGTTTAATTCAATCATTACTAGGTACGCTCTACAATTAAAACCAGAGCGACCACCATCTCGAAAACGTGGTGTGAATTAATCAAGTGGTCCTTCTAAAGGTAAGAAAAGGAAACCTTCGGAGCCAATGTGTGCCTACGACTGGTCCAAAGCTGGGTTTTCTGTTGGTGCTCCACGAAAACATGGTGTGAATCAATCAAGTGGTCCTTCTAAAGGTAAGAAAAGGGAACCTGCAGAGCCAATGTGTACCTACGACTGGTCCAGAGCTGGGTTTTCTGTTGGTGCATCATCGAAAGGATTTTCTTCATGATAATAATAATCTACAGCCGCTCCTATTAATACCCATATAGTAACTGCCCATGGAGTTGTAACTACCCCAAACAACACTGTGGGGAACTGTGTATTTTTCATCTGTTATTGTTCTGTTTCACATAAACATGATAAACAAACTTGTGCCTCCAAATGCCACGATAGTAGCTAGTGTTATGGTTATAACTGCTCCAAACAACACTGTGTCGAACAGCGCATTATTCATCATGACTCGTCTGCAAAATTATTACACCATATGAATAAATACTCATTCATATTCCAGTGTCGTTTTCACATCTTATACTTCGTCTCGGTTTATTCAGAACTATGTAACCCCGCACACCGGCCGCTTGTACAACGAAACGAACATTTATGCGACACTGCGATGGTAATTCACACTAATAGTCCTCGTGTTTGTTTGGTTGGTAGGACCACCAACAGGATCACACACATAACCATAGTCATTTCTGATACAACGTAAGCAACATCTCTTGCATATTTATACCCGAGTAGCCCCTTTATAAACCCCGACACGTATATAACACATGGTAATGTTATTAAAGTAGCTGGTAATATTACCCCAATAAGATTATTGTGTGTTAAAACTGCTTTGATGTGTGCATGCTCAAGTATAACCTCACTTTTAAAGTTTGAGAATGCCACATGAAACACTAGGTGCACTATTACGTACATAACAAGCACCGACCACGGGAATACTGATGGACATGCTTGGTATAGCTTGTTGTTTCTAAGATGTGATGGCCCGTGAAAGACCATCGCAACGATGACACTCATCAAAATTACCGTTTCTATTTTGTGTATACCCAAGTTGAATAAAGTGTATAGTCCTAGGACCCCTCCTAGAAGCATAAATTTTAACCAGGCAATCCTCGTTACCACTGTAGTTGTAGAGAACGACTGCGTAATGGGAGGTTTACTATCCAATCTCCAGCGTGCTTTAATCGGGGTCCAGAAGAATCCAGGGGATTGCACGTATAACTATTGCCCCTGTAGGCACATAAAGCGCTTGCATATTTATCATATAAAACGTCACCGCCATAGCAATACCTTCATTGATCATACAGCCAGCAAACAACCCGTACAGACATCTCTCTCTGCGTTTTGATACATTCTCAGATGAAACTGGTTCGGGTGATCTCCGAGGTGCACACTTAAAACTAGAACTATCGGTCGTAAGTATACCAGATTGCCTTTGGGACAGGTCCCGTTCGTTCAGTGGTTCAAAGAACTCGACTACATCGTCCACTTCAAGCGCTACGTTATCAAATCCGTCGTCTTGAAACGTAATAGATTGTATTGGTACAAACTTGTACGGTCAGCACCCTCCTCCTCCACTGCACTGGTGTGTAGAAAATTTAACCCTACCACAAAAATCTACCGCGATGTTAAACAAATAATCATGTATGAAGAAGAATTAGTGGATAGTACAGTGTGGTCGGTAGAACGTAACTTGTGGCTGCACAGAACTTACACCAATTGGAAGGGTGTCACTGCGACCAGAGGGAGTAGTTTGGGGCTTTCCTAACGTCGACTGACGCAGTCACTATACCTAACGAGGTAACGTCTTATCCCCGTACAGGACAGTTACATTTTGAACTAATCCAAGGCGCCGTACAGTGGGATTGTTGTTCAGTTTCAATGTTACGCATGCGTGTAGGTGCCTGTGCCCTATGTGCAATACACAAGTATGTAGCCATAACTGCACAAGTTATCAAGTCATCTGTAGAGACGTGCGATATTTTCCCAGTGTACCTCATGTCTTTGTTGTGGAAGGCTTTAATTTCTTGCACAAAGTTTTCCGTGACACACGTATCTCTACTGTATACCCCAAATTCAGCCGTGTTTGCAATTCTAATCTGTCTTGCGTGTCTCTCATTGAACAGTCTAATGATGCTGCTAAATATCATCTTCTTCTTATAACCCAAAAGGTACCCGTATGACATCCCGCTGCGTCCATCACGAAACGTCTGCATAGTAAAAGAAATAACAATTATCACGCGTTAACACACCATTTCCACCCACTCGTTGTCTCTGATCCCCCCATATAGCATAGCATGATTGAACGCCGTCCGGATAGATGTTATTTTCTATCGCTAAAAAGAAATAACACTTGGATCCCCTGCTGTGCCGTACCATGGTAGTCACACAGGACGCGTACATCTCCTCCATTATAGTATCAACTCGGCCGAGGTCGCCATCACTAACCAACTTTCTGTCCATGTAACAAATGACAACCATTTCGTTGACGAACCGTACGCAACACAATGCAATGGCGGACGACTTGGACGCATAATACGTAGGGTCAATGTAAATCCAGTAGGCAGTTTGCACTCCGGTGTTTAAGTTGTCCAGACACAAGAAGGTTGTCGGATGAGACAGGTGGTCTACAAAATTTGAAGTGAACATGGCCCTGTTTCGTTCCGAATCATCTGCGTTGAGATGCCCGTTTGCTATGTCTTCAGGCCTGCTAACCCCCAATTCGTTCTCATAAGAAGCGTTTGTTCTTGTTATGACCCCTTCAACACTCTTGTTCTCCTTCATTGTAAGTAATGTAGTGTGGCGCCAACGGTCTTCTGTAACACCCGGTATCTGAAGCGCTGTATTGCACGTGGATGCTATTCAAACAAAAGTAACACAAACGATACATGTTGATACTTTCACATTTAATGGCCATATTGACAACTAAATTTAACAGAGCTTCGTAGCTGGACGCTATTGGGCTTGAAACGAGCCCAATCTTGGTATGCATACGTTGTATCATAGCATTAATAACACCATAAGAGTCTTGAGACACGCACAGCGCCTTGTCCAAGAAACCAATGTCGGGATCGTTACCTCTTATGGACGCCGGCCTGCATGCGGAAAGATACTTTAGTCTATTGGATTTTTCTCCGGCCGGGAAGACTATTATTAACGATTCCTCGTGTTTAAACTTGGTGTAGTTGTACTTTTGTGGAGGGAAACAAGTCTTTAAAGTGTTTTCAATGTCGTCTTTGGTGGTGTAGACCAAACTCTTGGTGTGCGCCATGGCCAGGAGTTCACACCCTCTTAAGGTTACTAGCGCTACCACACAGACCAACCGGATGCATCTGGTTTTACCTAGCCCTCTAGGGATAATAGATATGTACTGTTTGCCCGTGTATTTATTCCTCATCCTAGTCATCGAGGCTATGGAAAAGCCCAAATATGTGTCGTTAATACCCAACATGAACGTTGACAGCAACATTTCAGAGCTGCGGTATAAACAATAAATGAACGACACTTCATAAAAGATTGATTTTTGAAACATGAAATGTGTTGTAGTGGGATGTTGCATAACGTCGTTGTGTATGCGCCGCATGAACGTCACGTAGAAGATCATAGATTCCAACTCATGTTTTAATATTGCTATACCACCACCCGCCAACAATTGTTCAGAGCTCTGTTTAACTGTTTTACTTATAGGGGGCCCGTACAGGGCCCGTAAATATTTTTCTTCTTGTTCATAGTAAAGGGATTGTTCTGTTAAGAACGGGTTGTGCATGAAGAACGACTTGTTACGCTGTCGGTCTTGAGGGGTGTCAAAAATTAGCCGTTTATACATGTATGATGTCGCCAGTTGTTGTATAAGTCTACCCATGTATCTTGCGTATGCCCAACACCTCCTTTCAGGGAAATGCAGATCTTTCAAAACAAGTGCCTGAGACTAGCACTTGGTGTAACCTACCTGGATAGAATGAGAACAATAGATCTGCATGACCTCACTAACGTCCCTATGATCAAAACTAGGATGACAACACTGGCGGTTAAAACATTTAGATCACTTGAAAACACACAGTGTTTCAAGGATCTGGTGTTGAATCATGAGATCGTTCAAAAACGATCAGGCTCTAATACAATTCTGGATCAATTGCTGGCTGCAATCCAGGCTGACGCTTAAACACGGTTGACGGTTGACGGTTGACGATTGACGGATAACGGTTGAGCTCCTGTTCCCAAATAGAACAGGGGCTCTGGGGGCGCCGTTCTGTGTGACATACTAAAAGCAGGGAGTTCCCTATCACTCCACTGCATGAGACAAGAACACGGTTGACGGTTGACGGTTGACGGATATCGGTTGAACTCCTGAACTCCTGTTCCCACAGAGAGCAGGGGCTCTGAAAGGAGCCGTTTTGTGAGACACATAAGGCAGTGGGCTTTCAATCATAGCACTGAAGGAGACAGATTCTGGTCTTAAGCAATGAGCTCTCTATCATTACATTGCTAGCTTGGGTGATGGCACGGCGGACACGGATGTTTGGCTAACGATGACGGTTCATGATGGTGGTTTCAAACACACTGCTCAGAAAGCAGAGCACATCTCAAAGGGTCAGTCCTTGCCCTTACTCTGGTGGCTGGTCGCCTCTTCCCTGGTTCCTTGTCTCCTGGACTTCTTGCCATTGCTTGTACAATCACCTACCTCACCAGGTGAAAAGAGAGAGGCACTATAAGGTTTATACCAGAACTAGTGCATAATCTCGCGTCAGCCCTCGCGCTGCGCGCTCCTCTAGTAACCTCCTTTCAGTGTGTTTCCCCATATCCCATTGGATGTAATGTAAATTTCAAATGAACACTTGGATGACGTTGTAATCAACATTGCTACAAGAAAAGTTTGTCGTAAACGGTCTTACCGTTGCACAGAATGTGTTCACAGCCACCTTCTGGTCTTGTGAGGTCAACCCCACGCTTAGATACTATACTGCTGGAGGGGTCACTCGATATAGGTTTGGGACACACGTAATCTGTCCAACCAATGTCCTAAAAGACACTGTCTCTAATACAAATGGGACACACAAAGTCGCTTAATCTTTCAAATGTGTCGCGGGGGAAATTAATATACCCGGCTAGTTGAAAAAATCCAGTATAGAGAGAATTAATATTGGTTTTCCGCATCATCCAAACCAAGAATAACTCTTTTCCATGAGTCAGATAAACGAATATACTCATCTAATAGGTTGTTTTTCTCTTTAATGGGATCAGAAACAATACATTGGTAGTATAATGCTTCATGCAAGGTTCTCAATGCGTATGAGGCTATGTTTATAGGAATAGGTTTATTAATGCTTGGTTCTAAAGCTTCAGCCAAGCGCTCCTTCAAGTCCTTCACACCGGCATCTTCTGGATATGTTTGGTTAATATAGCTAACTAAATACAACAGTCTTCTACATTGTGGTACGTAATAAGACATTACGTCGTGTGTGTGCTTAGATTTAAGCAGTTCCGCGTCCATCTCTCTAAATTACACTCCGGATGATCTGAATCCGTTGGCGCCTCGTCGTCCTTCAAGCTTTTCTCGTGCAGTGTCTTTCTCTCCACTCTTGTTCAAATACTCACAGGTCAAGTATGCGGCGGTTGTTTTTTGAGGTACCAATTGTGCTATTCTGTCACCATTGCGAACAATGAAAGGGTCAGTGGGGTGGCTGTTAAACAAAAGCACTCTCACTTCACCCGTATACCCTTCATCCACAATACCGCCGATGGGAAAAACACCTTTGGAGGCCAGACTGGATTTTCCTTCTACCTTAAAAAAGAACCCACTAGGGAGTTTACTGCTAACACCTGTATGGATGGTTGCTGTTACTCCAGGGTTAATTGTTATTTCTTTACAGCACGCTGCAATATCGTACCCCGCATCGGTGATGTATTTTGTTGCCAATCTCGTAACCAGCTCGTCAGTGAGAAGATATTGAATCACCTGATGCGTTTCCGTGGCTGAGTAAAACTGTGACTCATCAACCGTCTTATGTAGCCTGGATCTGAGTATATGGTCGTTCAGTTCTTTAATCTCCCCGTGGTATTGCATGTAAACCTCTTCTTCCTGTTGTGTCATTTCGTAATGTTTTATGTTAAACAGTTTGTTCGCGAGCTGTCCTGGGGTGGTTAATTCAATACGATCTGTTTGAACAGAGGTTTCTATAGTCTCCATGGTTATGTCGAGTTGGCAGTGAATGTGGAATTTTCAACAGCGTTTCTCCTTTTATACAATTTCAAATATTACACTCGTCGTTACACTTTGTCCTAACGGGAGTGATAACTGTTTATTTGGAGTTTCCGGTAATACCATGCACCATACAGCCATGCATTGTTCTAAATATTTGTTTGTATCATTGATGTCAATTGTTAACGTGTTAATCCACGCACATGTTTAAACTTTCACATACATGTATTCACTTGCACGCACCCGAAGTTTCGGTGAAACTATGTATGCCCACGCCAACCCAAAACTGCCCAGTCAGCCAAAAACTCCCCAAAGTATCGCCGCGTCGGCATAACCACAGGAAACCCCAGTTTACCGGTCCGCCTGCGTGTATATAAACCTCTCTACTTTTCAGGGTCACCAGTACTAATAACGGCGTCAAACAAAGTTTAGTATTGTTACATGTGTGTTAACAATACTTATTAGACAGTAGTTAGGAACAATGTACTCCTTATATCGTGACAAACCTAACTTTAGTATTGTTACATGTGTGTTAACATTACTTATTAGACTGTAGTTAGAAGCAATGTACTCTTTATATCTGTAAATGATGAACTTTATGATCTGTTCTGTGTATGCTTCAAAGTATTTGTACAATAGTGATTAAACCGTTGCACCTCCTAACAAGGGGGGAGAAGGAACTTGAATACTTTTATAAGCTTATTTTACAAACCAGGTTAAAGTATGGCGTAATATTAGCGCGAATAGGTATAACAAAGAACATATAATCTAGACACAATTTTACTTAAACAGAATGACAACCAATGTATTACTCAATAAATGTGTAGTAGTCTTCTTCATCTTTGTTTTTGACTTGTTTATTATCATCATGCTTCCTTACTTTTGAATCCAACTGTGTGCGTAATAGAGGTACAGATGAAGACATTGATATACAGAGGTTATAAAGGTCAACTAATTCCTTTATTGATTGAATAAGATCAACTTTATTTTTTTGATAACGTGTGATAGTTCTAGGACAAAGACCGCTTGTATACTATAGAGTTTGGTCAAATTGGTGAAAGGCCATAATGTATTGTCAATGGGAAAAATATTTAGTAGGCCAAAGTTCAGCAAATTTGTTGTCCGCCATGAGACGGATTTTTGGTGTATCCGTCTCATGGTGGACAACGCATGTATTATCAATGGGATTTTTTTTACATAGATAATACAATAACGTCGATGTACATGTATTCTTATGTTTATTTCTCAGTCCACAATAGTACACAACGATGAACAACGCAATAATTGTCAATACTTTATTTCATTCCGAAAAAACATACATTTTTATTCAAAATCATCTCCTCTGGACACAAATTCGCACTCCATGTCTCCAGTTTCACTCATGCTGCTGCTCAAGTCATCCTCATTTGTCTCATCACCCTGTGTATCATCGTTTCCCCCGTCTATCTGTCTACCATCCGCCTCCTCGTCATACTCTGCGGCAGCAGCAGTATTTTCGAGACCCTCTTCCTTTAATTTGCGGTACTTGCGAATACTCAGAACGGGTAATTGCAGTGACGTGGTGGTTGAATCGTTGTCACGCACATCCACCGATCCGTACTTACCTTTGTCAACAGACCCTGGGTCCACATGATTCAAAAATTCACAGACTCCTTCTTCAGAAGCAGTTTTTCAGAGTCTGGGATTTGTTTGCACATCGCCTTGTATGTTCTCTTCCGGTGTCTAGGTACCTCTGGTATATTCTTCTCCTGTGTTGCGTCCTCCTCATCCACGTACTCGTGTGTCAGTGCAGTGTACACGAGTGAACAGCCTGTTGCATGTGAAAATGCAGTTTTCAATGCTTCTCTCAACCTACATGTGACGTATACTTTGTTGGTACAGTGCGAGATGTGTTCTTTCAGCTCGCCCACAGTCGCCCGATGCAGTGCCAGATGTGCTGGTTGATGTTTCAAAGAGTCTTTGCGATAATTGACCGCTTCCTCGTCAAACTCACTCAGTGGTGTGTGGCTTCGGCATTCCACATCGTACCTCAGTGTACCCATACTCACGTCTCTCACTCTTGCCGTTAGCTGTACCATGTCCGCCACAGGGGAGGGGGGGGGGGTGAGTTTGCAAAATTCCATAAACAGGTACACCACATCGTACTTGTCCACCGTCTCAAAGGAGAAACCGCTACACATGACGCTGGATATCGTGGCCACTTGAGATTGCTGCATATCTTGCAGAACCCTGTCCCTCCCTCTCTCTCTCACGGTGTCCGCATTCATGATCACAAAGTTGGGAGTGGGATTCATGCAGTGTTCCCTGAGACCCTGAGCGATCCTAACCGCCGTTCGACTGGACGCAGCGTAAACCACAACTCTTAGCTTATCATTAAACACGGCATTACACAGACTTTTATACAAGTACTGGAAAGTATCATACTCTACAAGTCTGCCAAATACACCGCGACTTTGATCAGGGTCGTAGATTGCAATTTTCTTGTGGTTTGGTGTCAATACCACATAGTGGTCTTCCATCGTAGTCTGTACCAGTCCAGTCTTGAGATGACGTGCATTCCGCTGTAGTTGGTTGATTTGCTGGGATCGCCTTCTGACTGTGGGTGGTGACGGGGATGGGGGCCTTCTCAACAACGTGCACACGTTGAGTAGTTCTTGAGTGAACGCTGCCTCAAGAAAAAAAACGATCTGGGCTTTTTGGATGCGCTCCGCAACATGCGTCATTGTGATGTTGTCTTTGATAATGTCAAGCATTTTGATGTCATTATTCTGTTCACTTTCGCGCATACTCTTGGCAAAGCTCATAAAACAGTTGCCGAGGTTCGTGGCTACCTCGTCAATGATCAGCACGTCGTCCACAGGCTGATCTTGCAGTTTCACGAGCGAGTTGATGTAAGCGGCGTTGAACCTGTTGACGATTTTACGGGTCTTCCTTTCTGCGTTGTCCTCCCATTCTCCATTGCATCCCCACCCAAATAGAATCGATGTACTTGAATGCCTGCTTTGTTGCCTCTGTCCGTCATTTTCAGGGGTTTAGATGCTTCCACGCGTTCAGCAATACTTTCAACCAGTATTCTTCTGGGTGCAACATACGTGACGTTTTTCGCCACGTCTCTCCTCAGCCAGTCCATACCAAACTCGAGCACACTTTTTGTCTTCCCGCTCTACATCTTACCCGAGATGACAAATGCACGTTTGCGCAACACCCCTTTACTCTTGCTTTTCTTGTCTTGTGAGCACATCTTGCGCAACAAATCGTTCAATTCCTGGCCCGCTCTCACAGGTGTCCATTTATCCTCCTCATCATCACTGTAGGCACGGGCGGCGGCCAGTCTGCTCGCATTCTTTTCGCTACACTTTGACCTGATCCACTCGCAGAGGGTCGCATCCCCAATGTCAGAGTTGGCCAGTGACGCTAGCACGGGTAGAAACAGTTCAGTGTAGTCTGCCCGAAGCAGTTCACGACTGTCCAGATATTTCAGCATGTGCGCATCTTGGCGGATGACTACGGCAGTTTTAAACTTGCTGGCCGTCGAGAGGTGTAGCCTAGTGCCCTTCATTTCTCTGTGATATACCATCAGTGGGGTTTTCATTCTGCCGCCCACCTTGTACACCGCCTTCTTTGGTTCACGGTGAAGAATTATTTGTCTTATCTCTTCATCCGGGGCACCAGACGCACGTACGGTGGTTGTACGAGGGTGTCTGACAATGGGACATCGCCAGCATCGGTCAGCCTGTGACGCCACTGTGGACGAGTGCTCTTGCTTTGTCCGAGCATGCGAAAACTGCGGCATTTCGAGTAGACGACCAGATCGACCACGCTGTGTCTGGTTTCGTTTTTCACATACGTGAGGAGGTCGGCGGCCCCCAACCACTGCACAAAGCTGCGCATAAACGTCTTCCGGTCGTCGTTGATGCTGCGAAATATCATGTCGGGGAACACCAGATGGAAAGAGTTTTTCTTGTTTGGAACACTCCCCGTCAGTGTGACAACTCGGGCGAGTGCGGATGCCAGATCATCGCCTGCAAACTCGCGAAGTTTACTCACCACCTTGTCCACCACCGCCATGGTGTCCATGGCTGACGACGGCCAATCGAGATACAACCTCACGAGTCTCTCGCACAGCAACACTTCATACGCATGCGTGTCAGTCTGCGTCATAAATCAAGCGATCAACTCAGAGTCCCTACTAGCATCGCCCGCCGCCGCGATTGTGATAAACTTTTTTGCTCCAGTCTTGCCCTGCTGTAAATCGTGTGACATCATCACCACCCTCCCCCTGTTTGTCTTCATTTCGAGTAAACACTCCCCGTACGGACGCTCTGTGGTTTGGTAATCCATGCTGTTGACACGAAATATGTGCCAGCTGCAGCCTTACCAAGTGATGCTGAGTGTTTGCACACACCCCGCCTTGTTTGATAATTCAGCAGTATTGCACCTTGCGAGTGTATGGACTGAAAGTTTCAAAAACTAATATTCCTAGGTATCACACATTCTATAGTACTCTATCACCCAGTAAAGAATAATATCAAGTGTCATTCAGCAGTTCCGTACGATGGCGGTGTGGGTGCGTTATTGTATCCATTCTTGTTTGTCCCGCATGCTACACACTGTCTTTAGTAGTTCAAATAGCCCACTAGAGAGTTCATTGACAAAAAATACAAAAAACAATATCAATATAGACATGTGTGTTTATTTAGACATACAGCCTCCCTTTTCCGACAGCATTCAACAAGAACCGCAGCTGACATTTAAACTTCTTACTCCTGCTCCCACACCGCTTCCTCATTGCATTGTTCAGGTTCTTTGAATACACGAATTCAACTACTGCCATCACCACTTGTAACACCGAGTCCGTTATGTCGACACCATGAAGAGCATCGTAGATGTCGCACAGCATTTCATTAGTGGGGTTATACGAAGAATTGTTCATAAATACCCTATAAATGCCAGTTTAGACATACATTCATGTCGTTGTTTAGCCTTTTTAATCAATTTAAATGGAATGGTTGGTGTTGTGTCTTTCTCCTCGTTACCCTTGTACAACATTGCCCGTTTACGTTTCCTAGTAGCCTGACTACTAGGGCAATGTGACACTGAATGATTTGGTTCAAACGCACGACCATCTTCAGTACTGTCATACGCTGGACAATACACTTCTTCTGACTGTTCACAAAACTCGTACTCTGCATTGTTGTGTGGATTGACATATATCGTACCTTCCGTATAAGTTAGGCATAGTCTGTCCTTCATCCACAGGGGCATGTCTAGCATAAGCATTGTTGTTGTAATTCCTGTTGCGGGGACGCTAAAGTTATAATATACTTTAAACCTTGTTCCACGTGTTCTCTCTCCCCACCAGAGCTGGTATCGACGTGAAATGCGTCTATGTGTTGTAAGTATATTTGTGTAATCTCCTTTAAACTGGTAACAGATTGTAAAGGATCATTCAATGGATCGCTATCGGGAACGAATAAATCAACATTAGACATGGCAAGATTGGGTAGTGCTAGTATTACTGACTGGTCGCGGGGAATGCACCCCGCAGCGGAGACACACTTTCGAGCAGTAGTAGACACACTTGAACAGTAATGTTAGAAACACAAGTCCAACTAAAACCAGCAATCCGATAGCAGCGTACTTGACCGGAGGTGTGGCGAGGAATGACCAATCCAGTGTTTGTATGAAGTTTATATACACACGCGAGAAATTCCTCATCATGACTAATAGGAAATTTGTTCACCAACCGTCGATACAAAGTTTTTGTTATCCCACTTCCGGATAGTCACGTGTGAAGAAAGCTCTGGATCAATCTGATATTTCCCATAAATGCGGCACACTGTGTCGTTCAGTCTGAATTGCTCTGGAAGTCCAAACAAATTAATCGGCGTGTCTTCTTGGGTGATTTTGAAAAACATGTCACACAATGAACACTTGTGTGATATGGGGTCCTTTAAAAACAATTTAATATACGCAACAGCTTTTGCGAGGTAGTTTTCTGTGTCTGGAAAATGAAACCAGCAAGGATGAGATACATTTAACATGGGTAAGTTATCTCCAAACGCGTCTTTGATACACAATTCATCTGAACAAAGATACTCGTCAAAGAATTTAGTCTAATTTACAGAGGACAGCGAATCATTGTTGGTTTCTGCTAGCCTTTGACGCAGGGTTGTGCGCAATGTTACTAGGCCAGGTAAAATAGACAGCCCTAACGCGTCCATTTCTTGCTGGTCGTCAGTTGATTTAGCAGAACTGCACGCTGGTATCGCACTGGCATACACCTTACTCATCATTTCTGTTTTAAACTTTTCTCGAAAAACCCAAGGTAGCAGGACTTCATCACCACCTTCATCAGGAGTGACATATTCTGCGCAGTCTGTTGCGACTTGATTCAATGTTTCGAGTGTGACACCGCCTTCTTGACTCAACACAAAGATGGAACCATCGCGTCCTTCCACTAGTCGCTTGCAACTGTTGTTGATGGCATTGGTAAATCATTACAACGAGACAAATTTTCTAGCCCACACGCGTCCATGACCACCTCTCTCTGTACAAATGAATGAATGAAAACACAAGCCTTTTATATATGTTGAGTCTATACAATATCCGGTCATGTAAAATTGAACAAAGAATGTGGGTTGACATAAAATTAGGTCACCAGCATCAGTAGTGCAGTTTACTCTTCATTCCCCCGATAGTGATAAACATGCTCCTGTACACTTAGAATTCAAATCACTCTGTATACCGGTTTATTCCTGTGGGTTGTTTAGGCGACGGTGCCTAGTTTTGAATTAAGCTATAAAGCTTACCGGTGGTGTTGTTATGGAACGAACCCTTGATGCTGCTCCTTTCCTTTTCAGTACTCAATTATTTCCATTGAAACAGCTTAGTTTGTTACCAAACCCCTATTTATCAATTACCGAAACAATAAGTTCACCTTCGTCCTCCCCATGCAAAACTGACTGTCCACCGACTATCAATGCAAGTTTCGAGGCTGCCTCAGGGGCCTTGTTGGGTGGTTGGCATAGCATTCTTACTGTAGTTGTATCTACGCATCGTTTTTTTTCAACGGGCCGGTCCATTGCTTCTTTACCGACTTACAAAAAAAGTTATCTCTTTTTTTGAATAATTGATTTGGGTGGGGTGAGCTATGTCAATACCACCGGCCCAGTAATGCTACTTGAGTAGGCTCTACTTTCTATACCATTTAGAGAAAATTAGCAATAGTCAAGTTTTATCCCCCACCAATAAAGAACAAACAGTTGTTGTTTTGTACACAGTCGTCATTTATTATACCACAAGTCTAGCAATAACACACACACATCCCTAAAAAAAGCGGTCACTATATGAAGGCCGATACAAAAGCCTTCTCGTGGTTACATTAATGTTTTAAATGGAGGTTATCAACTATAGTCTGGTTGTAGAAAAGCCCTGTGGTAGTCATCTTGCTGGCTTCGTCCAGTCTGTACACACACATCCCAAAAAGAAACTGTCACTATATGAAGGCCGATACAAAAGCCTTCTCGTTGTTACATTAAAGTTGAAGTGCCATTTTGGAGCCCCGAGAATGAATTAAATTAGTTTGGAACGTGTCGATAAGAGCTGTTTTTGCATGATGAACGCCTGACCCGCCAAACAACCCGATCATTTTAGTAGTAAGGACCGATTTCATCAATTGAGTAGCACTAAACTGTAATGATCTCCGTCTATTGGGTGAATCGCGTTACTCAGTATAGTTGAGTTGTAGCGTGACCAGCTCTCTCTTCGGTCCTAATAGCGTCTTTGTATTATCAGTTGTGGTTGGGGGTGGTGACGGCGACGGTGGAACTGTGTTTATGCACACACAGCCTATCTTATGTTGATTATTGTTTTCCAAGAACTTTACTATTGCTTCGCGAGAAATATTGTCCCTTTTTTTCATTGTCCAATCAGGACCATCAAAACAGGTTATTTTTCTTCTGAACCAAGTTTCACCGGCAAATAAAACAATAACTTCTCCGGTATTGTCACCTAAAACAGCTGATTTAACTCCCTCAACCGTCGCAATAAAATGAAGCGCGTCCACCGTTTTGTCTTCTGGAGAGCATATAAATGTACTTACGCTGGTTCGTTTGATGTCGAACTGAGTTTGCCTAACTTTCTTAACACTAACGGATTCATCATCATCCAAGTACTCTATGGCTCGTTTAGCCATTTTGTGATGTGTTCTAACAATCGCTTCACAAACAAATAGTAGTAGTAGTAGCTCTTGTAGTGTGCAGCATCAACACCAAAATCAATCTAACTGGCTAAGCATCAGCCATCCGTATTTATACATTTGAAACAATAGTATGTTCTACTTTTGCGACAAAGTGTGTATGCCTCCTATTTGGCTACATGTTCAGAAATACACAGTGTCACTTTTGCGACAAAGTGTGTATGCCTCCTATTTGGCTACATGTTCAAAAACCCACAGTGTCATAACTTCCGTCTGCATACAAGCTACAATGCTGCGACTGTGATGTATGCTTTTTTTGATCATACTCCATCCGGTAGTGTTGCAGTGCAGCTTCTCTATTCTGGGATATCTGGGCCAATTGTGCTGTTTACAACTGGTTAAGCTGGCGTCTCACCAGAGTCAGTTCCAGTTTCATGTTCTCGTTTTTGGACTGCATACGTTCGTTTTGTGTGCTTGCTGCCCTGAAATCCTGCTTCAACATTGCTACTTCTTGCTCCAGGTCGGTTTTTATGTGTTTGTCAAAAGATAATCTTGGTTCAGTCAGTTGTTTAGACATTGACGGGTCCATGTTCATTTCACACATATTACTGTAGTAATTAGTTTAATAGTCCCAACTACTGTTGCTTTATACACGTTGTATGTTGTTTATTATTACAGGGAACAGGCACAGAGCGTGTATTATAACACATGAATCATGCAGAGCACATCCCACCACTTTGGGGGAGGTGTTTGCGGATAATTTTTGTGGACCATCGCAATATTTGGTTTCGCTTGTTTTTTTTAAATTCACTAGCTCCCAAGTGTGCAACTTTGTCGCATATACACGCCAATTGGTAAGTTGGACAGACATAGGACTGTTTGCTTGAAAAAAGTTCTTTGAACAAATGCTCGACTATCTCGTTGGATGTTAACGACTCGGGTTGTTTGACAAGAGAGAAAAATTGATAAACTTCACACTGTTCATCTGGCAGAGGGGGTTGGTGTAATGGTTGATCATAAGGTCTGTCTTTTTCTTATCATAGCCTTCTTCTTTACACACTGCATGTACTGATGTGGCGATATTTTTAAATATAAACCCAGCTTTTATCCTAACATCGAGGGCAATTATCCCGTCGTATTGGTACACATCCATCATAGATGCACATATATCGCAATCCAAGTAAACTTGCAAGCAATTCACTGATAAAGTAGACGGACCGGTTTCATCGTCCCTAACCATGTCGTCTACTTGGGTATGACCCCATTTGTAATCGTTGTTCCACTGAACCTTTTTTTTAAAGGCCCGTAAAACATTGTCTGGAACAAACGGCTCGTCGTCGTCACATTCAGTGTTGTTTGTAGTTTGGCCTGATTTGTTATTTAAAGCCAAACCGCCGCCGCCGCGTCCTTGTAAGCCGTCCAATACGTAACGCGCTGCATAACATTCACACTTTTTACGATCATTTCCATTAATATTTTGAATAAAATTCGATATAGAGTTTATTTCTGGACAGTCGTACACAACAGAGTGTAACGTTTTGTTGACAAAGTCAGCAGTGGCAGAAAATTCATACACGTTATCCGGGCTCGTGGTGGGGGTGTTGCAATGGTTGATAAAGAAATGAAAGAATGCACCTTTGGGGCTATTTTTTCACACTGATGCCACCCATACATTAGATTAATACAAGTCAATGCGTCCAGAATGATACCTTGGGTGATGGTAGCGCATGCATAAAACAGACTTAATAAAGTGATATTTACATCCGGATACATGTGTTGAAGCATACAAACTTTGCAAACCGGGTTGTAGCAGTACTCATTTTTTCTCGACCATTTGGTTTTGAGGATATTTTTAAACAATAAATACATCACTTTATATTCAGGAGTGAATAACACGTCAAAGGCCGTAGGTGTCGGTTTTTCAGTTGCCTTTTCTGTGGTGCTAAAACAAACATAATCTTTTGCAGGTATCTTTATGCACGGTCCCATTACTCCTCTACAAAACGAGCATGGTTGATTGTGTACTCGTTTGTAACAATCCAAACATATAACATGAAGACAGTTTGGAGACATCATTAGTTCATCGACATTGCTTACACACACATGTTTCTAGTTCACTTTCTTGCCGGCTGCAATGCCAATGTCTGTAAAAATCTTTATTTTGTACACAGTTAAGAAAGATGCCGCAAAGAACGCTGTTATTGTTATAATTTCACAATATTTGACTTGTGCGTGAAAGTCCATTGTGAAATTCAATGCAAATACAGCCACGATTACGTAGTGCATACACACAGATCCATTAGAAGGGTACTTGAATAAGAAAAAGTCCAAGATTGCAATTATTAAAAGTAGCAATAGAATCGCAAGTGAAATCAACGCAACATCCAGTTCTCTAACAAAGTTGGCGTCTTTGTGTGTAATATACCTCGCAATGTAAATCATAACAATCAAAATATTGTACGTTGTTAGAGCCCACATAACATTGGCGGTCATGTACTCGTCAATAATTCTAAACCATATTCTCACCATCGGTTTTTTGAGTGCCGAATTTAACCTGTTTTTCGTGTGTTGCGTCCCCACTAGAGTACAAGACTACATTCTCCACATCCCCGTCATCCGTTTGGGTTAATCGTTGGTATACCTCGTGGTTCCTTATACCTTCCAAAGAGTAGTGAGCCACGTATGTTACACTTATAACGGTTAAAACACTAAACGCCGCAATCATCATAAGAAAAGTCTTTGAATCATAGTTATTGTATCAGCACAGGTAACCAAGTCGTATGTATTGTCTAAAAGCCCAGAAAACAACAGGACAGGAAAGAATATCAATTGTACGGTTGCCTTTGTGTGTTTATAGGTTACTAGGTTGTAAAAATAAATAATTATACACATTATCGCTATAGGCCACGCTGCCAAGAATGGTATAACGGGTGTTTCATAGTACAGTGGATTAGAAAAGGGGGCTTGGTGCTGGGTATCATGATAATCGGGATTCACAGGCGATGCTTTTACGGATGAAGTTAAGGTGGATGTTGTGGCGAAGGTAGACATTAGGGCGCGTGTGGCCGTTAATTCTTTATGCCCCTTGTAATCGCTATGAAAAACACTAAATTTGAAAACTAATAATCACTTCAGCAACGATTCAAATATCACTTTTGACGTGACAGTAGACAACTTAGCATACAGCTCTTTGATTGTTTTACCTTTACATGACTGTAACACACTAGTTAGAGTGCTTTTACCCGTCTTATCAAAACATATATATACCATGTCTTTCTTTAAATAGGTGCACACTATTGCTTGAATAATAAACTTAAGTCTCCTGTCCCCGCTAAACACCCCAGCACCCCAATTACCTGTTCGAATAGTTTTAAACCCATCCTGGTTTAACCATACAAACGCTTTGTGCAGCTCTCTGTTTATAGCTGTCATGTTGTACTGATCGGCGCGGTTGTAGTTTAGGGGTCAATAGCGGCAAAGTGGCCTAGAATGGGTGGAGCATTTTGTATGCGTACGGGTACAACCTGTCTGTTACGATACTCATAATCAGACGTTCGCACAACGTTTGTAATGACTACCGCCTCATTGGGAGCCATTTCACGTGGCATCATGAGTTTTGCAAGTATTAGTTCTGGGTAAGTCATAAATAACAACTCTTCTTGCACCAAACCTCTCCTCAATACACCTCCTCCTATGTTTTTGTTGGCAAAATCAACCATGAGAACGTCGTGTCCGCCGTCGCCTTGAATTCGGTCGGATCTGTTGTTAAAGTTTATAAATTTGATGTTGTTTTGATTGATAAAAACATTGCTGATGCTATCCCACTTGACTTGTTCAGATGTTTTGCATAGTTTATATGTCGCTGTTCTAAACGCCCCGTCGTTCTCTTCTGAAAATGTATTTAATAGGCGAATAAATTTTTGTTTAGCACACTGAGTACTTGATCTAGATATATCTGTTGCGTTGATATTTATTTGGTCCTTCTTGGGAATCTGGCCCTCGAACCCGATGTTTGTATCAACCTGTGCCAGTTAAATGGGGTTTTCGTGTCAATTGTCTGTCGGCATACACTTTTTTCCCTGGGGTCAACGTTGGTATGGGTAGTCTAAACCGCGAAGATGAACCATTGCCTTTCTTAAAGACGATAATATTTTCCATAAGTTGCACCCCGACGTGTACTGGCTGATAATGATTGCTATTTTCATGGATAAGATATGTAGCGTTTGCATAGTCAAGTGCCCCCAATTGCTTCTCGGGCCAGCTAGTTTTTATATCAAACCATCCAGTGTACTGGGAATTATAAATCTTAGTAAATTCTGGGGAGTTGAATAACATACAACTAATCATTTGAACATAATCTGTTGCCCATTCTTTGTCCTGCATAATGTCATCAATGGCTTTTGGGTTATTGTCATATGGTGGGGGTATCCGTTTCTTATGCTGCTTTGCATAGTTATAGATAACTCTTCTGACGCTTCTTTCCATATCTGGTTTACCGAAAAATATTTGAGCGAGGCTACTGTAGAAACAGTTGCCATCCTTTTTAACCTTTTGTTGTATGATCTGCTGTGATGGGTTATTTATGGGTATTGGTGCAAATCCAAATGCGTAATTCTTTCTGGGATACAGTGAAACGTCAAACTTGAAGATATATTTAATAATATCTTGCCTAAACTCTTCCCCCATTGGTCTATAAGCAACATGGTCGCTAACATATTGTGTTCGGGGGTGCATGATATGTGGTGATGCAGGTGGCGACAGATATGCTACCCGTTCTTGGGAGTCACTGTGAATACTATCTTCATAGTCACTGAAGTCACAAAATATAATGGAAGTGTTGGTAGCGGGGTTAAAGGTAATGCTCTATACGGGTGACTACCAATCACATGTTTTAGCGGTGGTATGGGTTTTCTTCTTGGAAGTTGTACTTGTGGGGGTATGGGTGGTGTTATCTTATTTCTAATAATAGTTGTTAATTCGTCGCGTTTATTATTCAACACCGACAATAATTCAGATATATTATTCGTCATTATTACTACCTCAACCCTATGTTGTGTTGCTTGGGTAATGGCTTTGTTAACTATATACGCCTTAACTGATTTACGAATGATATTAAGATTATTAAATATTGAACCACGCTTGTTTTTTTCCACATCCACGATATTGGCAGTCATCCGTCATAATCTTACTACTTTTTGGGGGTCCACAGGTACCTTCATCTTGGTTACCATGTTTATCATTTGACTAATTGAGCTAAGAATATCATCGTACATTGTCTTTTGAAGGTTAAACACAACAGCATCTTCGTCTGTTATGGTTTTTATGGCTGATTTAATACGAAAACTGGCTGGCTCCAAGGTGTAGACATACACCTCGTCCTCATATTTGGGTTCAGCGTACTCGGCTGCCAGGCCAACACGATTGTTGAGAACTCTCAAGTAGTGTATGTACCCGTGGTTAGTTAATAGGGTCTTTAACGATGATACAGATGATCAAAGTATTTCCCAAACCTCTCATCAAAGTCAGCCGCTTCTCGTAAGAACACATCTCCAGAGGTTTCAACATAAAACCCTATAAACCTCAGCACATAGTTGGCTAGGTTTTGAAATTGTGTTGCCAACACTGGCAGTACGCGTTAAATTTAACATGCACCCTATTGTACAATTCTAGTAACTTAAATACACTTGCAACGTCAGTGTTATCCTTATCATCATATTCGAAAAAACACCCTGTCTGGTTCGCTGTAAATCAGAACTGCCGCATCTATGGAGTCGTCATGGCCCCTAAAATTCCACTACATTGTTTCCACTTCTGCTATGCCCGCTAAAGTTCTGTCGGCTTTATAGTCTCGCATAAATGTTGTAAACACCAAATCTAATAGTGTTTTGTGGTCCTCCTGCAAAGGGTCTGAAGAAATCAATTCGAAATATATATTCTTCGAGGTCTCATATTTAAATAAAGAAAGCCCCACCCCCTTCGTAATGTTAATCAAAATTAAACTCACGTCGTTTAATAGCTCCACAAGGTATGGATGAGTAAGTTCCGGGGTGTTCCCTTCATTCAAAAAACAATACTTGATGAACGAACCCACAGCTACAACCATGCCGGTGTTGTCATTTGAGAAAATGAACTCAGATACCGCTTCTTCTATTGTAAGTAGCCGCCCCGTTAAAATACCATCCTTGTTTCGTCTAGGTAGGTGAAACCATCTGGATCTAATTTGTCGTTTAAGGATATGGACGGAACTTTGTCGTCTGTTGCCAAAGCGGCTGTAAACGTAGGTGTGGATGACAACTTGATAGACGTACTAACATTGTTATACCCATTTCCTTGAACATCCAATCCAATGTTAACATCAAATGAACTCGTCTTGTACGGCATAAACGCGGGAAACATGTCTGTGTACATTACGTGGTCCCATAGATCAGACGCGAAATGCTGTTTCTGGTGTCCTTTTTGTATGACATACCTAGGGTTACCTGCCAAATTGGCTATTTGAGATTCAAATCTTTCGTCTGTAATTGGATTCCATGGGTAAAACCGATAATCATAGGCTGGACCTGTTTGAAAAATGTACACTCCCGAAACCTTGTTTAATGTTTTCTGTGTTTCAACGCGCTTGTGCAGCACGGAATTGTTGTGAGACTCCTTAGACGTTCCCAATAAGTGATTAATATATATTTTAAATTCATATTGATTACTAACCACCTCCAATGTGAGTAGTCTCTTCGTAAGGTCAGGCATTACGCCGTATAAATCTTTGTTTGTTGTCCATATATCATCAAACTGACGCCTTTTGCTTATATCTACAGGTTCGTTACATAAAGACATCTTAGTGCCCTCTTTGCTTGTGAACGAAAATATGTATTTTTTTCCTCGATCCATTTGACTAACTGTCTGTGAAAGTTGCAACAATTTCATCTGGTTGTCTATTTGTTGAGTCTCAACTGCACTCCTCTGAGCGGCTTGTTTTTCTTTCATTTCCATGGCTTGAAGATCCAACTGGCGCATACGTTTAGTTTGTTCTAGTAGTTCTAGTTGATATTTCCTCTCTGCAGTTTCACGTTCCAAAGCTAATTTTTGTTCTTCTAATTTTAATCTTGAAAACTGCAATTGCATGTCTGAATGTTGTTTTTCTCCTTCCAAATGCATTTGAATCGACTTGTGTTAGTGCCTTGGATTGTATTAAATGCAGTTGCTTCGTTTATTCCCACCTCTGACAGGTTCTTCAACACATCTGTAATGCGCTGTGAACAACTGCCCTCTTTATAATGTTGTGAGTTGTTTGGCTTGGGGGGACATCGGGAAGCATTGTATGGGCTTTTAATGCTGTTGTGTGGTAGGTGTCGTCATTCATATCTTTAATTTCCAAATGTTCATCAAAGTATTGACTTGGTGTGCTCGGAAGAGGGTCGTGAGGATCATCATCGTCATCAGTAAATGACCACTCATCACTAGCTGTACTACGGAGTTGTGAGATGTCCATTGGTTCGTGTGTACCTTCAAGAGACACTGTGGATGTTATGTCTGCTGGTTGAGTGGACGGTGGGTGAGAAGCGGGAATATTATATAAAGATTGCTGTATGGGCTGGGTAATGTGTGATTGACGACCCTGCTCCTCTTGAGGTGGTTGTCGTTCTTGGTCTGACGACAACTGGTATAAATAACCAGATGCTTTCATTTCTCCACCTGCGCGTTTTAAAAGTGTTGTTGACTTATTCTGCTGTGTATAAGAAGTGATACGGGAGGGTTTAGGTTTCTTACTAGCACTACTCATGTCGCCCAAGGGTCGCTTTCACTTCGTTTAACAGCATTTAAAGGCATTCCATCATGTTGTTGAGGTTGATTTGGTTCCTCCTCTGTGCCACGTATAGAGGAAGGTGGCATTACAGATTGTAGAGGGTGTTGTGTTGCCAACTCACTACTTAAACTTATTGGTTGGTGGGGTAGTTCAGGGGGGGGGGGGGGGTTGGATGACTAATACTCTTCTCTGCATCACTAATACTCTGTTGACTCTCAGGTACAGGGCTTACGTTACTACCACCAAATGTTACACTGCCGCAAGTGACAAGAGAGAGTAATGCATCTGCTGCACATAGCCCATATGGTTCATTTCCTCCCATACCTTGTTCAAAAACATCATCGGAGGGCTCTGGAGACGATGGAATGTCAGACATGACAGCAATTTGATAATAATTACAGGGTCCGTGTGTCCCAGTTGAAAAACTATTTTCTCCAGCATCACTTGATTCATCGTCTACTGTCACTTGTGGCGGTGTCATCATCAACATCACTTATAATGACTATGCCGTCTTCTGCATCTATGTTCGTTACTACTGCGGCATCAATGTGGTTAACATCTTGAGGATACTTTACATCGTTCATGGGACTTGTAGATCGCACGTGAGAAGTTAATTCATCATCAGGCTGGCAAGTTATTGGTTTGGTGATATCACTTGTCTCCTTTGGGATTTTTCCATCACCACTGGTTTCATCGTGTGCACTACCGTCACTTGTGGCGGCGTCATCATCAACATCACTTATAATTATTACGTTGTCTTCTGTATCTATGTCCGCTACTTCTGGTGCATCAATGGGGTTAACATCTGGAGAATACTTTACATCGTTCATGGGGATTGTAGATGGCACGTGAGAAGTTATGTCATTGGTTGGGCTTAACATAACATCAGGTGCGGGTGTCATTGGTATGGACATATCACTTGTTTCCTTAGGGATTTTTCCATCACCACTGGTTTCATCGTGTGCACTACCGTCACTTGTGGCGGCGTCATCATCAACATCACTTATAATTACTATGTCGTCTTCTGTATCTATGTCCGCTACTCCTGGTGCATCGATGGGGTTAACATCTGGAGAATACTTTACATCGTTCATGGGACTTGTAGATCGCATGTCAATATCAGGCGGGGATGTCATTGGTATGATCATATCACTTGTTTCCTTTAGGATTAATATAGGGCTATCTACAATGCCTTCCGTGGGGGAGGGGGGGGGGGGCGTTATCTCGCATATACTTGGTTTATTGTTTCTAGGGCTTCTGGATCTACATCTACTCCCTCTACGGGGTTCATTACCCCGATTAACGGATCTTTCTCTCATTCTAATTCCTCTTCGTTCTGTATGATTTGTAGTTGGTGTCTGCCGGATCTCTGGTAAGCAAGTGCTGCATAATGTACTATATGTGATTGTGTCATCCAGAACGAACTTTTCTTCAGGTTGAGTAATTGTATTAGAGGAGGACGCTGGGGTCGTTTCCACAGTCAACGTAGACTCACCTTTGTCATCAGCACCCGCGCCAGTAACAGAGAGATCTAGAATAGTTGTAACTGAATGTTTTGATTCAATAGTTGCTGGTGGTACATCAACAGACTGCTTTGAAACTGTTCCCGACAGGTTTTCACTCAGAACTTCCTCTTGAATCTTTGATGATGATAATTCTAGGGGGTCGTTTTCTTCTCCCGTTAATACAACTTCAGTCTTTTTAGTGTCATGCTCAATAACCTCCTTAGACGACGGTGGTGTTGTTTCATCTTGTTTGGGCTTATTCTGAGTGGCCGATTGCTCAGGAGGTGATTGTGCTGGTGCATTCACCTTAGTTACTACCTCACTCTGGTTTTCACCTGTGGTTTTAACTGGACCACTGAGTGGTGTCGTCTCTACAGTTAAGGAGGGGTTTGACTCATTTTTTTTGCCCACTTTAGTTAATGGTGAGGCATCACACGTGCTGGTACCGCCACGGACTGTTGTTTGTTCTTTTTTGGGTTTAGTCAGCATAGCAGATTGCTTGGGAAGTGTATTCAATGTTGTTAGTGCAACTCGTGGCCCTCGGGGTGCAGCTGGTGTACCTACCTTTGACAAGACAACTTGTGATTGTGTTGTTGTTGTTGGTGGTGTATCCACCTTGGAGACTACATCACTCTCGTCACCTGTGGGGCCACTGAGTGTCTTTGGATTGACAATAGACTCATTTTTTCCACCCACATCTCTGTTTGTAGTTAATTGTGGAACATTAAACGCGCTGGCGGGGTCTTTTTCCAATGCAACTACAACAGTAGCCTTGAATCCTGAACGTAAGATTCATCAGTACATTTAAATGCATGTACGGTCTGAGGTCACTACCAGTCACGCCGACCCAGCAGACACTGACAGATACATACCAGCCCATAGTGAGCGATATCTCACAGGCTAGCACACCAGCCACGCTCCTTACACCTGTGATGCTACCGCCTGAGGCACCAACCCCCCTTACCTCAGAGAAGATATCCCCTGCACACACGCCAGTGATAAACCAGCCAGTGGTTCACGGAGCTGAAACCTCACCAAGACGCCCCACCCCGCCGCCTTCCCCTCTGGAGTCTGAACACTCAACAGTTGCTCAGACGCCAAACGGGAACGCCTTAGTGGAGGTCACCTCGGCCCAGAAGCTGACACCGAGGATGCACCACCAGCAGCAGAAGGTGTAGAAATTCCACTCTATCTGGGACCACTACCCCCTCCCCGCCCTAATATTAGGCAACAGGGCACATGTGTCACCCTAAGTTACGGCAATCCGCCGATAACTACGTCTGTGACAGACTCAGACCTGGACTTCAACACAATCACGGAGATCTACTGTCGGAGGTTGCTAATGCCCACCCTTGTGCATGACATTAAGATGACGGAGCTAAAATACAAACATGAAGCAGATATGCAATGCCAGGACCGAGAACGAGACCAGTAGCCACACCAGCCCCATCTCTGAACTGTGTAAATACATTCCCCACACCCCCCGTCAACCCCGAACTCTAGTGGCGGTTAACCGCCACGAGACTTGTGTAAATAATGTTCACCGTTTATTTTATACCGCTACGCACACATACCTGTGAACTTTTTAACACCCTTCTGAAGTCTGTTCCAAAGACTCCACTGTTCCAGCCTTTCTGTACCATTGCTGCGAAAAAGAGACAAAAAATTCATCTATATCCGCCTCATCACAGAACTTTGTTATTGTCACGCTATAATTATCCGCTTTTTACTTAATATGATGTCAATGATCATAATAAATCATTTATACTTAAGAATGTCACATTTGAATAACCAGAATATACACATGTTGAATAAAACAAACGAATGATGCATAGTAAACACGCCCACCTCGGATATAAATCCATACTCACCTCGAGATATGCCATACTGTACTCTGCCAACCTAACCGCCTAAGGATTAAGTAACAATGAGGGCTGAGACACAACCATTCACTATAAAGTTTTTTTCATACATACCCTCGCCGGGTTGGTAGCTGAGAAACAGCACAAACACTAAAAATACCCACTAGTGATAACAATTGTTCACTAACTACATGAGCCCTCTTACGCTCTAAAAAATGTTTTTTCCGTCACACAACGTCAACAAATTTTGAGAACCCAATTAAACTTTGAGGCACACAAACTGAGCCTCAGATGAGGACCCAAGGGACCTCTTGTGTAATAGTGCCACAAACTTTCCTCTAATCCGCCCTAGAGCGGTTTATTCACCACCAACCCCTGTCCACTACCCATCTCAATTTTGAATCATCATCCGCCGTTCGATTCCTAACCGCATTCGCCCTACGGGGTTACTCTGTTCTACCTAAATAAACCAAACATATTTAAACAACATCAACCGCCATTCTTTTATCCGGTCAGCCTACATCACCATAACAACCAGTATGGCATCTCTCGACATCTATGTCAGTCAATCCCACTAGCGGATAATATTATCTATGACGTCACAAATCTCTATGTAACCTAGTTACGTAAACTTTATACAGTGTTCCTATACTTAGTCTTAGGCGGTTAACCTCTATATAAGAAATCGTAACCACCCTGTATTACCATATTCACCTGACAGCTTGATTTTAACTTGATTTTGTTTAATTATTCACGCTTATACCCGAGCAATCGGAAGCAGTTTGAAAAAAACTTTTGTAGATACCATCCCGACATTTTTGGATTATTGTGTTTACGTTATTCACGGTGCTACTACTACACACTATACAGGATGACAGATTCGGGTACAACAGAGGACCACAAGACACCAGACTCAGCAAACACTAGTGAACACTCAATGTTTACGTCATCTCCGATCAGTACTTTAGGTTTTTACAAAGTACAAAGGAATACACTCAAAGAGGAATTGCATCGTGCACATCTGACGCCATCCTCACCTATAAAGAAATGTTCGGTCCGACTGAGCGATATACAAGACAAATTAAGCAGCAACAACTCGATATACTTAGAAACGGATGAACCAGATGAACCGGGCACAGAAGAACATCGAACGACTGAACACCAAACGGACGAACCTAAAACAAGCCAACCCCTGCTAGAAGGGCCAGAAGTAACAGAGGAAGACAACAATGACATAAGCATAAGCGCCTTACATCACAACATGGTCGCAAACCTCATCACCAGATCACCAATTTTAGAAATCATTCAGGACTTTATAAACTTAACAGACAAAAGGGAAAACATGGAGAAAGAACAAAAGGATAGATTTGCGGAATACGACCAGACGTTATTAGGAAAATCACTAGCCCCTGGAGATAAAATCACCGCGGATATATACGAATGGATAAAGGAAAAATCCCTCACAGATATACCAACTGCCTCACCACTGAGCTCTTTATGTAGAGCCCTGCGCAGTGAAATCAAAAAGTACATCAGGATCAACCATCATCAAAAAAGCCTTACTAACTGCTTAGAAAAAGGCCGTATACCACTCGGCTTAGCATCTCAAAGAAACACAATGTGATTAACTCTAAACCACAGCTAGAAATTGACATCAGACGGATACGATACAAAACCGAAATGGAAACCTTAAAAAGACTATTACAACACTACTCTGACATCAAATCAAAAAACAAAGCGGCTGTAGAAACCTTAGACTACCTGTACTTCAACCTGAAACAAGATGAGCGGATACTTATCCGCTCTAAGGGAATAATCATAGCAGAAAATCTGACCTATGACCTCAAACAAAAACGTTCGAAAAAAGCAAAACAAAATAAAGGCATAAATACGGAGGACGAACCCCTGGACACACCAGTTGAGCATCAACCGCCACCACGACCACAACGAAAAATAATACGGAGCAGAAGAAGGTATGACAAACGCACCCAGAACGATGGAGGCAACACCAACTAGCTCAGTGTACAATATCTCGGACCTACAACTAAACCCGACAGAATGCAAACTCCTTGAAAGAGGAATGAACTTTATACCAACAAACCCTAACTGGGACAATACTAAATGGCACTCCGACATACAAGATTTTATCCGCAAATTAAAAACTGTGTGGTATTTTGAGAATTGCCCCACTAACAACACTGCTGAGCGCGTCCGACACCTAAATCAGTCGGCCGTAGCACCAAATCCACTTGGCAACCACCCTGGGAATCACTGACGCAGGCGCAAAAATACTTCATTAAAGAACTGGATAAAGATCTCTCGCAATTTAGACCACCCAAACCTAGAGACAATATAACTAGTATCGAAAGAAAGGCCATTAATTCACTAAAAAAGAACACTAAGTGGATTATTAAACCAGCGGATAAGGGCTGAGGCACGGTGATTTGGGGCTTAGAGCAATACATCGCTGAAGCCACGAGGCAACTAGAGAGCCACCACTATAGGAAACTTCAATCGTCGCAAGTAGAACAGGTAATCACCCTGATAGATAGAACTCTAACCAACCAAGGCCTCATTACCAAATCTGAAAAAAAAGCCATGACCAAAACAGACAGTAGAGAGGCAGAATTTTATTTACTACCTAAAATTCACAAACGCATGAATCCGCCCTCAGGTCGCCCCATTATGAGTGGCAATGGCCACCCGACTGAGTGGCTCTCGGCATGGGTGGACACGAAGCTCCAACCGCTCATGCTAAACCTACCCTCATACCTTAAAGACTCAACTCACCTCCTCAACCTATTACAAACAGTGGAGGTCTCACCTAACAGCAGAATAGTATCCTTGGACATCACATCACTATACACCAATATACCTCACCAGGAAGGCTTGAAGGCTATAGAAACAGTGGACCACCTCTTAAACCCGTCAGAGAACTACTCACACGTTAAATCATTAGCTGCTATTGTCTTACAAAATAATATCTTCAATTTCAACGACGACCATTACATCCAGGAACAAGGTACGGCCATGGGCACACGTATGGCACCAGCCTACGCCAATATATTTATGCACTCTATAGAATCAGTAATCACTTCAGCCAACCCCCAGATTAAATTCTGGCGCCGCTTCATAGATGATATCTTTTGCATCATAGACGAAGACCGAACCTTCCAGGCGGACACTCTCTTATCCGCAGCTAACTCTGTGAACCCCAACATTCAATTCACAATGGAATCGGACAAGTCAGGAGTAGCATTCCTAGACATGTTCACCTGGATCCAGGGACAATCTATCCACACAAAGCCCTATACAAAACCAACTGACCGGAAGCTATACCTAAGATATGACTTGTGCCACCCGGGTCACCAAAAATCAGGAATAGCATACAGTCAGGCCTTACGTCTGAAGCGGATATGTTCACAAAGAATCCACCTGGACCAAGAACTAGAGAACCTTAAATCCAACTTAGTAAAAAGAGGACACCCAATCCGACAAGTAAACATACAGATCCGCAAAACCTACAGAATAGATCGTACCAGTCTACTCAACCCGACTGCAACCAACCGGCCCGCTCCGACGGATTCACAGCAAGTTAACCTTATTACAACCTACACACACGGACTAATGGGGATCCACCGCATCATTCAAGACCTAGAACGGAAACATACAATATGGACCAATTACCGCATATGCTATAGGAGGGACAAAAATCTAAGAGATCTGCTAGTACGAACCAAGTTACCAGGTAAAACACAACCCAAGATACAACCGATTAACCTGACCTTAAGAACAGTGAATACAAACTTGAGACCCAAATTTTGCAATAAGGATATAGACGATAGGATCTGCATCAGCTGCCACATCTTCTCCCTGGAGCGCAAGTTCATCCTCCACAGAGAAACCCTACATGTGATAAATAAACAGTTAACATCCTGCAGACTTCGTCATCCGATGCCTACTATGCAACACCTGGGATCTACACACCCAAACGATCACCCCCCACGACTTAATCGCCAATCTAAGAACACAAGGCTACTCGTTACATAACCTGGAACACCCACATCTGAGAAGTACAGCGGATATCATGGTATTCCCTGTATGGTCACACCACAAGACAACTATCCATTGTAACCTATGCAGCTTCTCAACTTCGGTCAAGATCACACGAATGCCCCAGACTATTGAAAAAGCAATCCATGAAACAATAAGATCCCTTCAACTAGGCATCTTCATTAAGGATTACGTACCAACCGCCTGCTGCCGACCCAACTGTACAGTCTGCCCAAGAGCCGCCAACGACCTATTAATCTCAAATCAAAACAGACACTTCAGAACGAGACCCTTATATTGTGAAACCGCCGGCATTATCTATGCCCTACAATGCCTTTGGTGCTCGGAACTTTACGTAGGACAGACAGGGAGACCATTACATAATAGGCTTCAGGAACACATAGGAAACATCCGCAGGAACGAGACCAGTAGCAAATTTGCAACACACATGCGCGCCCATAGTGGCCCGCTACATTTTCAGGTATACGCCCTGGACTACAGCATAGATAAATTTACTAGACTTTTAAGAGAATCCGCTTGGATCAAAACATCAAAACAAAACAAGATGAGGCATGAGACCAACATTCACAATATGCATGGAGGGATCAAGAAGACCCACTGCCCAAACTGTAAGAGCAGCTTCACTCGTACAGCTGACTTACAGAGACACATGAAAAGGCAGCACGGCACACTGCTACTTTCCACTGAGGGCACCCCCAAGGCGGCAGACATCATCCTCCCTACTGCCTTAGATCTACCAAAGATCTCGAAAGTAAAACCGACAGCCACGGTGAGCGTCCGACCCACTCCATCACCACCACCAATATCTACAGTGACCATGTCCGAACAAACTTTGGAAGAAGATCCGCTCACAGGGATCAACCTGAACATTGACAGACCAATCAACCTGGCCCCCAGGAGACGCATCAAGCCCTCATCACCGGCGAAGCATCCCCTGGGAGTCAGAGACCGCCTACTAAGTGGCTTCAGCCCTCCTCTACCCCTCAACACACCAGAATTGAGGTCCATTCTTTAAACCAAACGGTAGAACTTTATATTGAAAAAGACCATTAGCTACAGCAAATGCAGAAATGTCTTTAGCAGCATCAGTAAGTGGGACCTGCCAGTAGCCTTTTAGTAAATCAAACTTACTGACGTATTGCGCTTGTCCAACGCTGTCTATACAGTCAGCAATCCGTGGCAAGGGGTAGGTGTCGGTTTTTGTAACAGAGTTAACCTTTCTAAAATCAGTACAAAAACGTGATGTTCCATCAGGTTTCGGAACGGACATGGCGAGGACCAACAGCTATTACTGTGCTCCACTATTTCATGCTCTAACATATATGCTAACTCTTTATCAATTACAGCTTGCTTTTCAGGATTTGTGCGATACGGGTGTTGTTTAATGGGAGTGGTTGATGATAGTAGCTTAATATCATGAACTGCCGCTGTTGTCCTACCAGGCACATCAGAAAACAAATGTTTATACTCATTTACTAATGATAACATTTCACTCTGTTGATCAGCTGTCAAATGTGACAACTTGTCACTGAAATTTTCTAAAACTTGAGAATTTTGTAACCTAGGGCTACTCTCTGGAACTTCAAAATCATTACTCTCTTTTTCAGTTATAACAGGAAGAACAGTAGCTTTAACATCATTATCATCAACAGGAGCAACAACTCTCTCATTGAACTTCTTTAACATATTGATATGACAAACTTGTTTTCTTTTCCTTTTGTTAGGAGTGTGAATAACATAGTTTAAATGATTAAGCTTTTTCAGAATGGTATATGGCCCTACATACTTTGCTGTTAACACAGAACCAGGTATTGGTGACAACATGAGAACTTTGTCTCCAGGTTGAAAAGAACGTTTTACAGCTTTACGGTCATACCATGTTTTCATAGTTTCTTGAGAGGTTTTCAAACATTTCTTAGCAAGACTGCAAGCATCTGATAATGTATTCTTAAATGTGCGAACATAGCTCAAAAGATCAGTTTTTTCATTTTCATCAACCCACATTTCTTTCAACATTTTTAAGGGGGTGCGAACATTATGGCCAAAAATCAATTCAAACGAGGTGAAACCCAAAGACTCATGTACGCTATCGCGAACAGCAAATAACAAAAGCAGTACACCTGAATCCCAGTCTTTGTCATGTTCAAGACAGTATGTGCGAAGCATGGTCTTGAACGTCTGGTGGAAACGTTCGAGAGCCCCCTGAGACTCTGGGTGATACGCAGTTGATCTAACCTGTTTAATATCCTGTTCGGACAGGAACTGTTTGAACTGATTGGACTGAAAGTTTGAGCCTTGATCAGTCTGTATTGACCTTGCTAAACCAAAGCGGGAAAAATAGGTGTTCATGGCATTACATATTGCAGTGGTCTTAATACTACTGAGAGGGATGGCTTCGGGAAAACGGGTAGATGAGCACATTATAGTGAGTAAGTATTTTTTACCCGACTTTGTCCTCGGGAGTGGACCTACACAGACTAGTATTAAATGACTAAAAGGTTCATTGAAAGCAGGGATTGGCTTTAATGGTGCCTTAGGAGGCTTTTGATTAGGCTTACCTGCCATCTGACAAACAGTACAAGTCTTACAATATCTTTTGACATCTGTTTTAATGTATGGCCAAAAGAAATGTTTTAGTATTCTGAAATAGGTCTTTTTAACACCTAAATGTCCAGACATGGGAGTTGCATGACCTAACATTAACACATGATGGCGATATTTGGCAGGAACCACAATCTGATACTGCACCCGCCATTCTTCATCAAGGGGTACATCAGGAGCACGATATTTTCTCATGAGTACATCTTTATCAAGGTAATAACCTACTGGGACAAGATCTATTTCATCAGAGCTAATCACTTTTTCAAAAAAACGTTTCAGGGACTGGTCACACTGTTGTGCTAAAATCAGCTGGGACCTAGTTATCAAATCATCAGAACTTTCATCATTACAATGAAGGATCTTTTCATGTAACTCTGTGCAGTCACTAGGTGGCAGTGTTTCATTTACTGTAGGCATATCGTAACTTTTACTGCGTGTAACAATACATGCTGGGAACAAACCAGGAATTTCATCATTTAATTTTTCAGTGTCCTGATCAATGATAGGAGTCAGTGACATTTTAGGCTGTGGCGTTACTTTTCCACCAGCAATATCATTTCCCAATAGAAATGTGATACCCGGCATAGGTAGTGATGGAGTTAGCCCAACTTTTACATAACCAGAAATTAAATCAGATTTTAGGTACACTTGAACAAGCGGTAAACTGATATAGTTTCCCTCAATACCTTTTATCAGAACTTGCTCAGTTGAATCAGTTATGGTGACATCGGGCAGGATATTTTGTAACATTAAAGACTGTGAACACCCGGTATCACGTAAAATGTCAACATTGTATGTCTGTTGATTAGCATTTCCTTCATAAATCACACTACCCACAGAAAGGAAAGGTGCATAATCATTACGTACTTGATCACTCACATTATCACGTTGAATGCCAAGTTTTACACCTGAGCTAGGCATGTCATTAACCATATCACTTTCATTTACTACAGCTACATGACCTACAGGTTTAGTACTAGGCCTACCTGCTTCAATCCACTCTTTACACTTGGCCCTTGCATGGCCAACTTTATTACAGAACCAGCAGATACCTGAAAATGAGCTTTTCTCACTGGTTGATTTATCTGCTTTACTGTCAGAGTTTACATTTTCTTTAGTACTTTTCTCACTTTTACTGAGGGCCCCACCAAAAGTGTTCGACTTTGTAATGCCCACATTCTTTTTGTTATTGTTTAAAGTAGCTTTATGTGTCAAAGCATAGTCATCAGCTTTTACTGCTGCATCATGAAGAGTTACAACTTCTCGTTCATTCAAATAGGTTCTAATATCCCTATGAATACCCCTTTTGAACTCCTCTACAAACACTAGCTCCTTTAATTTAGTGTAATCACCATCCACATTTCTAGAGTTACACCATCTTTGAAATAAGGTTTCTTTCTCTCTAGCATATTCAGCATGAGTTTGTGCGTCAGACCTCCTGAAATCGCGAAAACGTTGGCGATATGCTTTTAAAATAGCCTTTTTAACTGTATCATAGCAGTAACATTCATGAACTGACAGGGCCGAATAGGCTTTCTGTGCTTTACCTTTTAAGATACTTTGAAGTAGAATTACATAAAATTCTTTGGGCCACTTGAGGCTAGTAGCAATCTTTTCAAATGTAACAAAGTACTTGTCCACATCATTTTCGCTAAATGGTGGGACCATTCTGATATGCTTAGTTACATCAAATTTACTAGAAGCATCAACAGGTGCCGCTGTAGGGACTGCTTGTAACCTTTTTAAAGCTAACTCATGGTCATATTGAAGCTTAACTTTTTGTAATTCCATATTAATTTTTGCAAGTTCAATCTCTTTTAGGTCATAATTAGACATACCTGTACCGAACTCGTCGAGTACAGATTCTTCTAATAGCCCATCATTAACAAATCGTTGCAAAACTATTTCTTTAAGTTCACCTTTTCGCATTTTGCTAGTCACATCTAACCCATATTCTTTAGCAACAGCCAAGAGTGAAGGACGTAGCAGTGCATTTACTTTATCCAATGTTGAGTCTGATATAAAATCAACAATGAACGTTTTTGGTTTGAACTCAGACATTGTTATGAACTATCAGCAGTATGTTTTTTCTATGTTCAGAATAAATCAATCAACATTAGTTTTCATGTCCCGGACGAGCCCCCACTTGTTACGACCCCAAGGACCCCAAAGACCCCCAAGGTCGAACAAATACTGCTGCTAATTCACAACCATAACATCACTTTACTTTAAACAAAATTTACTGTCTCAAACAGTACATATTAGTGCGAAGGTGCAAAGTGCAGTGCAGTCAGTAGCGGGATCAAAATGAGTACATTGCATTTAGGCACTTTGTCCTTTCATATTTAACACTAACGTTACGACTGATTACGTGATTGACAGGATTGTGAGATGGTTAATCTCATATCACTAACATAACAATTAAGCTTTAACGGTTGAAACGGGTTTGACTTGGAGTGTTCATTGTGAACGCCACACAACGTTATTAGAGCATATGGGAGAAGTGGATGACTGAGGATAGACAGGGTAGCATCCCGTGTTGGCACAATGTTGGGCCGGCGTCTTAGTCTACTGTGCTTTGCGCCACAGTACTAGGCTTAACTGAAGTTTCATTCATAGTGTTCATTGTTAATGTCCACAACGTTGAAACAGTGTTGGGCAGACGTTGAGCATTAAAGATAGGCAAAATATTGTATATTTTGCCACAGCAAAAACGGAGAATTTCACTTAGCTGTTGAAATGTTCATCTGGTCGTTGGAGATCATTTTTCACATGCCCCATGATTACAGTAGCACACATCAACTAGTAAACGTTCATGACAGACTTACCAAAAAAACACGTCCATGTCGCTGGCTGTTCATTGACCTAGCAAGAGATCAACCTGCATTCAGTGAACACCACAATGCACACCCCAGTGTACATTCTTATTGTTCATTCATAGCTGTGCACTGGTCAACAAGGCTCCACACGGCGGGTACACATGAGTTCACACATTTTAATAACATTATTAAGTCCAGTCAGCGAGGCTCCAAACCACTACACACAATTATCAGTCTATTCGTAACACACCGGGACATATAGATTCACCTGCCTTGACCCAAACGTTGTGTTTTGTTGCATTAAAGACTGCAATGGATT
The DNA here is from genome assembly GCA_964017125.1 of Flabesymbios commensalis. NCBI lineage: Eukaryota > Metazoa > Annelida > Polychaeta > Terebellida > Flabelligeridae > Flabesymbios > Flabesymbios commensalis. The sequence goes on from OZ024918.1 coordinate 2,488,067, forward strand.
TTCCTCTGCTAAATACCCGCGTTAAATACTTGGCAACAAACCTTGGCTCGGCTAAATAGCTCTTATTTTTTATGCTATGGAAAAAAAGGTTCGTTCGATACTATTTCTTCATCCTCTTCCATGCCAACTGGTCCTGTCTTTGTATTCTTCCTATTCCTCATGACGCCGCGAAAAGTAGGAAGAGTTTTTTTCTGGTCATCTATTAAAAGGTCTGTTTTTGTCTCATTTGGTTTACTCTTTTTTACCGTTTCATCAGGCACTGACTCCTCGCTGGTGCCCAGCGGTGTGGGTGAATCTGGTTCCATACCACACTATAACGATATGTATGTACCAAATGAAAAACAACATATTTCTAATTCTGTGTTTTCATCTAATATTCCTTCGCAACAGTTTTAATCTTTTTGAAAAGTTACCTTCAGGGCTATCCTTTTCAGTCCACACTAATAAGGAGTACGTTGGATATGCGGCTAAAGATGCATTTCTTATCCAAAGTTCATTTGCCTCCACTTCTATTATCAACCATCCGAACTGAGACTCTTGTGAACGTTTTAAATTCAAATCAAACTTCATTGCATGACATTCCACATCCTCCTTTTTGATTTCGGAAGTGGCTTTGTCTCTTTTAACGGCAATCGCTTCGGAATATCTCTCGTGTTGTTGAGTGTCATTCAACTCCTTTTGCCCCAGTCCAACTAAAGTACTAACATTTTGAACTCTAGTCTGTTTGATTTTGTTTGTGGTCTGTAGAGCTGCACCGAGGCGTTGAAAATGCTGAGAATCTGACTCATCTGGGGCTTTGGTTGATCTAAGTATCCTATCTTCTATTAAATTAAACAGCAAGGAAGATGGATCGTACCCAAAGTAGTCTTTTATCACCTCTATATAGCTTTTTGTGGGTTCATCAACATTACCAGCAATCGGTGGTGTCGTTTGTCTCACTCCAAAATGTATTTCAGTGGGATATTTACTATGTACGTCTCGGACAACGTATGATTTTTGCAAGCGTTGAACCCTTGGACCCGTCTTTGGGTTAATAGATGAGACTGTTGGGGGGAGATATGATGGTGTCTCACGTGTCTTACACCTTCTTTCTCTTAGTGGTTGTTGATGTTGTTGAGCTGGTGGAGTAGACTCCATTAGATCATTTGTGTCGGTACAGTCCTCATCGGCCTCCTCCAAGTTACCCTCTTCTTCGACGTTAGCTTCACCACTATCATATGACTCATCTTCTGCTTCCATTGTCGTTCAGAAGTATATTATGTGTGGGTTCCGAGTCAACTGACAACCTAAATAATGGCATTAGTTTCTTGAACCCAACATCTTTTGTGTTTAATAATAAACTTGTTATAAACTCGTCACAGAGATGGAAAAATGCATTTTTCAGGTTTAAGGACTCCGAACACATTACGCACACAGAAGACCCCACCTTAACGCCATATTTCAGCTTAAAAAATTCCTTCAAGGATACCTCTTGTAGCCCTCAAAACTGTCCAAGTCGATTATTGTAGTTACCACTCAAGGCAGTGTACATGTCTTTAACTTCTTTCATTTTAGAGGAACAGTTCGGTTACTCTTCCCACTTCAGCACCAGAGCTAGTTCCAACCTTGGCGGGTGTTACTTCCCCGGGTCCATTAATAATGCCAGCAAAGTCGCCATCAAAATCTTCCAGATTAAACAGCATATCTTTAACCCCAGTCATCTCTTGCACTGCAGTAGGGGCGCTGATAGATGATGTGAAGTTACTTATTCTTTCCTCCATGCGGATCATCATCGTTTCAACCGAATCCAGCACAGCTCGCATCTCACGATTAACTCTACTAATGGCAGCAGCAGAAGACGCCTCCATACGTATATCTATTTCCTTGAACATTTCAGACTCGGTCATAGATTGTGTGTTAATTCCTACAAAAAGCAAACTTGGGCTCAAGCCACTTACAAGCGGGTTGAGATCGTTTTTCAGGTTTAACGGGCTCATATGGAATCATTTCAAACGCATGTCTATACTCTAACATAGCCCACATTGAATTGATAATATACCTCAAGTCTCCCAACGAGTCGACAGAACCCTCTACGCGTTTAAACCAGCTTGAATACATGGCATGTTTTAAAGTTTCGGCATTGTCTGAAAACATCTATTCACCCAACTTGTTTTCATTTGTTGTATTCTGCTGGCCGGTTGGATCAATAGTTCTCAAGTTTTCACTCATTTCTTCTACATCACCCAACAACTTGATTAACCCAGGTATATCATCAAATGTTTCAATGTAAGACTTAATAGCATACGTCATGACATTCGTTTTTACATCAACGTTCTTCCATGTCTTTAAATACATAGCGGCGTGTCCTGTCCACTGAAGGTCAGATGATTTGTGTGACTTCCTGTGATTGAGCATTTGAAACAGGTCAATGGTGTCAACGGTTGGAAACATAATAGAAATTTCGTTCAGCATATCAAATTGGTTAACTTTAGGGTACTTCGTTTTCGCCTCTACTATATAATTACATACAAACGTCGTCACCATTGTAGATTCAGCCACAGAGCACCACCTATCGTGTATCTGGCAGTCCCTTTCTTTAATTTTCATGCACATAAACCAGTGGTTTTTAAGTGCCTTTTCAAATGAGTCTACAATTTTTTTCTTTTCTTCATGCTCCTTTTGTTGTTCCCAGTCTAATCCATCGTGTGGATAGTGATAAGAAGTTGATGGTGGTGGTGGAAGGTATACATAATCCATAGCAACAAATAATACCACTACTCGCGCAAGCTTTATTGATACTAATACTAACAGATATCCTGTTTGTCAAACACAGCCCCCTTTAATGAGGTGTTCACAAACATAACATGTCATGTCGATAACTAGACGTAATAGGTAGAGCAACAACATGCGGGCTATGCACAATATCTGGAACTGGTATCACGTGTTTAATAAGGTTCCATGGACTGTCATATAACTTTCTTTTGAACAATACATATATGTCATATGGGGCCGATAAGTATACCGTTGTATACCTGTCGTCTATAAACACGGGTAAATCTCCGAGTTTATACACATGGTTTGTATTTGGGTGTGTATTAAAAGCAATTTTTGTATCGTAATCTGAAGGACCAGTTCTATCTTCAGAATGTAGTTTAATGTCGGTACAAATGCGGATGCCACCTATCCCATCAATCGCGTGTACAAGTTCTTGGACCAAGTTTGGGAAAGGCCTTGAACAGAAAGTTCTTATATAAACTATGCTAGACATCACCCGTGTTCTTAGTCGTCATTGCTATTGGTAATTAAACTAATATTCATGTCGTAATTCATGTCGTGCACCAACATTCCGGGCTCACGTTCTGCCACAACTGACTGGTGCGCATGTACTCATGGGCTGACTCAATACACACTTTGTCGTTTCCCCACCCCTGTCATACATCATCACTGAGTATTTGTTTTTTATTTCTGGTCAAACCAGCGAGTGGCTAACATGGTCTCTATCGAATCACCACCCATATGGTGTGTTGTGACATCTTCGGCCCATTTAAAAAACTCTTGTTGGCCGCTGGCTGCATATTTCAAGCAACAAGGAGCGAACCTGGTAACTTGTCACACAAATTTGAATACTCCCCATTCGTGGAGTAATATATTACGTCTTATTAACGCATCCGGAAGACCTTCAATAGATATTCAAGTCCCAAATCTAACCAAAAAAACAATACACACACACCCGAAGGAGCATACCCGAACTACTGATATAGAGCGGTGGCTGATGGAAAAGAACAAGACTATTAGACAGGAATTCATTTGTCAAATTTGCTTTGAACGAGACGCAAATATTGTGTTCTTACCATGCGGTCATCTACTGTGTTGTCACGAATGTGCAACAGCGATAAGGTTATGCCCAATCTGTAGAGAACAAAATATCGGGTTTGTTCAGATCAACTCTGACTGATATTTCAATAGACACAAAGTGAAACTTTGCCCTGTTAAGTGTGTATGTTCTCATCATTTTTATTACCGTACATCCTACAAGGAGCACACTAATTAAACCGTCATGCATAGATTTATTTTTAACCGACTCCTTACAATGTGTTGATTGCCACAAAGAACTATCATCCCCCACCCAAGTACATTGTGGACACTTGGCGTGTTTGGGTTGTACAACCAACTTGAAACAAACCGGTAGATGTTCGGAAGAAGTACACGATGAAGAAGATGACACTGTGGTGTCAAATGACACTATTTTCACAGCAGACAAGAATGCATTGAAACTTGTGAACAAGTTAGCAGGTAGTTGCCCATACTGTGAAGAATCCATGTTATATAAGGAATGCAAAGAACATGTTATACAGTGTCAACAGCAGCTACATATGCAATGCCTACTTGATGGTTGTAACCAGTGGTTTCAATGTGACACCACCATACATGACCACACATACATTATCATGTGAATACAGGGTGATATCTTATAAATTCTGCAATGAAATACTGACAAAGAGAGAGGAAGACGACCATTTATCAAAATGTAGACAGGCGATAGTAGATTGTCCCAACAATTGTGACGTTAAAACCATAACGAGAGACGGTGTAGAAGAGCATATAAACGTGGAGTGCGGTAAAACTACCATTGATTGTCTGTTTGCTGCGTTTGGGTGCAACGAACGGGTTACCAGGTCACAGTTATCCAATCATGTACACACCGTTTCTCATTGGGAAATGTTGATTGCCCAGCACATGAAGCTGGAATTAAAATGTACAACATTAAGCACCTTACATACACAGTCAAGAGACAACTGTTTAGAAGAAAGTGACAGACTCAAAGAACAACTTTTAGAAAAAGATATTAAAATTGAGGCCCTAAAGCGATAGTTGGAACTACATAAACAAACTACAAACCAGGTAAATCACGAAACAACCGACAGATTAATCGCATTGGAGAATCAATTACCAGAAGTACTTGAGACAATTATGGATTTTCGAAAATCCGGTTTAAACGCGATGCACCGACACATACAAGAAAAGGATGCACATGCAAGCGTTAACACTATTAAGAAGTTACAGAAAGGGGTTACAGAGGGCCTGGAATATCTCAATTTACAACTTAGCTGCCAAGAAAGTACTTCATACAACGGCTCTATCATATGGAAGATATCTAACTACGCACAGAGAAAGCGAGATGCTAAGCAAGGTCGTGTTCAGTCATTGTTCTCCCAACCGTTTTACACATCACCTACGGGTTACAAGATATGCGCCCGAATCTACCTGAATGGGGACGGCATACGAAAGGGTACACATGTAAGTCTGTTTTTTGTGATAATGCAAGGGGAGTACGATGCATTGTTAAAATGGCCATTCGTTAAGAGGGTTTCATTTGAAGTGCTGCGTTCTGGTGAAAGGGTGAACCATATGGACACATTTCAATCTGACGTAGAGTCTACCAGCTTTCAAAGACTCGTATCTACGATGAATGTCGCTAGTGGGGCGCCACTGTTCATAACACAGTTAACCTTGGAGGGGACAAGTGGATACATCATCGAAGATACCGTGTATATTAGGATCACTGTGGAGTGATAATCATACACACTTTGTTCCATGACGTTATAACCGGAAGCAGTCCAGCATATATAAATGTGTATGCTTTGCTGATATTTCTCAGACTACTCTAGCATCATACACACTTTGTTCCATGACGTAATAACCGGTAGCAGTCCATCATATATAAATGTGCATGCTTTGCTGATATTTCTCAGACTACTCTAGCACAATGGCAAGTGTTCAGTTAGGAGCGCTTCTACCTAGGACGACGAACTTTACGCTACGTTCAACTGTGGACACAATTCAAAAATATGTTACAGGATACATGTATAATCATTTGCCCCCATTGGATACTTCATTGGACTTGCCGGGTTTCCACGATGCAATATGGATTACAAAGTTGAACAAGAGTTTTGCTTTGTTTCCACCAGACACAGACGATATTAACTGGGGATTTTCGTATCACACTATGAAAGAGTGCAGCGGAATCACAATTGTTCCGTACAAAGATATTGGGGTGGTTAGATTGAATGAAGACGACACACCTGTGTCTGGTGCAGTTGTTTCTATCAACAAGTACGCACCAGAGGAGCAGGAGGAGCTGATCACGGTCTTCTTTCTGTTGCTGGCTGTATACAACGAAGCTACCGATGAACTATACATGGACACAATCGAGCTGGGACAGAGTAGGTTCTATCCCTTTGACATCTGATACTGGTTCGAAAGCATGCGAGTTTTAAAACAAAAATATAATAAACTGTTCAGTATTAGTTTAAAGAGTGTGTTGTTGTTTTTTCCCAAAACGTGTAAACATAGTATTTATCGCTGATAGAAAGATAATAGCGGGGATGAACGGATATATTAATAATTTTAGGTTCAAACACAGTAATATATTTAAAGGGGATGTGCTGCCATTCAGTGCCAAGATATATGGTACGTACTATGTTGATATTTTAGGCACACCAGAGCTATCTTATATTCAATACACTGGGTTAGGGGGGCATGTAACAGCAAAACAATTATCAACTGGTGCTAACAACCTTCCTGTTGTGTGTGTGGTCAACACCGCAGGCCTTATTGCTAACCTTACGGGTGCAGCACATTTGAAACTATCTAGCCGCCTCTTAGACTTGGAAACAACGATTACCGAAGGTTCAACGAATGACGTTGAACAGTTAATAAAGGGATGGGATAGTTACGTGGACGTTAGCAACCCAGATTACAACTGTAAACATGTAGTATTAAGTGTGTCTCCCAGCACGGAGAATGGATACTTATTTGCTGTGACAGTTACTTTTGACACCTATTCATCAATAGTGTTTGTGGACGCATTGGGAGTGGGTATGTTTAGTTACCAACGATCATATGAACCTCAAACCACTCCTGATCACAAGTCGGGTAACCCTATCAGGTTTTGTGGAGGAGCAGAATATACCGGGGATATGTACACTATGGAACCCCGTCCCAAGTGTGTTACGTCTACGACTTCAACAGCTAGGCATTATGGTAGAGCGATGATTACTGTGTTTAAACCCAACATTGTAAGTGTTCGACAAAAGATAACTAAGTGTGTCCAACATGTTACTCATGTCGAAACTTATACTAATTTTTTTAATCAATTAAACAATCACTTTCAAAAAACGAGATCTGTACGAACACCACCCGAAGATTGTCGCAAGTGGATGGACTCAAAGGATGCATGTGGAACATTCAAAATACGTGGCATAGCGGAGGGGGGTGAACTAGATTATAAGTATTACTCAGAGAACCCAGACAGGTGTCAGTTGACGTCCTTTGCAATGAAACAATGCAATGAGTGAATATAAAACTGACCCGGATATAAGTTATACAAAGAAATAGATGTCCTTGTACAAGTACGACATGCGATCGGCCCTGTTGTCTGTAGGAGCTATGGAAGTGTCTATGCCGTCGGCCACCATGGTATCGCCTTGGGTTAACATTCCAAAGGAATACAAACACTCGGGGGAGTACGAGTATAACAACTTTACATATGTTTGGGAGCCTTTTATGGAGGACGATTTGTGCTTGTACGTTCCCAGATTCAGAGGAGAGGTGTCGTATATAAAGTATAAACAAGGCGATTACAATACATTTGCAGCCCCCGAAGAAGAAGACTACACATTGTTCCTAGTTGCGGACAAATACGGTGCATTGTTCACAGTAGACAGTGCTCAGTGATTGAAAAATGTGTCAATGCTCAACTGCATGCCACATAAATCAGACTTTCGCACATTCATATACCAATCTGGAAGTGAGCAACTAATTATGGTGACCGTAGTAGATGACCCTAACTTACATGCAACCAGTCACATACCAGACGAAATGCGTCATGTTGGCTCTGACAACCAAGTTCACGATGCGTTTGTGTCTATTCACGTTGATCCACAGTCTAAAACAGTGACCAAGGTGGAGAGTGATAATCCCATATCATCTGAAACATCAATCAAAGGAAACTCTTCAATCGTGTACGATCTTAAAGCACATTACAACAATGTTAAAACAACAGACGCTGTACCCAGACCTGGACAGATGCGGACCGAACCACCACCACCCAGTCTAGCGCATACTGACATAAGGGCGTATATCGAATACTGTCATACTGAGACACAAAAACATAACTTACAAGTGAGGGCCCTACAAAACTGTTTCATGGATCAACTAAATTGGGATGTATACACCCAATTGCTTGATTTAAACCCCAGCAGAGCAATCAGTGACCGTTTAAATGTGGCTGTGAAGGCTTCACTGGGCGGTAACGGGTTTTATAATGTGAAACGATGCGAACTTGCGACTAACGTGGTAGTGATACCCACTTTACGTACCATTTCTTCGGAGCCTGTAACTTTAAATGGGGAACACGTGACAGTAAAGGATATTTTATCACGAATGGGTGTAAATCCAGACCCTGAGAAGTGTATTAGTATGCCTTTGATTGTGTTCACATCACCTTTAACGGGTGGTCATGTAGTTGGGCAGTTAAGTTTAGGAAGTATTATTGATATCAACAGGGTGTCATACATTGAAGCGTGTACTAAAAACAAGGCGTTCATTTGTATGGTCAATAATTAGGGTCATTTCTTCTTTAACTACATCAGAAACTTTACTGAGCCGTCCAGTCTTATAAGAAATGCTACCCAACGATTTCTACAGTCGGTTACCCCACAAACGATTCATACACACATATTGAACAAGATACACACAATTACCATCGTACAACCGAGTAGTATTAAAGAGAAGGAGTATACTCACTTTCCCACTGGACTCTTCAGTAATGATCTCTATTCGGTATCTGAATTACAATCTGTGTCTCTAGGGTTGATGAAACTGATGGAAGAACAAAACTATGAACGATTTGCTGCGACAAAGTATACTTCGACTTGGCAGAGTAACGTTGGAGTAGGAGATTTCGGAGTGTATGCTGGTGGGGGTAACTTTATGGAAGGTGTGGGGGACTTCTTCTTAAAGGTCGGGCAGGGAGGAGGTGATTTCTTTTATGGCGTTGGAAAGGGTATAGGTGCTATAGATGAAGGCATTGGAAAGGGTGTTGGGAGTGCGGCACAGGATGTGTTTGGCGGAATAGGAGACGCTCTGTCGGGTACATTTATGTCACTTGGTATTTCTTTAGTTGCTGTGCCTGTGCTGGCAATTGTAAGTGTGATTATATATAAGCAGATAACTGGTAGGAAATCTACACCGTCACCCCCACCGTACGAGTCCAACACACCCGCTTATGATACAAGTAGTCCACCCCAGTTTAAGAGGGGTATAAAACAACGATCTGCTTTCACCGTCAAGAAGTAAGACAGGAATATTTGTTCACACTGGTAAAGTCCAGCAACATATTATTTCACCATGTTGCAAACACTGTTATTACCATTAATATCGTCGTCTATGGAGAACATGGTCGGAGCAGCGTACATATTAGAAATTCTGTTGTTGCTATGTATCATAATTTGTACATTGAAGTTGGCCTCTTCAATACGGCTTACATATTCCATACTAATGTGGGCTATCTTTAACTTTTTTGTCATTAGCGTGGCCACTACGTGGTTTAAAATGTTTAAAACGGAGGTCGCAAAGTGGTATAAAATAACCATTGATGATATACCCGTTGTGTGCTTAACCGAAAACCGACAAACCAGCACCTTTAAAAAGGTATTCAACTACTGGAAGCACATCTTTACATTTGAAGAAGATAAATGTATAACCTACTACGAACAAGTGATTGTCAACCCCCTAGTGAAGGTCAGCATTATGGAAGCATTGGCACAATGGCAAATAGTTAGTCTAGTTACGTTTACAGGAATATTTATATTAACCATGATGTGTGTGTGTAGGTATAGGCTAAACATTCCATTCTTTATGTGCATTGAACCCACATATACCAGCACCCATGTTACACCGGTGCTTACACCTATTACCGAGAAGTTGACTGCAATCACAAGTCTTATCAAACTCCGGCCCAAATATGTTTGTAGTAGTGTCTTCCGCAGCAGCAGGAAGAAGTTCAAACGATAACAAATGAAACACACAAGAATTGTATTATTCACTGTTCATTTCAGCTTGTATCATACTTAACACGGCATTAAAGGATGTAAATTCAATTCCGTTGTATTTCGTTTGTAACTTTAACACTATATACTTCATTATAGGAGAATAAAACACCCAGTCGGGACTATGATTGATACGATCTGTGTACGACCATTTACCCCTTGAATTGGCGTTTGAAAAATCAATAAACATATCATTGAAGCTTTCTGAAAGCTGTCTGATGAACCCCGCTCTGTCTCTGTCTTTATTGACCAGCTTAATCTTCTTGGACGCCTTCCCTTTGCTCTCAGAGTCAAATTTACTCTTATCTGCAAACTCACTTTTACAGGTCTTTGGGTTGAATGTTATTAATAACCGGTCAAATGTTAGCACGTCAGGAGTACGTTGTGCAGTATCTTTCAACCCAAAGAGGTATGCCAGTTTAAACATCCCCAGGATGTGGTTGTCTACCAGTTCTTTAGTTTTCGTCTCCAACCAGTACACCGCTGTGGAGAGCTAATTATCAATCTCGGATGATTGTTGAAGGATATCATGCGCTTGTCTTATTTTGACCTCTGCATCATTTTTAATGTTTAAGAGTAGGCTCTCTCTATGCAACAATCCTACATTTGTGATTCGAACAACAGGAAAGTGTTTAACCTTGGACGATGTAGTGGGGTACTTTTTTTATAACGTTCCACCTTTTCTAAGCTGCTTCCCGAACAAAGGAAATATAGTATGATTATTACCTCTTTAGAAATCAGTATAGTAGTCTTGTCTATACTTATTTGTGTTCTATTGTTCATTGTGCTGTATAAAACAAGACTACACACAGTATTGGGCTGGTTTGATGGCTTATTCCTAACCAGATAGATATCAGAGAGCAATAATACTGTGTCTATATCTTGTTTTTCACACTGCTTTAACCAGTTGAAGTGAGTTTGAAGGAGAACAATTGTATTGAAGGGGGGCTATCGTTTGAAAGTACTTTATTATTATTAGTTCATGCACTCACCGCCAGTGTGTCTACATTGTGTATGTGATTGGTCACATCTGGTACCCTCCTTGCGTCTAACTGCGTTATAAAACAGACACTCCTCATTCTATACTTTAACTTCAGTTTGATAACAATATGGATTGTTCGCAATGCGATGGGCTGCAGAGCTGGTACCAGAAATGTGAGAAGACGGGTATGATTGTCTGTCTTTACTGCAATGCAGCGATGGATGGCAGCAGGCGTTGGCGGGCAATGATCCACATTTTAGCAAAGTGCCCGAAAGGGAAGGTGGCATACCAAAATGCAGTGCCTTGCATATGCAAGGACCCTTGTCACACATGTGGAGCCAGACAGGGGGACTGCGGCTCAGTATGGGACGATTGGCCGAGGTTCGCTGAATGCCGGCACAGCTACTGTGGAGACTGTGTCTGGAAGCAGGGGGAAGTGGAGCCCTTCACGTGTACGAGATGTTTCTGGGACTACGCATTGTAGGCTAGTGACAGTTTCTAAACACATATGTAACCGGAGCTACTGTGTGTTCAAGAGGACTGGCGAAGCGTGATCAGTGACTGAAGACAACACATAGCTGATATGGGCAGTTTATTTACAGTAGTGCAAAAACATTATGTAGGCCTACAGGGTTGGGGTGTCTCAACAACACTTACAGCGTGACGGTGGCGTGTCCTAGCTACTGGATTAGTAGCTTTCTGTGTGTATGACCCTTCTTGTCGCGTCATCCAGGATCCATCCTCAGGCAGGGCTTGCCACAATGATAATGCCCGATGGTGGGACATGCATCTGATGGTCCTGGAGACTCCCAGGCGGGCCAGCGCAGTTCGAGTGTGACCTGTGTGGTCACGTCGTGCAGCGTTTGGTTAACACTCACTGGCTGGCTACCTGGAATTGACAAGAAGAGTCGAGTGGTGACAGAACAGGCTCCCTCAGAAGCCAAGCGTGAACTGTGTTTAATATTTAATAAATAATTATATTTGTTAAGATATAAATCTGAAGAAAAACCAAGATGGCGACACAATTTCGGGAAAGATAAAGATACAAGTAATAAGGATTAATTTAACCAATATAATAAACCAAAGCGATATTACCAAAGAGAGATGTAATCAATAATAAAAGCTAAGAAATAATAAAGACAAATAAAAAACCAACCTGGAAATGACAAGAAGAGTCGAGTGGTGACAGAACAGGCTCCCTCAGAAGCCAAGCGTGAACTGTGCCACTGACCAGGCGATAGGCCTCCAAGTCAATTCCAGGATGGTCAATTGTTGGTAGTCCCCAAATGAGATGGTCACTAGGTGGGGTTATATAAGGCCAGAGTAAATACTATGTGGGGGGCAGTTAAAAGGCCAAAGAACATAAATATCTGGTTCTTACACATGTAAACAAAAATTAGGACTCCTGGTCGGTGCAGAAAAAACAAATGTTACACAAAGTGTGTACTGCCTGCTGGTGAGCAAATATCGTAACATGTGTCCTGAGTCTCCTGACATGTTGATAGGCATGGAACAAACACCAGTGCATGTAAAAAAACGACAGCAGTGCAGCAGCGTCAATGTTGGCACTGCTGTGGTTGCATTGTGAGAGTTGGCACTAGCTGTTACCACTATTACTCGACGAAAAAACATACCCTAAAACAAGATGAAGGTTTGCGTGTTGTTTGACAAGAAAAACTATCTGCCGCGTTACGATTCCGTGCTGAATAGAGCCATGGGAGACAGGGATGAGTTTGTGAGCCAGTTGGATGATGTGACAGGGGATGTGTGGGAGGCTGACTTGGTTGTGGTGTGGAGATGGCGTCCGTTTTACCACCAGTGGGGGGAGTTTGTACAGTCTACGCAGACTGCATTCCGATTCAAACGAGTCATATCGGTGCTGTATGACTTGAGTGATGATGACGCAGCCCTTATTGACGACTATGATTCGTTACATTGTTTGGGCATGATTATACACCCTTCGATCAAGACGACTGAGGTGGCCGATTGGAGGAGTAAACTGGCGGAGGACGCAGAAGAATAAAAACCACTGCTGCTGCGGGTAGGTGGGCCTACACACACTGTATTGATGTACCTTCCTCAACCCTACATATTAAACTCTCTTTATTTGTGTTATTACTACACCTGCTGTTTGTTACACGATAATAAACTAAACGGGCATTGTTGTTGTACCACTAAAACTAATCATGTACATATTAAACTCTCTCTATTTGAACTTTGTGTCGTGTTGTTACTACTACGCCTTGCTGGTCGCACATTAATAAACTCTATTACACACCACAGATGCGTTATATACATGTGAACAGGCACACAGCAGCTGGGCTGCAACGGCAGTTACACAATTTTTATTCTGTTCACCCTTGTGTTTGCTATTACTACTAGCCTTGCTGGTTTTGTAAACTCTTTTCGTTTTGAACGGCTGTGCGTCCCATTTTCTATTTCCTTTTTTTTTTCTGCTCGGAAAAATTACATGTGGGTCCGGTTTTCCCCCCTAAAACCACCTGGGCGTCCACCGGACCAAACACCACTCGCCCTGGCATCGTTTGCAGATATAATTGAAAAATTTGATCAGTCCAGGGCCCAGTTTCGACTACGGCCCCACATAGGTACGCGGTGGTTGTGAGAACGAGTGTTTGTAAAAAGCGTGTTAATTTTTACCCCCCCATATGTGCATTCTAGACCCCCCCCCCTGATTTTCAAAGTGTCAAAAAGCTATTAGCAGTATGGCTGTATATGTGCGGTGTGGTAGTATAGGTTCTAAATAACAATTATTATAGTATGGCTTCTAGGCCCTGTGACGTATTGACTGGGTGACCTAATCTGAGTCAATTCTGTCGCCAGGAGTCACTAGCAGCCCTGGGTGAAGGATGAGACTCGTTGGTCAACTGTCAGAGTGTCAAACTGGTTGGTGGCGGCTTATGTGAGTGAGCAATTGTCAGGTATCCGTGGCCTATACTCTGGTGGTAAGACAATCTGTTTTACAATTCGTTGACTAACCTTATTAGGACTTGATGAATCGTCAGTCAGCATACACCTTCTCATCAGGACACCATCACACATGAAATAAGTGATACCATTACAATTTGTAATATTACTTTCAATGGGTGCCCTTCGTCTGATTTTAGCTAACTAGGGGTCCCTCTGTTGCATCATAACTAGACCATTTTTCCCAGTAACTGTGGATTCAGGGTAGCGTTTCACTAAGCGATCTTTAAGGCAAAAACGATCTTTAAAACGCCAAATCCTCCTTAAATAAAGATTTATCCTTAATTAAAGAGCTGACTGTTTCACGAACGATCTTTAAGGAGTGATCTTTAAGTGACCCGTTTCACTAAAGATTTTTAAGGCGAAATCTTTAGATATAAAGACGAGATTTAAAGAGTGGTCGGGGGCACTCTTTAAACAGTTAAAGACGATGGTTAACATATGTTTATTCATGAATTTGACTCTGTATTTTATCATTTGCTTAGAAAACGACAGCGCATCAATGATAAAAATTGTAGGCCTAATCAGATGTTATATTTTTTCTTGAATTAATTATTTGTTTTACTCACAGTTTCACTGATTATCTTCAACATTGATGTAGGCTACTCTAGGCCTACTGTTTATATCTATTCAACTTTAGAATAAATGTCTATAGCGATCTAGAATATTTGATTCTAACCTAACCTAAACAAAGGCTCAGTTGTGTGGCGGTAGCTGGTAGATATAGGCCTAGTATTCCTACCCAGACATTGTACAAGTTTCGTGTGTGTACAATAATGTGTAGTCTAAAGCGTAGCCTATATGGTGCAGTACGTGCTGGTAGGTGAAATATACCATAGGCCCTATATCTCATACAGGCAGGCGACATGCTTGGTTGCCTTTCTCTCAGAGGCTATACAATATAGGCCTAGGCAAATTACATGATAGGTGTGGCGCATTGTAAAGTTAGGCTAATATAACGTATGCCTATAATTGAATTTATAATTTCACCAGGTAGGCGTCGATAGGCCTACCTTCATATTTACCAATAGGCCTACCCTGTGCTCTTGTCCTGTCACGGTCTGACGCACGGTCCAACGAGATTGATAAATTTACTGTAATTCAACTTGATCTGAATATAATTTGGCCTAGAGTGTAGACATTACGTTATTTATTATTATATTTTATATATCCTTAATATTATTATCTCGAAACTTGACTGACTTTAATTACATTTATAAACAAAGAACCTAGGCCAATTGGTAGTGGTTCATTATCCTATGGTAGACTGCACGTGCTCCGGTGAATGTTTACAAAACAATGATGTCATGCAGCTGTCGTCAGATTGGTCAAAAACAGCGGATGTTGTGGTGTATCCTGTGATATGATGATCGCGCATAAATTATTTGGCACATGGCGATAAAGATTAAGATATAAGGTAAAGATCGCGTTAGTGAAACAGTCAGACAGAAATATCTTTAGAACACTGCATGATCTTTAGTCTAAGGATATTCTTGCCTAAAGATCAGTGAATGTTAGTGAAACGGGCCCCAGACTCCATAACTGACATCGCACGGTTATTATTAGCCTAATATTAGGCCCAACTGATAGGGTTGGGCCTAACCTTCCTTCATAGGCTTTACCCCAAATCTCAAAACAGACACCCATAATCATATCAAAATAAATTTTAATCTTACCTGCCGGTATCCAATCATGATCTTTAGTAATCCAAGCTGGAAATAGCAATATTATTGTAATTTTTCGCACTCATTAAAGGTATTTTAAAGCCAATTTGCGACCACCATCTTCATCAAATTATGTCAAATCCTCTTAAACTCGCTCAATATGCATATCAGCTACACTGGTCTATTCTGCTCTGCAAAGCCAAAAGGCGGTATCTGCTTACTTCACAAGTGAGCAGATACTGCCTTTTGACTTTGTACGGCAGCATAGATCGCGACATCTATTGAATCGAAGGGAAGTATTCACACAGAGCATAATCGAAAGAACGAAGAAGAGTGGCAGTAATCATCTCAAAGGCCAAGGCAAGGATTCATTCGTACACGGGTGTATAATTTCTGTAGCCAGCATCTTAGCTCTAGTGTGGGCAGGTGTAAATAGTAACACATCATATTACCACCCACTTTCGGTTATTTAGATCAATATAGACCTACAATCATGTTATTTATATTTTCACGGGTAGATAAAATGAAGACAACCGTATAATTCAGGTAAACCGTTTTTCATAATATTATTGTCATCATTGTGTTAAAGATATCACGACTAAATAACTATCTCCCAAAATCACTATGTACTTGTTTATTGTCAAGTAAGCGTCACAAGCGTTGGCTTAACATTGCACCAACATTGGATTTGTGGACTGTGTCTCTTAATTCAGCAGCCGGGCCGTTATATAAGACTAAATTATATGTAATATGGCAGCTGGCTGTTATATTGTGTATTTTGGCACACTGTGTGGCAGCCTGTTAAATGGAACGTCGATTATGATTGGTCGAGAGCTATAAGGTCTCACACAACTAATGACGGCTGCCAAAGGATTATTTGCCGTGGCTTCAATCAGATATGGGGTGAATTCCATAATAAAATATTTCTTGTTATTCTTACTATTTTTTTCGGATATTCGCATTTATTTTATCTTAATACATTTTGCATTGATATTTCATTGTTTTCCATGACACCATCCTCATCCTCAACAATTAAGTTACGAATGGAAATTGTTGAAAACGGTGGTGACGGATGGATGAAATGCACGAGAACAACTGCTTACCGTTTATCCTCGCTTGAGTAGCGTTGGAGGTAACGTGATTAACGACTGAAAACGTAAATTGTATAGTAAGTGATTTACCTTCGATTCTATCATCAGCAATCACCATCGATTGATAGACTGAAGAACGACTAGGAAACACAATCATATTCACGATATTGTAAAATTAAACCCACAGCAGTATTTTTCAGTCAGTGAGGTTCTTTTTCTTCGAAGATACATTTTATTCCAAGATTACACAAATTATCAAAGTATATTTTTTAAATAATAATTTTGTTTGGATTGTGATGTTATATTGATTTGTCTCGGGCGATTCTGAAAACAAACAAAAGTGTCACCGGAGAGTGGTAGGACTTAGAACCACTGCAAACCAGAGAGTGACGCATTAGTGGAAAAGACATTTTTTTTGCACTGTGGTGGAAACAGATAAAGGATCACTCAACTCGGAAGTTTAGGACAATAAATAATGCAGTGGGCAAAATAAAAACATGCGTTTGATCAAATGATGTGTAAAAACATTCTATGTAAATACAACATTGTGCCATCGACCATTTGCCAACCCTTCGTAAGATTACATATGGCCAACAAACTAACATTACCTGTGATCTGGCGGTTGTGCTGTGGCTTAAGGTAAGATATGTCCTCACCTGGCAGCGGGGCTGCCGTGTAAGGTATGAAATGACCTTATCTGACACCCGGACCGATGTGTAAGGTGGGAAATGTTTTAATCTGGCAGCCGGGCTGACACGTAAGGTAGGAGATGTCCTTATCTGACAGCCGGGCTGCCGTGTCGTGTAAGGTAAGAAATATCTTTATCTGGCAGCAGGGCTGACATGTAAGGTAGGAGATGTCCTTATATGACAGCCGGGCTGAAATGTAAGGTAGGAAATATCCTTATCTAGCAGATGGGCTATTAAATCGAGGTGGCACATAGATAACTCGACGATAAAGTAATTTTCAAATGGTTAGTATAAGCTTCCAAAATATCACATTATAGCAGTCTTCAGTCAATTGAGGGGAATTATCGTATCTATAGAGCCTTATAGGATGCCAAGGTTTAACATTAGGTGTACATTGACGTATGCCCTATAATGGCGAGAAAATTGGAAAAGTAAAAAAATGATAAAGAAACATATGAATATATTTGAAGGTTTTATTTATGTTAAAACCTTAATATGACTAGAATATCAAAATATAATATTGACACAGCCACTACCCTTAAAATATGTACCTGTCCCGCAAATGATACAGACACTCAAAAATTACATTTGAACTTTTTGTTTGCTTTAAAACTTTTTAAATACAAAAATATTGGACACAACCACTAGCATTGTAATTAGTAATGGTATTATCAAATAAAAAGAAAAAAATCTATCCATCTAAAAAAACTATATTTCTACATGTCAGTTCAGTTCTTGTACATAGTTGTCCCCTTTTAAACGACGATTTAGGGTACATGGTGGGAATATCCTGGGAATAGAACTTTGGGGGACCCCACTTTCAAATATATATATATGAACTAATTTCAAGCATTGCTGAGTTATGATGAAATTTTAAATAGTCGCAATGTCGTATGTTCCTCAGTTTGGATTTGAAAAAGAAACAAATATCATAATTGTTCAATACTTTTGCTCTCTGTTATATAAGCTCTCGTCTATCTTTATACAAAATCTTGCTGCATTCTAAATTCACAAAGGGGACAGTAAAAGTGATCTGCTACATCACTCTTTTTTTATTCCAATACCTTCATAGTACCACCATGAATAACAGTTGTCACACTGCACCTTGTATCTTTTATTTTTTTGTGTTGGTGTTGGTGTTGGTGTTGGTGTTTTGATTCGATATATGTCTAGCTTTTGTATGGCTTCGGTAGTATGCTGCTTGCATTTTTCCCATCCAACCTGCACATGCTTTGCCAATGCTTCAGCATTCTGAAATACGAATGTTACACATGTTGTATCAATAATATACTATAAACTATTACATGTATAAAACAATAGTTTGAAATCCGGGAAATTAACGTAGTATGTGAACTTCAAGCAGTTGTAAGGTGTAATCACTGCCTCTGTGTTTTGTGTTCTCTCGATCAGCACTACGCCATACGAAGCCTGATTTTTTAAAAGGCGTAGGCCCAATGTTCCTGAAATTCGTATGATCTGCCAATAATAGTCCAAGGGAGACTGACTGGCCTCACAAAAAGTAATGGTTTATTCAGTTTTCATCAATTCCAAACAATATAGCCTAGGGTGGTCATCTTACAAGCGTAATTAACACATACAGGTTTCTCATTGTACATTATTCAACTGGACCACCACTCCATTATAATATATTTACTCATAAATATCCATTTTTATAATAACGTATACACTATTTAGACATCTGATTTAGTCACATGCCCAGTTTCCCACCCTATTTGCTTTTTTTAATATAAACTATAGCAGTGAAAGTAATATCGGTTATTAGCGTGAACTACATTAACCATGTAAACAGAGAGTGTGTTTAAAGTCAATATCAACATAATTACCATCAAAATATAATTATATGCCACAGCTGGAGCCATCCCTCTGTGTCCTACAAGGCCTTTCACATATATTCCAAACAATTCCAAGTTGAGGCTCAATATTTTGCTCACCTCGATACACCATATTCTTTCTTCAACAAACAAGATAATACAATGATTCAATTGCATCATGATAAACACAAACTTGCATTATCATCTATAACCGACTTTGATCTGTGAATACTCTGCAGACAGGCTTGTCTAGTATAGCTAACATGTGATATCTGTTTTAAACAAAATTCTCACACTTTAATTTATGATTTTTATTTGAAGCATGCATAAAACAATATAAAATGTAATATCGTGAGCTATTTGAGGAAAAGGCTTGATTCATTCTAATAATATGATGATTAAGCTTACGGTGAAACAATATTAGGGTGCAAAATTATATCTGACATTAAAAGCAATTCGAGATATCTTGGTAATTGCATAGTCCCGCCAAGGTATTTTATTTTCGCATCAACTGTACAGTAACTATGTATGTTTCCTTCGAAAACAAAACCTTATATATAATATATATAAATGCAAAACCCCGATTAGGCGCAACCAAACGATAATTTGTTATGTTTACGTCACGAATGCCAGCTTTAGATTATGATTCAGTTAGAATCCCATGACTTACGACTGATTAGTCATTGTCTACAGATAGCCTTCAATACATTTGGAACTATAAATCCCAATAAAAAGCGATTTTAAGGCAAGAATGCGAGTTATTTAGGAGCCTGAGGAAATCATAGAGATCTAAATAATCACACTTATGATCGTAAATAGTTCTTGAAATTTCAGGTTGCTAAATCCCTTTTTATTTTATTAGAGAGCTGTTACAAATGAAAATCCGTTTGCAATTATTTTCACCATGGTTCAATAGAAAATTGTATTTGTGTTGAATTCAATACACTTTATACTTGTGTCCCAAATTCGGTTCATTATTATGTTGAAGTCTCCATCCATGACTTACTTCTGGATATCGCATGTAAATATCTCTTGAAAGCTTTTGATTGTGCTCCAGATGCACGCTGTTCACAATCATCTTGTCTCGTTTTCGATCAACAGATGCTGTAATTTGGATCTTACATCCTAGCTTCCATGATCTAAAAAAAATACCACTCATGCTTAAAAAACACGGGCCAAATGCTGATTCTTAAATATTTATTTTTAATAATATCACGTATATACTTAGAATACAACGACTAATAAATTAGCGAGAACTAAGATAGATGTGAATTATTAAAGGTAGGTGTGATAAAGCCATGCCCTACAATAGCGAGAATTAGGGCAGATGTGATGAAGCCATGCCAATTAGCATCAGGATAGGTGTTATGAATGTATATGTTACAGAGCGAGAAGGTGTGAATTATACTATGTATGTACCTACAAAGGTTTATGTGCAATTTGTTCATTTGTATTCGCAAAAAACTTCTTTAAAAAATTGGGGGACATTTGACCGGGGGGCTATTGGTACGGGGGACAATTGGCCAGGGGGCTGTATCCGGGGGGCCTGTGTCCACGTTTACCCTAAGCATTAACAATCTTTGTATTGTGAATTGCTGTACCTTGATTGCCTAATATAAATAATGTCCATATCTAGCAGCCAGCTGACATGTAAGGTATGAGATGTCCCTATCTGGCGGCAGCCAGCTGACGTGTAAGGTATGAGATGTCCCTATCTGGCAGCCAGCTGACGCGTGAGGTATGAGATGTCTCTATCTGTATCTGGCAGCCAGCTGACGTGTAAGATATGAGATGTCCCTATCTGTATCTGGCAGCCAGCTGACGTGTGAGGTATGAGATGTCCCTATCTGTATCTGGCAGCCAGCTGACGTGTAAGGTATGAGATGTCCCTATATGGCAGCCAGCTGACGTGTAAGGTATGAGATGTCCCTATCTGTATCTGGCGACCGGCTGACGTGTAAGGTATGAGATGTCCCTATCTGGCAGCCGGCTGACGTGTGACAGGTGTTGGTGGCTTCTTGGTGAAGAGGCGATTTCAGAGCTCTGCCTAAGAACACATTTTGAGAAGTTATCGGCACATCAATATAAAA
Source organism: Flabesymbios commensalis (assembly GCA_964017125.1). NCBI lineage: Eukaryota > Metazoa > Annelida > Polychaeta > Terebellida > Flabelligeridae > Flabesymbios > Flabesymbios commensalis. Next base: position 2,509,491 of record OZ024918.1, read on the forward strand.
GCTAAGTAGCTGAATAGCATTAAAGTATATCATAGATCACTATGCCAAAGCTAAATTGATAAATAGACAGTCACAAAGTGGCCAAATCTCAAGATTTAATTACAGTGGGCAATAATATAACGCCTTTTTGTTGTTGTACACTGCCTGTGCGTCTTCACTCGAGACACTCAGACCGCCAGGTCGAAATATTATTCAATATAAATATATATTTTTATACTAATTTTAGTAAGTAAGTAAGATTCATACATAATACGATAATTATCTAATATCGCAAAAAGTACTGCCCCACTTTTGTTTTGTTCTGCCTTTAGAATCTCCCTGGGCAGACAAGGGTCATCCATTGTGGTGTGAGAGCGGAGCGTGTACAACACAACCTACCTGTATCCAGTATACTGTTGACCGGCCTGACAGCTGATTCACTCAATACAGACAACATGTCTACTATAAACACACCAACAGCAAACAGCACCATCGCGGATGTTGATGATATTGTTTTCCACCACCTCTGCAGACTCGATGCAGACTGTACAAATGATGTCATCGAAAATATGATTTTTGATCTTGACGAAGACCTGTTGGCAATGTAGGGGAGTAGGGAGGCAATGTTAAACGAGGCAGTCGAACGTAGCTGCCAAGATATGGTTGCCAGGGGTAAATATACAAGTCATCCAAACTTTGTGTTGACCAAACATGATGGTCCCAATGCTGCGGCGATGATGGCAACGGATATAGTCAGGCTCTATGTGTATGTCACTAGACAAACTGATGATTTTCCAAACTTAAAATCCCCCAGTAAAGCCCCAAACAATGTTGATCAAGATACAATTATTGTACCAATTGGAAAAGAAATTAGAGACGATGATTCTGCTACAACATGGAAATTGACCATGCAGCAGAGTTTAAAACGAATTGAAAAAATGCAACGACATGTATCAAATATGTCTCAAACAATCATCGAGTCCGATGAAGTCATGTCCTGTGACATTAGTAATTTGGTAAATTCAATCCCCGAAACACCAAGCACTGTTAGATCATCACCTAATACATACCCGGAATCGCCGGTGTTTCCAAAACACACAATACAATGTAAAAACTATACTACGTCACCACAAAATCAGAAAAAGAAAACGAACAGCCCGTGCTCGATGTTCACTTCAGTGATACCGCAGATAAGGAAAATACCCCCAACGGTAAACAGAACAAATCATATGAAATTAGTAACAAGGAAGACGAAGACTGGCACCATAGTCCTAAAGATTGTAGCCGGCTGAGAGGGTTAGAACAAAAATTACAAGAAACCACGGACAAAAACACCAAACTCGTGAAACAAATTCGTGGATTACGTCAACAAAGCATGAGGCAGAAAAAAGATAATATTAAACTCATCAAAGGACGCGATAGCCTAATGACAGAAAAAATAAAGATACGAAAATAAATCACTCGCCTAGAACAAAAGCTTGAGAAAGCCAATCAGAATAGGCCTAATAAAAATGAAAAGAAAGTGACTTTTATGGAAAATGAAATATATGATAACGATAATGCATGGGAAACTGTGGGTGCCACAAAATCGAAGAATAGCATTAAAACACGGACAGCAGTAAATACTTGTGCTAAAGCTACACCGTCAAAAGGCCAAAAAGTGATAGAAAATAAAAATCAGAAAAAACAAACCAGACAGAAAAGCACAGTTAAAAAAAGCATCAAAATAGTTCAAAGACAACCAAATAAAAAGGATTTAGACAACCAAAATGTCAAAAACGATGAGAAAAATAATAGGCTCAGTAGTTCTACAGAATGTAGCAGCACCACCAGCAACAGTAACAGCAGTGATTTAACACAAACCATCAATGACCTATCCGACAAAGACGATAATGCAAACGTGACCAGATAGATCCCCGTTGTCAAATCAAAGAAAAAAAAGTGTATCATTGGTGACTCTAATATGTGCGGACTAGCCAAACAATTAAAACCAAAACTTGACAACCCAGATGCCGTATGTGTATATAAAACCTCTGGAATGAGAATAGAGCACTTGATACCTAGATTAAAAGGATATATATGTGAGGACACCGATGCTGTTGTCCTCCATCTCGGTACGAACGATATTAGTGGATCATTAAACAAGGTAAAGGAGGATATTAACAGACTGGCTGATAAAATGAAGGGATTCCAAAACACACATTTCTACGTGGCTGAAACCCCCCCTACAAAACAGAAAAAATATAATGCCCACATTCACCACATAAATTGCCACATAGGTGAAATATGTGCAAAATTGTCCAACGCTGACTATTTGCCCACTCCCGTGAAAAAACAACACCTTTATCGTGGTGGAATCCACTTAAATGAGGAGGGACAGCAAATACTGACTTCTGCCATGGCGGAAGTCCTCAACAATCACTCCATTAATGGTCAGTGTTTTCCCATAAAAACAATCATCACTCGGACATAACAGATGTGAATAGAGTAATTAACAATGATCAGGTCAGTAAAATACGCGTGCTGTTATGGAACATAAATGGTCTAGGTAACAAAATGACAGACCCTGATCTATTTATATTTATCCACAACTACGATATAATATTTCTCATAGAAACAATGAAAGGGAATGATTTCACATTGTCAATACCTGGTTATAAATTCCACCATGTAAGTAGAAAACTCAAACATAAAAATGCCTGTAGAGCTTCTGGTGGTATTGGCATACTTATTTCAAATAAATATGCAAATTTAACTAGGATAGACCACACCTATGACTATTTGGTATGGTTAACATTAGCTACAGACTGTTGTCAGAAAAACATTAAAATTGGGTGTACCTATATACCACCAGAAAACTCAACATATGTTGGTGTAAGAAATGCTTATTTTACTATGCTAGAAGAGGAAGTGGCTAGGTATATAGAAACGCACCACATCCTATTATGTGGTGACTTTAATAGCCGAACTGGTCAGGCTCCGAACTATGAAGCTGGGGTAATAGATACCAATGTAAATGCTCCAAATCAACGTTCTAATGAAGATAAAGTAATTAACAAATACGGTCAACTTTTACTAAAGTTTTGTATAAACACAGGTTTCAAATTAGCCAATGGGCGGATGTATAATGATAATGGTATCGGCCACTTTACATACTACTCTCCCAATGGTTCAAGCACAATAGACTATCTGATTTTAAATGAAGATAACATAATCAGCAAATTTGAAGTTTTACCGAAATTGGTGGAATCAGATCATTGTCCCATAAAGTTCAATATTTCAAATACTAAACTCGATGATCATGATGATTACAACCCATTAAAAATAGATACCTGTGTAAATGACAAAGCTTCTTGCTCTAATGTTTTTATATGGCAAGACGAGAAAAAGCAAGAATATCAACTAGCCTCACGAAATGAGCAAACGTGTCATGCATTTGAGGAAATGCTGTGTGCCGTCATCGATGGGTGTAATACTGACATTCTATGTGACATGTTCAATGGTATGTTAGAAAATGTAATTTCGCCATTATTCCCAGCAAGGAAACATATTTCGAAGCAAAGAAAGAACACTCAAAATAATTTTCCCTCTAACCCCTGGTATGATAAAGAATGTAAATCCTTGAAGTATGTTGTTAATAATATTGCTAAACAGAGAGACTTTAACGCACGGCATGGCGAATATAATATAATGTTCCGACAATATAAGCAATTAATCCAAAGAAAGAAAAGACAATACCAGCAAGCCAAACTTAATGAGCTGGAAAATATGAGAACGGAAGATCCTAATTCCTATTGGAAATTCTGGAAATCTTTAAATCCTAGAAATGTTACTACAGGGCCTACTTTGGCAGACTTTGTGAAATACTTCGAACAACAAGTCTACCCACCACATGTGGATTATTTTGATTATGAAGACATGAATAATATTATAAAGCAAGTTACTTCATTTCCACACAAAATGTAGAGCACGATAAATCTAATATGACACAGTTCCTAAACAGTCCCATAACCGCAGAAGAAATTAAAAAGGCAATTCAAAAGTTGAAATGCAAGAAAGCAGCTGGTGTAGATGGTATTTCTGCCGAATTTTACAAATATGGATGTAATGAACTATTGCCAGCATTGGAATTGCTGTTCAATACCATTCTTACCAATGGGGAATATCCATCTAGATGGGCTACCGGTATAATCCACCCTGTCTACAAAAAGGGGGACCATGGTGTTCCAGATAATTACAGGAAAATCACAGTCATGCTGTGTATTGGGAAACTATTTGAGTCTATACTTAATAACAGACTCTCATTTAAAATGATCCTTATCAAGCTGGTTTTAAAAGCAATTCGCGAACTACGGACAATATTTTCATGCTATGTGCCATCATAGATAAACAAAGGTGTCTTTCTAAACCCCTGTATACATGCTTTGTCGATTTCACAAAAGCATTTGACTATATTGATAGAACAGCATTATACTACAAATTATTGAACAGGGGAATAGACGGCAATTTGCTAAACATAATAAGAAGCATCTTTTCTAAAGAAGAGTGTCGTGTAAAATGGGACTCGCGTATCAGTGACATATTAAAAAGCGAATATGGGGTTCTACAAGGCGGTATGCTCAGTCCCAAACTATTCACGGAATTTTTACAAGACATATCCGCAACATTTGACCAAGATCAAGGTATCCCTGTGGACACCTTACTAATGGCATATCTGTTATTTGCAGATGACCTTGTCTTTTTTTCAGAATCTGCTGAGGGATTAAAAAAAAGCTAACTACTCTGTATTTATATGCTTCCCTTTGGCATATCATAGTAAGCATTCCTAAAACAAAAGTTCTAATCATTAATGAGCGTTACACAAAAGTACACGGAAGCTTCCACTATGGTGATAAAATTATAGAAAAATCTGAACAATATAAATACCTGGGTGTGGTGTATAGCACCAAGTCTGCTAATAACGTGTTAAAAGAAACTTTTTCTCGTCTTGCTTACCAAGCTGGGAAAGCAATTTTTTCTCTACGTAAACAGTCCCGTCCTGTGGCCGGTAAATTGTCACCCACTATTGTATTCAAGGCATTTGATTGTTAAATATTGCCCATACTAGAATATGGAAGTGATATATGGTACACAGGCGATGATGTTAACGATCTGGAAAAAATCCATCTAAAATTTATTAAATCTACACTTGGAGTTAGAAAGCAAACACCTACACCTGCAATATATGGGGATACGGGACGATTTCCACTGATCATCCGACAACACATAAAAGCCGTAAAATATTGGTGTAGAGTTCTAAAACTATCTCAGAGCCATCCAGTCAGAAATGCCTACAATATGCTTCTTGAGCTAGATGGCATTGGCTTCACGAATTGGTGTTCCCGTATTCGCTCTGTCCTCGAACGAGCCGGGCTTGATCAAATTTGGGAATCACAGAATACTGGGGATACAAATAAATTCATGCTTTTATTTAAAGAATCAATTGTTAGAATATTTACACAGCAGTGGAGAAAAGATATTGAGAGTACGAGTAGGCTGCGCACATATGCATTAGTAAAAAAATATTTCTGTGTTGAACCATATATCTTACACACAAGGGGTAACCATCTCATAACATCAATGGCGAGATACCGAATGAGCTCACATGATCTAAATATAGAAAGAGGACGATACAATAATCCAATCATTCCAATAAACCAGCAAATATGCACAAGATGTGAATTAAACGAAATTGACGACGAAATACATCTTCTTCTCCACTGTAACGCTATGAATAATGAACGCAAAATCTTGTTTAACTCTGTAACCGCAACTATCAATATACAGCCGACAAATAAAATGTTTCTACAAATTATGACATCTAGAGACATAACAGTGGTGAAGTCATTAGCGCAATTTATCTATGGCTGTTTTAAACAAATTAATTGTTAAAAATACCGAGTATAATGAATCAAAGTCTCCTATCGCTATATTATCCATATTATCATGCCTTCATGATCTGACTTGGGTATTACCACATATCAGGACGGCTGTTGCTCTCGGATTTATTATTTGGCTTTTTAGGGCCGGTTAGGGACGTTTCCGTCGCCTTTGTTATCAGACGAGGTGGGGCCTTATAGAGGATTTCAGAGTTGCTAAGTAAACTGATTTTATCTATGAGGTCGAGAATGTTTTTCTTCGATTGTAACTCCGAGTATGTGGTACTAACTAGGTCGTGAGTGAAACGGTATGAAATAAACAATATAGTGAAGTAAAATAAGCTGTAATGTTTTTTTTTTTTTTTTGTGCGAGGGCCATATATGTAACAAATCACTAGTTAATTAAATAAACTTTAATGTTATTGTGTGAGTGCCATGTCCTGCGTGAATGGCACACATAATTATTATCCGTAATTGTCATTGTTATTACATCACTAAGTCTGCAACACTCGATAATATGGATGGTTCTGATGCTATACTTTGTTGGCAGTCGACGAACCACAATGTCCGACTTTTATTAGTATGTATATATTGTGTTACGGTAGTAGTAATACGTTGTTAAGTTTACACCACTAGTCAATATCAGGGAATCTCCGAGTTCATAGCGACTGTGCTTGCATGATCACATGGCTCGGAGCTACCTGTTTCGCGGATTGCCACATTAATTGTACTGCTTTATATTATATATATTTTTTAAATACCATATAATTTTTACCATTGTCTTATTTCATACTCCAGTTACTGTAGCATAATTATGCACTTGTATATATTTTTGGTTTCTACGCTTTCCAGAGTGTCTTTTTTGCTACTATATATAATCAGTATATTATACATAGTAGCTATTTTATCTCTGGTTTTGGTGCGGGAAACAAAATGATAGACCCCCATGTTATCTTGGCTATGCCTTTTAATTTTATTTTAAGAAGTAGTCATTTGTATTACCGAAATACCCAGTTTTTATTATGGCAATGCCACCTAACATGATTTTAGTTGTTTATCATACCATGTATATTGTCTTATATGATTTTAACAAACTAACATTCTTGTATATACATGTACATATATCTCTCTTATTACTATGACAAATAAGTCTGTAATGACTTTTATTTCTGTCAATAAAATATCTGTCTGTCTGTCTGTGTAAGGTATGAGATGTCCCTATATGTATCTGGCAGCCGGCTGACGTGTAAGGTATGAGATGTCCCTATCTGGCAGCCAGCTGACGTGTAAGGTATGACATGACCCTATCTAGCAGCCAGCTGACGTGTAAGATATGACATGTCCCTATCTGGCAGCCAGCTGACGTGTAAGATATGACATGTCCCTATCTGGCAGCCAGCTGACGTGTAAGGTATGATATGTCCCTATCTGGCAGCCAGCCGACGTGTAAGGAATGATATGTCCCTATCTAGCAGCCAGCTGACGTGTAAGGTATGATATGTCACCAAACTCGAGCGTGACAGACAGTAGTGCTAGCCACTGTGCCATGAGCCTTATTCTGTGACCAGATCATTCGCTCCCTATCGGCACGATCTCCAGCAAACAAGGGGCATTCGCCCAATGCTGTTTCAATATTGGGCCAGCGTCTAATATAGCGGACCAACATTGAAACAGCATTGGTTAATGAAATCACAAGAACAAAATCAGTAACGTTACAGGCGCGGGTATGGCGCTGGTATCATGAGCCTCCGCTACATTAACACTGATTAAGTATTCCCACTTTAGACTTACCTCTGATTCGGTCGAGCACCTTTCTCCGTCTGCCTTGGCTCTCCAGCATGCTTGCAGTCAAACCGCACACTCGCATATACAAGCTCTGCAACATATTGTATTTTATCGGCGGTTGACAGCTCTCTACTCTTAGTTTCTATTGTTTGGCTCCTTTTTTAATGAATTTACAAAATGTTTCCTTTTCTAAATCTTCTATTTCTGTAGCAAATTCCTTATAATCATTGAACTCGCGTCTTTCAATGAGCAGCGCCATTGTGATGCTTCCCATGTAATGTCACTCTGACCATAATGATGTTATGTGATCTGTGATTGGCTGCAGCGGGCTACTGTACAACGGGGATCAGAGGGTTATTCGTCAGTCCGGCTGGTATATAGCCTATTCGAACAAAGAATCATCATACCATATTTTTACACCCATTTAAGTCCTCCCTCCTTGAATCACAGTAGGCCTCTGTGACATTGCTCTACAAAGAAATTCATAGCGACGGTCGATAACACATTGCATGACTTGCAAATTTCATACACTATGAAACCCAAGCAACTAGATGCCCTCGAAAACATCTGCTCAGGGGAAAATGTGCCTGCCATTTTGCCAACTGGATATGGGTAAAGTGATAGGCATAATATAAAGTGATAGGCATAATATATGGGCTGTATCCAAACGTCATGAACGAGGTGAGAATAATTGAATATGTCGGACATTTATCATTCATCATTTCCATATTTAAATTATTTAGTTTTCTCAACACATTATTTCAGATGCAGGGCCTACTCGGGGAAATTGCATAAGGTGCCGCGTAATGCTAAATCAACAGCGCCGATGGAATCGCTTGTAGTAACCAGAGTAAAAATGTCAAAGCAATAACGGTCATGGCGGTGGACGAGCCACATTACATTGTAGAGTGTTACCTTAAAGACATATATATATATATATATATATATATATATATATATATATATATATATATATATATATATATATATCTTCAACGGTCCAGAATATAAAAAGAGAAGCAAACTTTAATACATAGAAAATATGCGTCAAATATCAATAAAGGTTCCGAGTTCGACAATTACTCAAAATTCCTGGTTAACGCAGGTAATATTCTCATAAAATGTTATCTGCGCTCTCAAACCATTTCAAAGATAAATTTAAATAATCCTATGCTGAACAATATGAAAAAAAAATTACTTATCTCGCAAAGATGTACCAACATTACTAAACTATATGAAACATCAATATCAATGTTTACAATATCACACTCTCGTTAACAATAATATAATTATGTCAATCGCACATCAGTCATTCATCAGCACACGCAACAAAATCATAAAAACAATAATACCCAAACCCCAGCGACTTGGAAAATAGACAACAGATCAGTGATCATCGTGGTGAGGTTTACATAATAAAGTCTAGAGAACACTCACCACGATATCTCAGTCTCCGTCGTCTATCTTCCAGGTCGCACAGAACGCGATGATCAAATGGACTAACGCCAGAACACGGTATGGCCCCAATTTCGAAAGGTTTTGTTCGCGAGAGCCTAAACAGAAAAGTGTTGCCTAATAATGCTGATACAAGCATATTTAACAGAAAACCCCAGCTGTACACAATCATACATTCTCCACAATTATCATACATCCCGAGTCACTCATGCTTCACTGCTTCTGCAGGTGGGCCTTCTACACGTAGGCTTCTTGCAAGTAGGCCTGCATTACCATTGGCGTTGGGACAACATTGGCCTAACATATCTTCACATGTCATACAGTAAACCAGATACATTATTATTGGCGTTGGGACAACATTGGCCCAACATATATTTATATCTCTCAAACCAAGTACCGTACACACATTACATTAACCCCTTGGGTACAAAATCACGCAACACGAGTCTAAGCAAATATTTGCTAATGCTACCCTTTTGGTACACCCAGACGACTCTGCACCATTAAATATCACATGCGACGCCAGTGATTTCGCCGTAGGTGGCATTTTGCAACAGTACATCGATAATGTGTGGCAGCCACTTTCATTTTTTAGTAAAAAACTAACTCCCGCAGAGACATATTACAGTGTGTTCGATCGCAAACTTTTAGCACTATTAGACATTTCAGGCACAACTTAGAAGGCCGTTATTTTTTTGTGAACACCGATCATAAACCTTTAACTTTCGTAATGTCATCAGTCACTGAACGCCCGGCACAGCGACAAACAAGGCAGTTGGCTTTTATCGCTGAGTTCACAACAGACATAAGATTTGTGAAAGGAGAGACAAATTTCGTCGCCGATGCTTTATTATGACCGACCGTGTCCTTCATAGACAATAGATCAGCCATAAATTATAAAGATTTAAGTCCATCAAGCTTTGGACACATAATTCGCGCGGTTGCGACATTCAAAGTCTTCTACTATGAATTTTAAATTACTCAAATCATTTGATAACAATTTGCTTTGGTGTTATGTATCAACAAGACACATTCGGCCGTACGTTACAGCAAAATTTTGAAAACAGGTTTTCTCGCACTAACACGGATTAGGTCATCCATCGCATAGGGCTACAAAGCCGTTGATCAATACAAGATTTGTCTGGCACGGAATGATATAGATATTGCCAAATGGTGCCGTTCTTGCAAAGGTTGCCAGACCGCTAAAATATCTTGCCATAATAAGACAGTTTTCGGCAAATTTGACGAACCTACTGAGAGATGACCACATACATATAGATATAGTCGGACCCCTGCCGTATGCCGATGGCTTCAGATATCTACTGACTTGTGTAGATCGTTTCACAAGTTGGCCAGAAGCCATACCGCTAGTCGATATCAGAGCTGAAACGGTCGCCGATGCCTTCTCTAGCGGGTGGATAGCACGGTTTGGGACTCCTGCCACTATCACCACGGATAGAGGCGCCCAGTTCGAATCAAAATTATGGGATAGTTTATGTAACCAGTTTGGAATAGTACGAAACCGCACAACGAGTTACCACCCCCAATCGAATGGCATGGTCGAACGTTTCCACCATCAGCTTAAAGCAGCCATTATGGCACAAGAGTCACCGAATCCATGGACCACAACACTACCTGCTGTATTACTAGGCACACGTTCCGCTGTTAAAGAGTTATTGGGTAGGTCAGCCGCCGAAATCGTCCACGGAACGGCACTCAAACTAACGTGCGAATTTTCACATAAGTACATTGTTGACGCACATACAGACTTGGATAACTATTCTGATAAGCTCCGCGTAGCCATGTCGCGTCTCTGTCTTTGCCCACCGCGCGACTCACCTCAGAACAACATTTCCAATATAAGGAAATCGACACATGCTCACATGTATTTTTGCGAAGAATCGCAATTGCACCGCCTTGGACCGCCCCTTACGACGGCCCATATAAGGTCATCGTAAGGAGCTGCAGAGTCATGAAAATCCTAATTAAAGGCAAAGTAGAAACGGTCCCCCTTGATCTAGTTAAACCTGCACACTTAGATAACGAGCCCGACACAAGGACAGATAAACAGCGTAAATCGCAAAATAATACAAAGAATTCGTAAAATACTGCGACAGTTCGAAGGGCACCTGCTGTATTACTAGGCACACGTTCCGCTGTTAAAGAGTTATTCGGTAGGTCAGCCGCCGAAATCGTCCACGGAACGGCACTCAAACTAACGGGCGAATTTTCACATAAGTACATTGTTGACGCACATACAGACTTGGATAACTATTCTGATAAGCTCCGCGTAGCCATGTCGCGTCTCTGTCTTTGCCCACCGCGCGACTCACCTCAGAACAACATTTTCCAGTCTCCCTTGATCTAGTTAAACCTGCACACTTAGATAACGAGACCGACACAAGGACAGAGAAACAGCGTAAATCGCAAAATAATACGAAGAATTCGTAAAATACTGCGACAGTTCGAAGGGCACCGGCTCTCAAACAGAATTCCGAAAGGAAGAGAGCTGAACCGAAAGCGAAAACACAAACACGGTCTGTGGCGGTTCAAAATGGTACGAATTTGGCCACTACTTCACAGCATAATGCTAATAAAGTAAATTTGCCTAAACAATTCACCCCTTATGTAGCGCCGCATTCGCGAACTCCCGCCGTTTCCCACGCTAACGGGAGCGGCGGTGGTTTGCGAACGTATTCACGTGTACCTTTACACTTACGGGATAAAATCCCTAATTCAAACAAAACGACCAAACCACCGAATGTTAAAAACAATTCGAATATCGCCAACGGCGACCAAATTGTACTAGACGCAACCGCAAAACAAACCAGAGTTGGATGAAAAATCCACACTCCTGCACGTTTCGTCCAGATGGTCCACGCTTTAGTAACGCCTAACGACATCTACTGCAGGACCAACTGCACGAGCCATAACAATCATAATTTGTAAATATAAAATTTTCCAGGCCTGGCATAATTAAAATAATAATGTGAAATGTTACTTAATTAAGTTACTTATAGAAGTAATTTTATTATCAAGTACAAATGTATTAATTAGATTTATAAAGGTTGACCTTTACCCGTAGCGCAGCAGCATAATTCGTAAACAAGGAACAATGGTGTTAAGAGGATTGGAACAATGGTGTTAAGAGGATTGGAACAATGGTGTTAAGAGGATTGGAACAATGGTGTTAAGAGGATGGGAACTTAGATATAATTACTACATATTAATTCGTTATGCTGCCACTGCGCTGTTACCAACGCTGTATTTTCACAACTGACTGTTTTACTGTTTGATTACTGTATTTTGATTTTGTGCATTTCCCAGACGGAGCGACGAACCGCGCTACCACCACAAGTTGGCTTGGTTCATACTTCAGCCAAGCGCGCCACCAGTTAACTTGTTGCCACTGAAGCAGACGGACGTCCCGTCGTGAGCTCAGGGGCTTAGCCGCATGGCACCAAGCGCCGTGCTCCACTTGGGAACTGTGTGTATTGTTTGAATGTCTAGACTTCAATAAAGTGAGAAATACCTGAAGAATGATTTAATAAGAGTTGTTTAATTCCGTCGTCCCGATGGAAGGTGGTGGAACATATTCATGCCAGCAACACGATCGATCCACCCCCCCCCCATAATTCCTATTCTACTAAACATAATTCTCAGAGTTTGAAGCAAAATATCACATGATACTCCCTTACAAGAATCCGGTCACAGATTTAAGTATTCATCATTATCATTCCAATGTTGTGGGTCATTTGGAAACAAACACGGTGTTGGCAGCTGTAAGATAAAAGTTTTGGATTGTCAAACGAAATGCTGCTGCGCGTAGAGTTGTGAGACATTGTCTACCCTGTCAAAAAAGATATGCTTTACCTGGTGAGCAAATGATTGCTAATTTGCCGCTAGTGAGATTAACTCCAGATGTCCCTCCTTTCACAAATATCTTTAAAAGATATGGATGTATATTTACATGTCTGTCAATTCGTGCGGTTCATATCGAGATTGCTCATTCTTTAAGTGAAGACTCATTCCTATGTGCATTTCAAAGGTTCGTTAGTCGTCGAGGAAGACCAGAGCATGTTTTCAGTTATAATGGAGCTAACTTCAAAGCTGGCGATCAAGAACTTAGAACTTCAATTGAGACATGGAATCAGCATAAGGTGATTAACTATCTTCACCAGAAGGGAATAGAGTGGCATTTTAACCCACCTAAAGCTAGTCACATGGGTGGGGTATGGGAGATATTGATTCGGTCTGTAAAGAACATCTTGAAGGCTTTATTAAAAGAACAATTACTAACTGATGAAGCCTTAACCACTTTAATGACAGAGGTAGAATTGATCATGAATGACCGTCCACTGACTACTGCGTCTAACGATGTAAATGATGTGCAGCCCTTGACACCAAATAAATTGCTGTTACTACGCACCAGTGCAAGTTACCCACCAGGAACATTTTCGAAAGATGAACTTTACACTAGGAGATGATGGCGACAAATCCATTATCTTGCAAATGTGTTCTGGAAAAGGTGGATTTCAGAATATCTTCGAACATTACAAATGCGACAGAAATGGTTAATTCCACATGTAAGTTTAAAGGTAGGAGATGTGGTTCTGATTAAAGATGAAAGACTGTCCAGAGGAGAATGAATTGAATTGAACTGAATTGAATGGCCCGTAGGTGTTGTGACTGAAGTTCATCCTGATCGAAATGGATATGTTCGCTCAGTAAGGCTATTCAGCAGAGGTTCCTATAAAGTGAGGCCTATAACAAAGATATGTCTCTTGGAAGGAGCTTCTCAGCCACGTAGGCCTAATGAACTTGACGCCAATGATAACAAGACAGACAAACACGCATAACCATTCGTCTAGTAATTATAAAAGAATTTGCAAATCGATTTAGCAGTAACTAAAGCAGCTATGATATATTTCTCGTTTACTAGACATATATGTGTGTGTATAAAGTAGAACTATAACCTATATAGAGAGATTCATGCATGTCAATGTCCTACCTTATAATGTTAAAAATGATAGTTATCCTTCATTTTGGGCTGGTGAATGTACCATCTGGGATGCCACAGCGCACATTTAAAGATGGAAAAGTTTCAGCTGAGCATTTTACACAAACAAATTATGGAAGAAAGAACTGATTACTATTTTAGATTAAAATTGATGATTGTTTAAATCCGGTCCATAAATTTTCTGTAAGAATATATAGGCCCATTATGTTGTTAATGTTTATGTTACTGTTTATAATAATATTATTACAAGTGTAAACGTTATAAACTTATAATATAAAGTAATAGACCTAAGTACCTGTATAATCGTCCTATACTGTTAAAGTGCCTCAATTATCGCCCAGTATTGTAAATGTAGTTGTACTTACTAGTGCCCTAATGTCAAGAAACTAAGAAGTTGGTTCGGACTTGTTTGCGTGTCAAAAATTTATTCCATGTAGGACAATTGAATTGTCGCTACAATGACTTTTCTTTACGCCGATAAAATATATATCTGTGTGTATTGATGTATTACTAGTATTATATATTTTTTTGTGAATTTTATTTGCAATGAAATGAATCCTATTAGTAAACAGTCACTTGGAAATGTCACTAGTGATATAAACATATTTTTATTTATATAGAATCAGTGTCTGTTTAACATTACTAAACTTATATTATTTCTGTTACATCTTTAATTATAAGAAACCACTCCATTAGTCCATTATAAATGTTTAATATTACGTTTTGTTGTAAAACACGTTTTAAATGCTTGTATTTTGTTATATATTATTTTTTTAGTAATTACATAATTAATATAGATGTCTCTACCGATGGCACAGATGTCTCTATTGTTGGCACAGATGCCTCTATTGATGATACATTTATCTCTATTGATGGTACAGATGTCTCTATTGATGATACAGATGTCTCTATCTATGGCACAGATGTCTATATTGATGATAAAGATGTCCCCATTGATGATACAGATGTCTCTATTGATGATACAGATGTCTCCATTGATGATACATATATCTCTATTGATGATACAAATGTCTCTATTGATGATACAGACGACTCTATCTATGGCACAGATGTCTCTATTGATGATACAGATGTCTCCATTGATGATACATATGTCGCTATTGATGATACAGATGTCTCTATCTATAGCACAGATGTCTATATTGATGATACAGATGTCTCCATTGATGATACAGATGTCCCTATTGATGATACAGATAAATCTCTATTGATGATACAGATATCGCTATTGATGATACATATATCTCTATTGATGATACAGATGTCTATATTGATGATACAGATATCGCTATTGATGATACATATATCTCTATTGGTGATACATATATCTCTATTGATGATACAGATGTCTATATTGATGATACAGATGTCTCTATTGATGATACATATATCTCTATTGATGATACAGATGTCTCTATCTATGGCACAGATATCTATATTGATGATACAGATGTCTCCATTGATGATACAGATGTCTCTATCTATGGCACAGATGTCTATATTGATGATACAGATGTCTCTATTGATGATACATATATCTCTATCGATCATACAGATGTCTCTATCTATGGCACAGATGTCTATATTGATGATACAGATGTCTCCATTGATGATACAGATGTCTCTATTGATGATACAGATGTCTCCATTGATGATACATATATCTCTATTGATGATACAAATGTCTCTATCTATGGCACAGATGTCTATATTGATGATACAGATGTCTCCATTGATGATACAGATGTCTCTATCTATGGCACAGATGTCTCTATTGATGATACAGATGTCTCTATTGATGATACAGATGTCTCCATTGATGATACATATGTCGCTATTGATGATACAGATGTCTCTATTGATGATACATATATCTCTATTGATGATACAGATGTCTCTATTGATGATACAGATGTCTCTATTGATGATACATATATCTCTATAGATGATACAGATGTCTCTATCTATGGCACAGATGTCTCTATTGATGATACAGATGTCTCTATTGATGATACAGATGTCTCTATTGATGATACAGATGTTTCTATTGATGATACAGATGTCTCTATAGATGATACAGATGTCTATATCTATGGCACAGATGTCTCTATTGATGATACAGATGTCTCTATTGATGGCACATATGTCTCTATTGATGATACATATATCTCTATTGATGATACAGATGTCTCTATCTATGGCACAGATGTCTCTATTGATGATACAGATGTCTCTATTGATGATACAGATGTCTCTATCGATGATACAGATGTCTCTATTGATGATACAGATGTCTCTATTGATGATACAAGTATCTCTATTGATGATACAGATGTCTCTATTGATGATACAGATATCTCTATTGATGATACAGATGTCTCTATTGATGATACAGATGTCCCTATTGATGATACAGATGTCTCTATTGATGATACAGATGTCTCTATTGATGATACAGATAAATCTCTATTGATGATACATATATCTCTATAGATGATACAGATGTCTCTATTGATGGCACAGATATCTCTATTGATGATACAAGTATCTCTATTGATGATACAGATGTCTCTATTGATGATACAGATATCTCTATTGATGATACAGATGTCTCTATTGATGATACAGATGTCTCTATTGATGATACAGATAAATCTCTATTGATGATACATATATCTCTATAGATGATACAGATGTCTCTATTGATGGCACAGATATCTCTATTGATGATACAGATGTCTCTATAGATGATACAGATGTCTCTATTGATGATACAGATGCCTCTATTGATGATACAGATGGCTCTATTGATGATACAGATTTCTCTATTGATGATACAGATGTCTCTATTGATGATACAGATGTCTCTATAGATGATACAGATGTCTCTATTGATGATACAGATGTCTCTATTGATGATACAGATGGCTCTATTGATGATACAGATAAATCTCTATTGATGATACAGATATCTCTATTGATGATACAGAAGTTTCTATAGATGATACAGATGTCTCTATTGATGGCACAGATGTCTCTATTGATGATACAGATGTCTCTATTGATGATACAGATGGCTCTATTGATGATACAGATTTCTCTATTGATGATACAGATGTCTCCATCGATAATACAGAAGTCTCTATCTATGGCACTGATTTCTCCATTGATGATACAGATGTCTCTATTGATGATACAGATGTCTCTATCGATGGCACAGATGTCTCTATTGATGATACAGATGTCTCTATTGATGGCACAGATGTCACTATCGATGGTACAATATATGGTAGTAAAAGTATTATTGTGCAGTCATGGATACCAAATGGTTAATATACACGCAGCACTATAAACCATCGTTTTATTATTGATACCAGTAATCGGTATTTCACACGGATTTGAACCACGGTATCTTGTTTTTATAGATGGTCGTGTTTCAATCACATGCACTGCCATGTTTCAATATACGACTGGCATTCCACTGGGATTAGGGCCACATGACCCCTGCATGTTGCCACTCACGCCTGAGATGGGGTTATTAAGCTTATTAGAGTGGTTATGGTTAGGATTATTAGGCTGATTAGGGCGAGGTGGGGGTTGAAGACTTTGGTTACTCTGACTTCTCTTTATCTGTATGGGGATCTCAGACTCGTAATTCGGGTTCTCCATTGCTGCTCCATAATGCGGCATCACACTACATCCTGGCTGGGCCGAGTAGCACTTAGGGTCCCCCTGATGGTAGTGAGGTCCTATGTTGTAGATGGACTCATATGGATTCCTGTCCATGGATGCGTTTATTGGAGTCATACAGTATCCCGGTCTGATGGGCAGTTGAGAGTACATCTCCTCCTCCTGTCGCCTGCGATGTAACAAGCTCCTGCTCCTGCAAATGTAATACAATGTGTCTTAGAAAATAAAAATCATTTTGAAATATTATATACTTACTTCGTACATGGACCCCTGGACGAATCCACTATACATGCCCAGAACCTCTTATAAACAAGTCAAATTACCAATTGTCAAAATTAATGAAAAGCAAATGGTATGAGTAATTTTTGTAGCTGGGTGTTAGCCCAGGTACGTTATTGACAGATTCTGGTCTCTGAATTTGGGACAAAAAGTGACCTCATTTCATTCATAAAACTGATAGAAGGGTGAATTCCATTCATAAATCCGACTATTGGCCTTAGTTTCATGGACCCTATCAATAGATACGGCTACTCATATAGCTTCTTATATCAGCTTGATACAAAACAAGACTGTTCGATGTTGACGGTACCTAAACTACTGGTAGTAGGTTTATTGCTCAAGTCTGTCCAAACAGAAATGTCATTGGCTGATGAGCAATGGCCCTTGTCCAGCATAATCAATGAGCTATGTTCTGATTGGGCGCAACTTATGCAAATTACAGGGCCCGGTAACAAGCATTATTCTGGGGAGAAGTGTTTGTATCCAGCTCACTGATTAGCCATCAATGACATCATTTAAAATGTGACACAATAGCTGACATCCATCTCCAAATATGGTAGGCCCTACTGGTCTCAAGAATTCCCCTCCTGAGACATACTGCATGCTGATTGGCCAGCAATGACATCACTTATAAAACCTGACCTTAATAGCTGACCTAATCTCTGAGGTCAGAGTTATCTGTACACAACACCTCACGCCCAAGCCCCCACTGCAGATGAACTGAGGCTGAGGGAGGGGTGATCTTCAGTTACCATTAATATCGTTATCCCGCAAGGTTTCAGGTCAACCCAGCAACCACGATGCGTTGACCCTTGGCTGATACAATATTGGTCCGATGGCGCTGACGCTGGGCCTGCTTTGGGTCTGCTGAGCACATGTGATCAATGTTGTGTTGTAATACATCTGGCACACATTAGCCTATAGTCTACCCAGCATACACAAG
Organism: Flabesymbios commensalis; assembly: GCA_964017125.1. NCBI lineage: Eukaryota > Metazoa > Annelida > Polychaeta > Terebellida > Flabelligeridae > Flabesymbios > Flabesymbios commensalis. The sequence goes on from OZ024918.1 coordinate 2,528,581, forward strand.
AATCAATGTTGGTTTAACGTTGGTCCAGCGTCGTAAACTGGGGGTATATCCTAAAAAACAAGACACATTGTCCCAATGTTGTTTTAATGTTGAGCCACCGTCTACGACGCAGACCCAACATTAAAACAACATTGGTTCAACGCCTCGTGTTTGGGGGGTAGGCACTACACACCACAGCTGATCAGCATGATCTCTAGGCTTGATAGAAGTATAACAAGTAACCAAGTTAGTGATTGTCACGCATAGACATATCCACACCTTGTTTCCCAATTTTCCTGTAGTAGGCCAACATAATACATTGTAAACACCAATACAACACAACGTAGCTAAAAAAAATTGCAACTGAAGGTTGTTGGACAGACCTTGCGTTGTCACTGTTGGTTATGTATGTATCATGTGAGAGCATTTTTAAAACACCTCCAGAAAAATATTTCGCCCATTTTAGCCATTTGTGACCAGGTGACGATGTAAGTATCTTACGTTTCAGATACATGCTGCGTTCTAACCCGGAACATAGTGGAGGGCGAGATCGTTCTAACTAGTGTAGACCTACTAACGTTACTAACACAAAGTCTCAACGTCTGTCTGGGTACTCGCAGACTCAATTCAGTGCCACATAGTTACCCCTGCATCACATCCAATTGGAGTAGGCCGGCCTATCAACTATGGCGAAAATAAGAAATACGGGAATTTCGTCTTTATATCTAGTCTAACTGGTCAATGCGCGGCACAAAAAATAAAAAAACATTTGCAGTTCTAGTCTATGGACATGTTTACATCATATGGTCATATCAAGAAGCCAAAATAAAATCACCGATTTTTTGATGACTTCAGCCTGGGTATGGGCCTTTAATTATCATTTTATATCAATCGTGATAGTGATAGAATAAACACATTAAATTCAAAAAACATGTTGCATGACGCTTGTCGCGATAAACAACAAAACATCACCATTTTATCAAAATCACAGAATTGACACGCATAGGCATATAATGCACGGAGCCCTCTATAGAATGCTTTTGAACTGTTCTTTTTCAGCAGAAAAATTATGGTGATAAGGCCTGAAAAAATTAATTGTATGTTTCCGGTAACAGACTTTTTAGAAATAGGGTAGGTAGGTCGGATTTTTTTTTTCATTTTTTTTTTGCTACACCCTACTAGGTGATGCACATGTTGGTTATTTTTGTGCAACAAAGCAAAAAAAGCATAAAAAAGCAAAAAAAATCTGCATAAACAGTACCGTGTTTTATACTGTCGGACGGTCGTGTTACCGGGAACAAACAATTTTTTTTTTTGCCTAAGGCATGTGTAAATTAAATGAAATGAATCGAGCTTTAGGCCACTTTTGTGGACATGCAGGCTAAATTGGATTAGGAGAACATTCTGAGGATGATGAGATGAATCAGATGACACTGCCCTCCAGACACTAGACCCTAGAGGTCTGAGGCCGAGCACGCTCCCTTTCAGTCACGGAGCCTTCCCACAATACTGAGTTTTACGAGTGGATGGGGAAGAAACATTTTTGTTTCTTTCAAAACGCCAAGAAATATGTGTTTTTGATTAAAGAACCATGGGTGATAATCTGATAATGGAAAATTCTACCTCAAGCTTGTTAAAGCTACACTTATAACAATCGTCGTGCTGGAGCACCGTGGACGGGGTTTAATGGATATTATGCTCTGGGGCACCATGATGTCCCATTAAGTTTCTACGCCTTATTTATCACTCTCAGCACCCTTCGGGTGCTAGGGTTCACTCAGGGGAGAGGCTCTTGGTCACTTCGCCATAATGACAAGATCATGATCACCTAAAATATTATCCAGTGTTAGTAACGAGTAGGATTTTCCTACGTTTTGACAGTTTTTCCATCGGACCAATGGTGGCTCACTGATGCAGTGATCACTGCCAGTGGGTCGCCAGCGGTCGGCCAATGGGGTGCCAGAAAAAAACAATGGTGGTAGTGGGCTGTCAGTGGCCGATGGGCAAGCTACCAGTGCCCAGATAGCAGAAATTCACTGGGCTGTCGGTGGTCCACTAGTGAAGCCTTCAGCAGACCTCTGGAGGTTTGTCCGGTGGGCCACTAGCAACCCACTGACTACAGCCGCTGCCGCCAGTGGATCATCAGTGGACAGCCAGACAATAGCTGGTGGCCCACCGCTGACCCGCCAGCTGATGTAGGTCTATATGGCAGTGGATGAGATGGTGCTAAGCTGCTAGCAGCCCGTCGGGGGTGCACTGTCAGAGATGGCTGTAGTCAGTGAATCACTAGTCGATGCCTTTGTCCAAACACATGAGGCCTTTGGGCCGAGTTAATTCTTGATGTTGATGGATAGAGCATACGGACGAGGGGTCTTTCCATCAATTGATGGCTATTTTCCTGTCAAGACAAGACCTGGAAGTGTCACCCTGGAAGTTGCAACTGAGACTAGAAATTCAAGTTCAATGCAGACAGCTAAATATCTTTAATAAAGTTTTCTTATAATTCTGTTAGTGATATGTATAAATGATATAATCTCCTAGTAAAGTATCCCATATCTGCAAAAAATGATGTTCAAGACATGCCACCCCTTGCCATGCTAATTTGATAACTGTGGGGTAGAATTGTCTGCTCATTGTAGTCTAGCCATTCATTTAAAAATTATATGCATAGTGGACAAATCTAATACTTTGATGTATTTAATATTAGGCATAATTCTGAAGTCCATGCTCAGATTACATGAAACCAACATATATTACGCATACATTTTGTAAAACATAATTTTGCCAAACTTGTGTGTAATATCAAATGCCAACAACTGTAAGTAGCATGCCACGGTGAATAACCGAAAAAGGTACACACTTATAGTTTTAACGTGTTTTCGTGGTATTAATTTTAAATTCATAGACACCATATTAAAAAAACACGCCTATTACAAAAGTTAAATTTGCCTCTCGACGCCAAATTGTCAACTTTTGCACAAATATTTCAAAATATCGACCGAAATAAGGCCATGATGTTCAATATCTTATCAACCTCCACACATCGATTTTACATAGGAAAGTTGAATACATTTCTCAGACTAGTGAAAACAGTTTTGGTACCCTACCTTGTTACCCTACCTTAAAACTGGACACGATCCCATTCATATGTTATTTTTGTTAATTTATATATACATTATACGCTCTATAATGTGATAGATTATGTTGCTTTTAAGTTTGTTCTACGCCACTTATATCGCATTTGTGTAAGCAATAAGCATTTCAAAGTTCTATAATCATTGTTGCACGCCTATTGGAGCAATGTGAAGATGCGTATTGGAGCAACTATAGGCTATAACATGGTTTAAACGCGACTTGGCCTTCAGCGTGTTCATCTTAGTGTGTGATGTAGCTTAGGACTAGAATAGATCTTAGAGTGTGAGTGGATTAGAATTGTTCTGTCATTTTAGTTTCTGGTTTGGGAGAGTAAAGACGTTATCAAGTCCCATCCTTGTTGTGAAATGTTTCCCTACCTTAAAAACCATCATCCTAGTTTGATGGTCTCATCCAGGTGGCTTATCATTATGTTGCTGCATATTTAACCACTTAATATGTTGCTGGGTTTATTGACGGGGGCTTTTGCCAAAAAAATGAATCATCCTTGACTCAACCTGAGCCAGGGTTGATATAGCCTCGTGCCCCAGCAGAGGATATTATATAACTATCCAAGAGAATTTGTTTTCATTTGTATTGTATGTTATGACTGTATGTTCAGGTCAACCCATTGTGGGCCATGACATGTACAATAGTTTGTTGCTTGCGACACAATGTGTCCTACATAGCAGACGCATTTTTGTGCAGTAACTGTTCACCTGTCTGGAATTTTGGATGGCAACCAAGATAATTCTCTAGCGACTATACTTGATTCAATTGAAGATACTGAAAACGAAATAAAAGTAAAATCACCGTATATGGATAATGCAAATTTGAAGATTTTTTTGGAAAAAATATAACAAATTTTACCGTTTTAAGTACAAATATAGCTAATATTAATGCAAAATATGACGAATTAGTTTTTTTTGTTGAAAATTTAAAACAAAGTAACTTACAATTTAGTGCTATTATAATACAATAAAGTTGGCTGTCTCAAAATGATGATGTAGCGTTGCTTAAACTTGATGATTATACATGTATATCACAAGAAAGAATTTCAAGTACCCGAGGTGGACTGATGATATGTTTACATAATAGCTATAGTTATTCAAATCTACCTATTTACGAAAAGTCAGATATCTGGGAAGGTCAAATTATTAAAGTTTCGGGCGGAAATACAATTAGTAATATAATACTAGGAAATATATATCGACCACCTAGAGATTCAATTGATAATTATAGTAATTTTAATAATCATTTAGTCAGATATTAGATAAATTAAATACATTCAATGCTGAAATAATAATAGGAGGCGACTTTAATATTGATTTAATTGATATATTAAAACGCCATATAGTGAGTGATTATTTTAATGTTATAATTTCTCATAGTTTTCATCCACATATAATATTGCCCAATAGGATATCAAGACGTAGTGCCACACTCATCGATAATTTCTTAGGGAGAAATTCAGAAAAGCTTACTCGTGCGTCATCAGGCATATTGATAGATAAATTCTCAGATCATCAACCATATTTCATAAGCATAGAGGGTGATAATTCTTACATTAAACAACCAAAATACATTAAAGTTTCAAATCAGAGTCCCCAAAATATTAAGAAATTCAAAAATGAGCTAATATCTGCAGACATTTTAGGTAATATAGATCAAAATCCCAAAGCTGATTCTCAGATAAATTATGATACTATGTCTTTTATTATTGAAACGAATAAAGGTAAATGTTTACCTTGTAAAAATATAAAGTTTAATTTTCGAAAAAATGAGAAAAATAGTTGGATTAGTCATGATATCTTAAAGTCTATTAAATTTCGCAATGAATTATACAAAAATCATATATTGATTTGTTGGGTTGTATATGTTTCATTTTAAGCAATATCTTTGCCACTTTGAACATATTTTGGATTTTGTCATTTGCTCATTTAGTCCTTTGATATTTTTTTTGGATATATTTGTAAATAATTTTTTAAATAAATTATTTTTGGGATTGTTCGATGTTAGGCGACAACTGTCCACCTATGATGGCGTTGTCAGAGGAAGAGGGTTAAAAGGTGATTGATTTGTTTGATACCATGGGTATAAAACCTGAAGGTGATACCCCCGATGAGTTTCGCTCGTGGATGAAAAATTATCTAGAAAGTACAGACAAAACTGTAAAGGTAGACCAAACTAGTTCTACAACAAATACTTCATCCACTGGCTTTACTCAACACAATTTAAAGTTGTCATCTTACTTTTCCGGAGATGAAAAAGCAAAAGGCGAGTGTTCTTATGACCTATGGCGTTATGAAGTCAAGTGTTTACTTGACGGAAACGCTTACAGTGAGGAACAATTAAAAGTAGTTATCAGGCGAACCCTAAAAGGCGAAGCTGCCCATGTCCTGAAACGATTAGGTTCTGATGCATCGGTTAAGGCAATTCTGAAAAAAATGATGTAGTGTATGGAGCTGTTGCTGCATGGGAAGAAACTCTGTCACAATTTTACTCATCTAAACAGCGTGACGGTGAGGATGTGTCTAGTTGGGGATGTCGGTTAGAGGACCTAATAGATAAAGCAGTGAATTCTGAAGCTGACGGTGATAAAGACATCAATGATATGCTACGCCGACGATTCTGGGTTGGTTTAAAGCCGAAACTTAAAGAGTCATCACGACATAAATATGATGCATAGTCTGATTTTGATAAGTTACGGGTACTAGTCAGAACATGAATACTTAATAGAAAGTGAAGTCAAGGCTAAACCCCTAAAAGATATATACGTGTCAGACACAAAGTCCAAATAATCTAAAGTGGTATCCAAAAAATTGGTCACTAAAAACGAATCATTTTCTGATACTGGTGCTATAAATAAGCTAGAAGGTTTAGTCAATCGGTTAGCCAGTATGATGGATGCGATGCAACCAGAAATGCGTCAGTTACATCCTACTAAAGAAGGTACCTCATAACCTAAACCCTACAAACCACCACCCTCCAACATCAAACCAGTTGTTCAGGACAGTGATGCCCACAATTACCTGAATATTTCCATTGTCATAGGAGAGGTCATGTGCAAAAATAGTGTCGTTTAAACCGACAGTAGCCACTGTAACGGGACATACAGCGGCTCAGGGTGAACAGGGTCCCACAAATTCAAAGTTAAAGGGAGACATGATTGTCCACACTAACAATGCACCCTGTTGATGACATTTTGAAAATAGAATGTGCAGGTGGGGACTTGTTGCCATATCTGGGCTATGTTGAAGTAGAACTTAAGGTTCCAGGTGATGATGTAAGTGTAGATGGAAATTTCGTGTTTCTTGTTGTACCCAGTACAGAGTACAATAAACAGGTGCCATTATTAATTGGTACCAATATACTCAAGCTAGTATTAGCGTTGTCTTAAAACTCGCATGGTACACATTTTATGCAGAGAGCAGCTAATCAGAATGCATGGTGGGTTGCTTTTCGTTCTATGTGTTTTCAAGATAGACAGCTGCGAAGATATGAGGGTCGAGTAGCTTTAATTAAGTCTGCCTCTAGGGACCGTGTTGTGATACCAAGTAATAGACGTATGATTGTTTCAGGGTTTGTAACCCATACAATAATTATATCCCAAAGCACTGAAATGATGCATCTCACAGAAAATACTAATTTACCCAGTACAGCAGAAATATTGCCTTCATTGATCGACTAATCGGTAAAACATGAAATTCGTCTTACTAATGATACACCGATAAAGCAACGGCATCGCAGAATACCTCTAGCGACTTATGAGGAGGTGCGACAACACATGCAACATCTCGAGCAGTGTGGTATTTTTCAACGCTCTTGTAGTCCATGGGCAGCGCCTGTGGTATTGGCTCCTAAAAGTTCAGGTAAACTACGAATGTGTATTGACTATAGGCAATTGAATCTTAGGACTATAAAATACTCTTATGCCCTCCCTAGGCTAGAGGACATAATTTTGTCGGCTGTGATTTCTTTTCTTGTCTTGATATGAGAAGTGGTTATTACCAAGTAGAGGTTAATGAGGCTGATAAAGCAAAAACTGCCTTTACAACTGGACCTATGGGGTTTTATGAATTTATTTGTATGCCCTTTTAAGTTGTGCAATGCCCCAGCCACATTCCAGAGGCTCATGGAGCATTGTCTGGGCGAATATGAAATGTTGCTTTGCTTATATTGATGACATAAATGTTCCATCTGCTGGGTTTGGCCGAGGCTTTCAACGCCTTGAACAAGTTTTTCAGGAACTTCGTCTGCATAATTTTAAATTAAACCCAGACAAATGTCAATTTTTCTGCAGCAAACTTCTGTTTTGTGGACATGTTATATCTAATAACGGCATTGAAACAGACCCCTTTAAAACCAGCAAAATAACTGAATGGGAAGCCCCAAAGAATATAGCAGAAGTAAGGGAATTCTTAGGATTCGGCGGTTACTACCGCAAATTTGTGTAGGGATTCTCCAGTATTGCTAAACCTCTTAATGACCTCCTTTTAGGAGTGCCAAAGAAAAAGGGAAGGGAAACTAAAGTAGCAATACCTGAGTGGAAATGGGTGGACCTAGAACAAGGTGCATTTGTTGGTCCGAAAGAACATCTGACCTCAGCTAATGTACTTGCAAATTCTGCTGATGATATCCCTTTTACTTTGTATACAGATGCTAGCAATAAAGGGCTGGGAACTGTCCTATCACAAACTCAAGAAGGGAACGAGCGAGTTATTGCATATGCTTCTAGAGGGTTAAAAAAAAATCAGAGATAAATTATACCACGCATAAACTTGAGTTCTTAGCATTAAAATGGGCAATCTTAGACAAATTTTCAGATTATTTGTTTGGCTGTAAAGAGAAGTTTACAGTTTACACTGATAACAACCCTTTAACCTACATACTGTCAACCGCAAAATTGAATGCTACTGGCCACCGTTGGCTAGCTTCACTTTCAGTGTACAACTTTGAGATTAAATACAGCCCAGGTTGTTGCAATACAAATGCAGATATTTTGTCACGATTACCACAAGAGAGCGATGAGTCAGAGGAACATAATGTGATTGACCATGATACTTTCATAAATACAGGTACTGCTCATAGTCAGGTTTCCCTGATAGAAACTATGTGTATGTCAGCTCAAGTACCTGATTTTGATGAGGTCGAGGAAGAACCTCTTTTTAAAATACGGGATCTGCGCAGTGAGCAACATGGAGATCCTAGTATCGGTCCAGTGATCAAAGCAGTTAGTCAGGGTAGGTTTCTAAAATTAAATCAATACGTTCCAGGAACTGCCATTAATCTATTGGTTCGCGAGTTTAATAACGTTAAAATTCGGCGAGGTTTACTCTATCGTGATACCGTACATGGCGAGCAGCAAAAGTTGCAAGCAGTTTTACCAACACTATATAAAGACATGGTACGTTACAGTTTACATGATAAAGCAGGTCACCAGGGAAGGGACAGAACGTTATCTCTGATCCAGAATAGATTTTTTTGGCCTTTTATATATAAGGACGTTGATGCATATGTCAAATCTTGTGATAGATGTATTAAGAGACGAGCTGCCACTAATACAAAAGCACCACTAGTCAATATTTGCACATACCAGCCACTTGAATTAGTATGTATAGATTATTTGACCTTAGAAGCGTCGAAAGGTGGTTTTCAAAATGTCTTGGTAATAACTGATTACTATACCCGTTATGCCCAAGCTATTCCCACTAAGGATCAAACAGCCCGTACTATCGCAGAGGCCTTATTTCATGGATTTATAGTCCATTATGGGATACCTATGAAGCTGCACAGTGATCAGGGTGTAAATTTTGATGGGAAAATCATTCACGAGTTATGTGATTTGACGGGGATGCGAAAATCACGTACATCGTCCTACCATCTCGAAGGGAACGGCATGTGTGAGCCATTCAACCGAGCACTCATGAAAATGCTTGGTACCTTAAAACCAGAACAAAAGCTAAATTGGAAATCCCATATTAACCCTTTAGTACATGCATATAATTCTACTAGACAGTTCCACAGGTGTTTCTCCTTTTTATCTAATGTTTGGTCGTAAACCTAGATTACCCATAGACCTAATACTAGACGATGAGCAAAGTAAAAAGCTAATGTACACCCAACATATTTCGGGAATGAAAAATAGATTGAAACAAGCCTATGAAATAGCCACTAAGTTAGCAAATAAAGGCCGAATAAAACAAAAGAATTATTATGACCAGAAAGCTAGAGCAGCTGTAGTAGAACCTGGTGACAGAGTGCTTGTAAAAATTCTTGCTTTTCAAACACGACATAAAATTAGTGATAAATAGGAAGATTCAGTGTACACTGTTCTAGAACAGCCGAATAAGGATATCCCCGTTTACATTGTTAAGAAAGAGGATGGTTTGGGACCAACTAGAAAATTGCACAGAAATCATCTTCTCCCAATTAAAAGCTTCCCATTAGATACACCGTTGCCCAAGAATGCTGTACAATCAAAAACTATGTCACAGTCCACTAGACCACCAGTAACAGGTAATGAATCTAAGAGTAGGACTGAGAACCAAGACTCTACTAGCTCCGATGACGAGTCATCAGACAATGAATTCATAGTCCCTATTGTTGACCGCACTGCTGATCATAACGGTGATCTAAATAATGGTTTTGTAGTTCATAATGATGACAATGATGAAAATGTAGATGAACCCGATATAGTTGATGGTTCAACCTTCGGAAGTGGGGAGGGGAGGGGTAGTATAAGTGATGAAGCTGAATCCGATTCAGATGAGGCTAAAATGGATGATAAGCCTGATTCAGATGAGGATAATGTAAATGATAAAGTTTAAACTGATAGTAATACTGATTCAGATGAGGCTAATGTAAATAATAAAGTTGAAGCTGCTGATAAGCCGCATTCAGATGAGGATAGTGTAAATATTGAAGCCACAGTGGCTGATAGGCCTGATGTAGGGAAGGATGGCCATTGCGGAAGAGCCACCTGACCTACCTCGAGTACCTGCACGTAGACGAAGTGCTAGGCAATGCAGACCGCCTGAAGGTCTGATGATTTTGTGTTGAAACAGGCTGTGACACAACCTATAGTAGGAAGATTGAACAGTAAAAGCTAATTTTTTAGCATCTCTAATAGAAAGCCATACATTTTCTAAAACAGTAAAACACAATTTCTCGCAGGCCATTATTCAAATAGTGTTACAGGCATAAATATATATATTTGTTTTAAAGTCGAGACGACTTTTCAGAAGGAGGGGGAGTATGTGACAGTGCTAATATTACTTTAATTTTGTTATTCTAATGCCATCTGGTTACTGTTCATTTTGACTGAACTCCATCTTGTGACATTTCATTTTGACTGAACTCCACCTGGTGACTGTTCATCATTGAACTATTACTTGAACCTCACCTGGTGACTGTTCATTGATATCATTACTAGCTGCAGCTAGCTGACTAATTTGAGTTTGTTATCTTGTCCTGTGGATTAGAATTGTTCTGTTATTTTGGTTTCTGGTTTGGGAGAGTAAAGAAGTTCTATCCTTGTTGTGAAATGTTTTCCTACCTTAACAACCATCATTCTAGCTTGATGGTCTCGTCCAGGTGGCTTATCATTATGTTGCTGCATATTTAACCACTTAATGTGTTGTTGGGTTTTTTTGAAGGGGGCTTTTTGGCAATAAAATGAATCATCCTTGACTCAACCTTTTATGCGAACCCGTGAGCGAGCCCCAGCACAGTAACATGAAGCTAGAATATATCTAAGTGTGTGATGAAGCCTAGGACTAGAATAGATATTAGTGTGTGATGTAGCATAGGGCTGGAATAGATCTTAGTGTGTGATGTAGCCTAGGACTTGAATAGACCTTAATGTGTGATGTAGCCTAGGGCTAGAATGGATCTCAGTGTGTGATGTAGCTAAAATAGAGCCTAGTGTGTGATGTAGCCTAGGTCTAGAATAGATATTAGTATGTGATGCAGCCTAGGGCTAGAATAGATCTCAGTGTGTGATGTAGCCTAGGGCTAGAATATATCTTATTGTGTGATGTAGCCTAGGCTCGAGTAGGTCTTTGTGTGTGATGTAGCCTAGGGCTAGAATAGATCTTAGAGTTTGATGTAGCTGTAACAATGTTAAGTAACAGGTGTCTAAATTGGGGGTTTCTGTAATTAAGGGGTGGAATAAACATTCTGTCCTGGGCTGTTTACATGAGAACCACCTGGTGGAGACGGTACTGCGACAAGTACTAATTGTCATACAGGACGTCCCCTAGTTCTGGAGGCCTGTGTGAGTCGGTTCTGGAAAACAGCCCAGGAATGTGAGAGTATATCAAAGTAAGGATCCTGATTGGTGGAGACGTCATTTTACCACAGGAAGTGACCGCGCCCGTCGGGATCCGCTATAAAGGAAGGCGCCCACAGCCTTCGAAAGAAAATTCAGAGAGAAAATTGGGGAGTATTCTAACAGAGACGTTTCGGGTTTGGCTAAGTTTAGTGGGAGTTGCTTCGGTATCTAACATCTTGTAGATCACTGAAGCAACAGCAAAATTATCAACAAATTACACAACGAGATATAAGTACTAACATCAGTGTACTGAGAAATTAAATGTTTTATGCTTAATATATATTTTATATATATAAGAGTTAAGTATTTTATCCACGAGTGTTGTGTTTGCCGTGCCAGAACTTTTGGCCATCTGACGATGGCGTATCATGGATAAGACCCGTTTACATTGGTGCCGTGACCAGGATTTGTGTCACGGATAAAACCCTCTTACATTGGTGCGTATGACCAGGATTGTGTCAACGCATAGATCTTTTTACACAGCCTAGGGCTAGAATAGATCTTAGTGTGTGATGTATAATAAAGCTAGAATATATCTTAGTGTGTGATGTAGCCTGAGGACTAGAATAGATCTTAGTGTGTGATGTAGTCTAGGCTCAAATAGGTCTTAGTGTGTGATGTAGCCTTGGGCTAGAATAGATCTTAGAGTTTGATCAAGCCTAGGGCTAGAATAGATCTTAGTGTGTGATGTAACATAAAGCTAGAATATATCTTAGTGTGTGATGTAGCCTAGGACTAGAATAGATCTTAGTGTGTGATGTAGCCTAGGGTTAGAATAGATCTAAGTGTGTGATGTAGCCTAGGGCTGTAATATATCTCAGTGTGTGATTTAGCCTGGGACTAGAATAGATATTAGTGTGTGATGTAGCCTAGGGCTAGAATAGATCTTTGTGCGTGATGTAGCCTAGGACTAGAATAGATCTTGGTGTGTGTTGTAGCTTAGGGCTAGAATGGACCTTAGTGTGTGATGTAGCCCAGGGCTAGAATAGATCTTAATGTGTGATGTAGCCTAGGGCTAGAATAGATCTTAATTTGTGATGTAGCCTAAGACTAGAATGGATCTTAGGGTGTGATGTAGCCTAGAACTAGAATAGATCTTAGTGTGTGATGTAGCCTAGGGCTAGAATAGATCTTAGTGTGTGATGTAGTCTAGGGCTCTAATAGATCTTAGTTTGTAGGGCTAGTATAGATAAATTTACATTTAAACAACATTTATAATAAGCTGATTGCTAACAAAATATTTTGAGAATATCAAAAACATGTAGGTATTTTTGGGGAGAAGTTGGAGAACCAGCTTTCTAACCAAATTGGGGTATGGATATCTGGTAATTAGAGATCAGCTAGTCAAAAATCAAACTCAAAATGGCTGCCATTTTTTTACTGATAATTTAATTATTTCGAAAAGCATGGTTGGTGTTGGATTGTTTTGTTAACACTTTTCTTAGACTAAGTGGGTTTATTCTTGTGGTATTATGCTGAATCGAAAAAAAATAGCAAAGACCTAAATGTTATGGTTCAGACATTAAAAATCAAAATACAAAATGACCGCCAATTAAGATCATCATGGACCAAGGTATAAATATTGGTATAAATCCACGAAATTTGGCACAGGGCACAGTGACTCCTATCGCTTCTTGCACAAGATGCCTAATTTGCATTTATACAAGATGGCCGCCACATGATTTGCCAATATTATGAGATTATGCCTCATAACATTGAAACAAAAAAAAAACAGATAAGGTATCAAAATAATTAGAATTGAATTGGCAACACTATGCAATCACGTAGGCCTATATATTGATGACAAAAGCCTCATTTGAACAAATCCAAGATGGCCACCATGTTATTTGCAGATTATCACATTATGTATCATAACTTTGAAACAACTGAAGATGTGTATGTTTTGATGAAACATGTATAATGTGTCAAAATAATAAGGATTGAGGTTTCAAAACCGTTTATGTATATGACAATGGCAATTATCTATTTTGCCTTAATTGAAAATGGCCGCCATCTTACTTGCCAATAATCACATAATGCAATGATCACATGACTAGAAAATGCATCGTAACTTTAGAACAAATCATGTGTGAGGTGACAAAATAATCAAGATTGAAATTTCAATACCGTTTGTGTACATAAAAATATCAAATTACTAATTTGCATTAATTCAAGATTCCCGCCATATGATTTGCCAATAATTATCACATATCACCTGAACGACGGGTATGCTTAGTTGAGCCCTTCAGTCTGAGCCTATCATTAATTGGGTCACGGGTGGACTACTATTATTTATCCTATGTTGAAAGCAAATGTAAAATCCTTCTGTGGTCGAAACATGATTATAATTACTAGAAAATTCGGGAAACGTTAGTATTTTTTCGTATCTATCCAGTACACACGCGACATTGAACCTGTGGATGCTGGATTGTGGGACAGTAAATGTCAGAATGCCACACTATAATGCTAGGATGTGGCATAATATTGTAAATAATAGCGATATTATATCAATATATTACATTATTATGACATTATGTATATGACCGTTTAATGTCCTAAAAAGTGGGAGTATGGGGTTGGAGTTGAAAATACCATTAATTAGCATCACGACATGACATTAAAATGACGAAGGATTGAATGATAATGTAATATAATCACAATGTGGCATAGCAATCTTATTTTTTAATTAGGATGTGTCATATCCTAATCTTATAATGTTATATCATATAATTAAAATGACATATATCCTACTTAACTTAAAACGTTTTTTTGTTGTGGTAAGGGCCATATCTGGATATTACGATACATGCATATCCTAATATTAAAATCCAATATGCTGACATAAAATTGCCATATCATGACTTTCAACTGTCACATCTTCTATTTTAATATCATAGTATGACATTATAATACAATATTTTAACATTATGTTACGATAACGTCATATTTCATTGCCACATTTTGACGTTAAAGTGCCCTATAACAATTCAATGACTTAAATAAAGTGTTATATTCTAATATAGTGCCATATCTCGACTTTAAATTAATATATTGTGATGTTAAACTGCCATGTCCTGGTATTATAAAGCCATATCCTGACAATATTATGCCACAGCCTGTCATTTTAGTGACATAACATGTTAAACCAGCATAATTATCATGGCTTAATAATATTATGACATTATGTAACGCCATTTTGTAATGTCAAAGCACAATATTTTAAAACAATTATACCATAGCATGTTGTTAAATTATGTTATCCAGATATTACAATTCAAAATTCTCATACAGAAATGTTATATCTTGATTCTATACTGTAACATATTCTATGGTAATGTCATATTCCGTTATTAAAATACCATAATTTTGTATTATAATGTCATGTTCTGACAGTCCAATGCAATATTATCACAGTAGAATGTATAATTGGACGTTGAAGTGCCATATCCTAACTTTTATATTGATATATTTAAATTCCATAACTGATTCATTGTGATATTTTATTACCTTATCCTACAGGCAGTGTCATATTAATGACATATTTTCACTGTAAGTAGGCCAACTGGTATTGCTGACACCCACCTCCGACTCTCACATTTTAAGACACCCTACAGTTATCTACATAATGTTATTATATCGATATATATTGACATTATTATCTTTTTCTTTGCATTATTATCCCATATCCTGACATTATAATGTAATATTTCAATATTTATGTCCCAATAATGAGCATCCACATGTCCAATGTCGTGTGTATGTTGGATAGGTACGAAACAATGCTTACTTTTATAGAATTTGCTGCTAAATCTGATGGGTTTCGACCACAGGATGACCCTATACTTGCTCTAAACTCAGGCTATATAATAGTACTCCACCCCTTAATAATGCAATAAAATTATTAATTTGTAGAATTATATTGTGCATTATTTTAATTATGTGCGATATTAATAATTGTTGTTAGAAATGATAACCCCGACTAGAAGTGGTTATGTGTAAACTGTCGTATATATTTTGCAAACAAAGTTACGATATATAATGTTATTAGTGCATTATGTGATGATTGGCAAATAAGATGACGACCATTTTTACTTTATGCAAATTAAACTTTACACGGTTTTGAAATTTCAATATTGATTATTTAGACACATTCATGTTTCTATCTCCATTTGTTCCAGAGTTACGAGGCATAATGTGATGATCGTCAAATAACATGGCGGTCATCTTCGATTCATGCTAATGAGGTATTTTGTCATCATTATAAATGTGATTGCATAGTGTTGTAACTGGAATTCTGATTATTTTGATACCTTATTCATTTTTCTATCTTTACTTTTTTTCTAAAATTAAAAGGCATAATCACAGGCACCTGAAATGGATGAGTGATGAATTTCATCTCACTCTTAGACGAAATAGGAATGCATGCCACGAAACCAGCAATGCACGCCGCTGATGGCCATATTTCCATACCCCCATGTCATTCAAATCCGCATATAAAATCAGAGCCTTACATCGGTGCTCCCAAACTATACCGGACATCTCCACATATTACTATTTTATATTGTACTATATTCATCACAACTTGACATATTATAGATGATCTGTTTTGATGAATTGGAAGCATATTAGATTAGGTAGATCTTGTGCGAGCAAAAAAAAAAAAGAAAAGCCCACCGTACACAAATATTCATATCTGAAAATCGTGCAAATTCAAATATTTCATTAGCTTACCAAGTTCCTACTACATCATCTACAGGTTGCTCTGCGTCTACAGAACAACCTGTAGATGAAGTGGTCAATAAAGAACATGAGCCGGGTCATAGTTATGTAAACTTGTGGGGATACATTGAAAACAATGAAGCTGAAATTTTAAACACTGAAAAGGTCACTAAATTGACCTAAATATAACAGAACGTGGATCCATAACTGAAGATGTGCTAATCCTTTCCTACTCATCTGAAAATAGCATGCTGTCTTTTTCTGAATATCTATATGTGCACCGATACTCGTGTGCACATCGCTCCAATAGCGTTCAAAGCAGATAAGGACTACTTTTGGCAAATAATTACAAAAGAAAGCTTTCTAGCAGCAAAAATGGGTTTGAAAACTAATATGCCTCCGGAATGTCAGGATGGGGACCCAACTGTTTTCATTCATCTGAACAAACTACAGTCGCTATATGAGTAAATTATGCATCAATGGTGTCCTTATACAATCTAGTGTTCCGTGGATGGGGTTCTGAAGCTAAGTAATTCAATTTTATGTTTTTTACACTTTTTGTGAGCCATCAGTGCTGTAAATGAATAATTTGCGCGGAGAAGCATTCATCCTTCTCCAAGAAGCTATGACTTTGCTCCAACAGGCGGATTTTAATAGTGCCGTGTGGACACATATACTACTGCTTGTGATATCTCAACTGGTGTGTATGCAGTATCAATTTGAGCTAATGAATTCCGCTCTGTGGGGCCGAGCAACAGGATCTGCCTACTTATAAACATCTGATACCTGCCTTATTGGATACGAGTTGACATCACTTGTGGTACGAGTTGACATCATTTGTGGTACGAGTTGACATCACTTGTGGTACGAGTTGACATCTATTGGTGGTACGAGTTGATATGGGTACGAGTTGACATGAGTAGGAGTTGACATGGGGCGAGTTGACATGGCTACGAGTTGATTGTCACCCCTTGTAAAGTAGGCAGATGCCATATACATACTATTCATAATTTCAAAATGTTATATGTTTATATATCGTACATGACATCATGGGTGGCCTCCATGCTAGCAACCTTGTGATATTGATGAAGGTCTCCCAAACCACTTGTAAAAATGTTTCATTTATCTTATATTTGCTTATTTTCGTGGTTTATTAAACATTTCTTCTTTTTTGTCTTCTTTATATACTGTTATAGTGTTCTATTGATACACATACTATATAATTATGCGGCTCTACCTTATATTTGTTGCGTTTTATATCAGTTTTTCTACCGTGTAAATGATAATCAATCAATCAATCAATCAATCAATTCGGTAACTTCTATAGCGCATAAATCCTCGGAGATACGAGCTCAGAGGCGCAGAATTCAAATCGATATCAGCTCAAAGTCGGGAGTCAAAGCTTAAGTCGTTAACTGGGCGTCGAATCTCAGAGGAATTAGTGGGGGGGAGGTCAAATCCAAAAGAAAAGTCTTCAGCATTTTTTAAATGAGGTGACTGTACCCGCAGTTCTCAGATTAACCGGCAGTGAATTCCAGGTGGAGGGAGCTGCAACTGCAAAAGCCCTTGACCCCCATTTTGTTAGAAAACGTGGAAGAGCTGACATATTTGTGTTGGATGATCTAAGCAATCGTGAATTTTGAAGTGGGAGTAAATAAATAAAGAGATATGCAGGTTGGTAAACAAGGAAGGCTTTAAAAGTGATGGTACAGAGTTTAAAACATATGCGGTATTTTACTAGTCAATAAAGAAAATATAACAGAGGCTTAGATCTGGTAAAAAGAGACGTTTTACAGACTAAACGTGCCAGACAATTTTGTACCCACTGCAATATTTCAATGTCCCTGTCAGGAAGATTGTACAAAAGGGAATTGCAATAGTCAAGATGTCTAGTAACTATAGCACATGCAACATATTTTGCAGCTTCCGGGCTAAGTTTCTTCCTAATACGCCGAAAGTCCTGGATGTGATAGACACATATTTTGCAAATCTTGGAGATTTGTCGTTTGAAGAAAAAATCACAATCAAAAATGAATCCCAAATTTCTAACGAATGCCTTAGGAAGTGTGTCATGGTCAAGTTATAAAAACTGTTCTCTTTTGTTTTTTATCAATGATGATTAACGTGGATTTAGCTTTAGCTTTGAATTTGTCATCCAAGTGAAAACATCAGTAACACAGGCTTTTAAATCAGTTAGGGATTCCAAAGCTTCAGAACTGGATAGAGATATATAAATCTGTGTGTTATCGGCATGGAGATGATGTTCTACATCATGTTCAGTGATAACGTGACTGAGGGGAGCAGTATATAGGGTGAAGAGCATAGGTCCAAGGACAGAAACCTGGGGTACACAGAAAGATATAAAAAACGCATCAGAAATATAATACCTGTTGATATCGGTCGCTCAAGTACGATGTAAACTAGTCAAAATATGTACCAGAAATTCCATAACACAATGACAAGCGGCTAATTAGCGTGAGGTGGTCAATTGTGTCAAAAGCAGCAGATAGGTCAAGGAGGGTGAGTGCTGTCACTCTGCCCTTCTCCATATTGAGTGAAACATCGTTTTCGACCTTTAAAAGAGCTGATTCAGTGAAGTGGAAATTCTTGTATGCTAATTGCAAATTATTAGACATCGAATTTGATTCCATGTGGGAAAGTAGGCAAGATGCGACAACTTTCTCCAATATCTTTGATACGAAACTAAGATTTAAAACTGGACGGTAATTTTTTAGAGTTTATCTAGAGTTGTTTTTTTTAGCAGATGTCTAATAAAATAAAATAAAAATATGCTTTTTTGAACTGGTCCAGAAAAACACCCTCTTGGAGAGATTTATTGATGATACTAGTGATTGGTTCAATTAGGACATCGAGACAATCTTTCAGCAAGCTGGTAGGAAATGGATCAAGATCACTTGAGGTGATTTTTGATTTCATGATTACTTCCTTGACCCGGTTTCTGTTCCCAAAGTCAAAGTATTCATTTAAAAAATTATGTCAAGCGAGGGATGCACGTTTCGGAATTCATTATTTTCTGGCAATTTTGAGCGAATATTAGTAATTTTATAAAAAAAAAAGTTTGAGAATTTTTCACAAATTGTCATGAGTGATAGATTCTCAGGCAAAGAGGAAGCAGAAAATCTATGAAGGATGTTGTTTATAGATTTCCAGAGCTTTTTTGGATCTTCAGAATTTTCTAATATGATGTTATGCTTTTACTTTCTCCAAAATTCTATTGCACAGATTGCACTTAACGCCTGTAACTAGTTCTACGCCAAACTCTTTCCAAGCGACGTCGTCGAACTTTTGCTTTTAAGATTTTTTGTGTCATTATAATGCGTTTCAAGTGCAAATAAAAATGTATATATAGATATCCAAAATTTTTTAAAATTTTTTTGTGTAATTGAAATAAATACGACATAGTAAAGTACAAAACATACAAACTCGAACACCATCACTTATTTGCAACCGAAAATTAGCAAACTCACTATTTATCATTGCCAAAACATACCAGCACGAATGCTAAGCATGAAGGGGAACGTGAACATTTCTCAAAGCA
This sequence comes from Flabesymbios commensalis, assembly GCA_964017125.1. Lineage (NCBI taxonomy): Eukaryota > Metazoa > Annelida > Polychaeta > Terebellida > Flabelligeridae > Flabesymbios > Flabesymbios commensalis. The sequence goes on from OZ024918.1 coordinate 2,548,305, forward strand.
AATGAGTTCACTAGCACAATCTGGCCTTTGAACAGTAAAACACGCCTCACATTTCGAGCTGGATTTTGAGTTGGTGTGTAGAAAGTCATGCAAATTTCGCGTCTGTCTCTTGTCTTATGCTCTCGTGTTCGCGTTGATGTGTTTCAATCAATCAATCAATCAATAAAACTTCTATAGTGCCTATATCCTCAGCGGACCGAGCTCAGAGGCGCACAAATCCTTAGCGTGATCATGTGTCATAATCGAGGCCAAAGCATGTACGTCAACAGGGAGCCGGACTGCTGAGGGACTAGGGAGGAAAAGGCAGGTCAAATAGGTGAGATTTAAGTAATTTCCGGAATGTTAAGATTGTTTTGGCATTACGTATTGGCACAGGCAGGGCGTTCCATAAGGCTGGACCAGATATAGAGAAAGCTCTTGACCCAGTTTTAGTCTTTATACGAGGAACAACAAATCTATTCGAATTAGTGGAGCGTATATATTTTGAAAAAACAAGTAAATCAGCCAGATATGCAGGTTGGTTTTTTTTTAGGGTTCGGAAAGTTATGCACATATTTTAAAATGAATGCGAAACTTGAGAGGAAGCTAATGTAATCGTTTTAGAATTGGACCGGAATGACTAAATCGTGGGGCGTTGGTTACCACTCTTGCAAGGCAGTTTTGAACACGTTGTAATATAGTGATATCCTTTTCTGGCATATTGTGAAAAAGTGAGTTACCATAAGCTAACTTACTACTGACGAGTGCCACTGCAATTTGCTTGGAAAGATCTGGGGACATCCTTTTTCGAATCCGACGCAGGTCACAGATTTGATAGAAGCATGCCCTACATGTTTAGGATATGTGTTTTCGAAAATTCAGGCTACTGTCGAATAGTACACCAGGATTTTTAGCCGATGTAGATGGATTTGTGTCTTGACCTAGAAGTACGCATGGGAAATTATTCAAGAATTTTTTCTCACTGAAGTTTGGTCCCAATAAGAAGAAATTCCGTCTTGCTAGGATTAAGCTTCAGCTTATATCCTGTCATCCAGGCCGACACACCCAATAAACAATGTTGCAACTTCTCAAGAGATTTCTTAGCGTTGGAAACTGATAGAGACATGCAAATTTGAGTACTATCGGCATAAAGATGGTGGTTTGTGTCAAAACTGAGCACCAAAGTGACAGGAAGAAAATTCTGACAGACTTTTCCAAGAGAACACTGTATGGGAAACTTGACCTTTGACCCGTGCCCATGTTGCCATAAGGCCCACGGCACCTGGAAGGGCCGTGGGCTATGAAAAGAGTGAATATGAAAAAAGGAGACATGATTTTAGAGATGAATCGGTGTTTAAAAAATGTGTTGATTGACGGCGGCTGCAATGCAGCACGCCTATGATATCTAGGATACCTGCGGAGAGGATGGTTATGCCTATTAAATGTGTATGGTTTGATCGTCAGCTGCCTGTATGCACCCCTACGATATCTACGATTCCTATGGGTAATGTTGGGCCAATAGGATGCCTATAGTTTGATCGTCAGCAGCTTGTAGGCCGCCTACGATATCTAAGATTCCTATGGGTAATGTTGGGCCAATATGATGCCTATAGTTTGATCGTCAGCAGCTTGTATGCCGCCTACGATATCTACAATTCCTATCGGTAATTATGACACTACGTTTATTTATTTACTTTAAATTGTCGCCCCATACTATATCTAAGTTTCCTATGGGTTATGTTGGGCCAATGCTGGGCCAATGTTAGCGAAAATAACTAGGCTTATACTGTTTATAAATTATTCTGACCACCTACGATTCTACATGTTATGATACTGATGCTAATTTCTTTATACTATTTAGAAAATTATGCTATAATTTGTATAGAAATGGTGACTTATCCGTTTAATCCAACTGAGTGTCCATTGAGTGTTCCTTGTTGATTTCCTGACAGTCTCCTAATCCATTTCAATCTTGCGTTCTGTTTCCATCCCTTGTTTAATTAAACGTTTTTGAATTCTGCATACTATATACGTGATGTTTAGCTAATTATTTTCTAATATTGAAGTTTAATTATGGTAGAAATGTGTGATTTTTCACACTAAATACTTAATACAGGCTTCTCAGTAAGCAGAAAAAAATGTAGGCTTGCAGTCGAGGCATGGACAGGGTTATCTTATTTATATTATAAAGTTATTATATTCTCCTAACATTTCATTCAGTTCTTTATTAAAGGGACTAGCCCAGGTCTAAAATCATCGAAAAATCGGTGATTTTATTTTGGCTTCTCAACATGACGATATGATGTAAACATGTCCATAGACTAGAACTCCAAAAGTTTTTAATTTTTGTACTGCGCATTGATCAGTTAGGCTAGATATAGAGACAAACTTCATGATTTGTAATTATTGACAACCATGTCAAAAATAAGAAATACGGGAATTTCGTCTCTATATCTAGCCTAACTGGTAAATGCGCAATACAAAAATTAGAAAACTTTTGCAGTTCTAGTCTATGGACATGTTTACATCATATGGTCATATAAGAAGCAAAAATAAAATCACCGATATTTTGATGATTTTAGACCTGGGCTAGTCCCTTTAAAATAAGTTAGATCGGGAATGATCTCTTTCCCATGACTCAGAGGCCTATTGCACCAGCTGAGGCGTCAAACTCACGCCGGCATGGGCTACTTCTGACGTCTCTAGCTCAGACGTCTGCACGAAGGTTGTACGAAGGTGCGTGGAAAAGACGTCTCTATCAGCTGAATCCGTAGTTCAAGCGTCTCACAGGTATCCCCGAAATGTATCGACGTCGACCTGTACGTCCGTGGTTGGATGATAATTAATGAAAACTCCCAATGTTTCCCCGGTATCATGTAATAAGGGCGGGGGCCCTAGGGTAGTGGTTCACACCTCTGTTTTTCACGCTAGAGTACAGGGTTTGTTTCCCGGTCTCGGCAGTTTGAAAGAAACGAAAATGTTTCTGGCCAATTCACTCATTAAACTCAGTATTGTGGGGAGCCTCCATGATCGGGAGGTAGCGTGCTCGGCCTCAGACCTCCAGGGTTGGAATTTAGAATCCTTTGTCTGGAGGGCAGTGTCATCTCACCATCCTCATACACAGCCTGGCCTTGCATAATCCCCTGAGAATGACGATAATCCAGCAACACGAGACTTTGCACCAATGTTACTTGAAGTTTAGCCATGGTCGTAGCAACATTGGTTCAAACTATCCTATTCGCTGGGAAATGATGGGTTCTAAGATTCCCGACTACTCAGAAACATAAATGCATTGTCTATTAGAGCGTTGCAAGGAATTTGCCATATTATTCCCGAATGGTTTAAGTTTTAAAATAACTATTTAGATTAAGAAGTAAATGTAATTAATACTTTGACTTCGTGATTATTAATCATTATTGACCTTTTCAGTGCCGGCGACATTATTAACATATCTTTAAAATGAATTCAAAGCAATATAACACCTAAACCGGTAATATTTATTTATTTATCCCCTGCCCCGTGGGGGCTTCGAGTAAAGCCGATATCTGTCACGCGTCGGTCTCGCTTGTTTGTGGGTACAAAAGCTAGTGGTGAGAATTAAAATTAAGAATTACATCCTAACAGCATGTAGATGTGCATAAGCTCATTTTTTTCAGTGCATTGAAAAAAATGTATGGGATATAATAATCAAGAGAGAAGTAATCTATCTCCCATATATATATAAACATTTAAACATTTACTATAAGAAATTATTCAAATTCTACAATCACATTCCCAACAATGTAGAGATCTGCAAGTGATTTTTTCAAGATGCTACTGAACATCAAAATGCCCGCCCCTGCATAATTTTCTTGTGAACGAAAAAACGCAAGAACTTTTTGTCGAAATAGAACAAATCAAATCATATGTCTAATAACATGGTGATGTGCAAGTGAGTTTTACAAAATGTTACTACAATTCAAAATGGCTGATACAGGTGAGTTTTATATTTTTTTTGTTGGCGTCAAAATAAAAAAACTATTTAGTTAAAATGTATTTACATTTTATATTTGCATTGCCTACATGGAGAGGTGAGAGTGATTTTTCAAGAATTTACTAAAATTAAAAATAGCTACCACGGCTACCTGTGCTATTGAACTTGATGCCTCATGTTATTAGAAAGTTAAACTAAAACACTTTTTCATATGCACACACACAGCTACAGATGTCAGGGTTTAAATGCACTATAATTTCACCCAATTTAATGGGTTTAAAGAGGAACAATGTAATTAACAATTGGCAATGTGGAGCAATAGAGAAAATAGTGTTTTTAGATTTGCGAAAGGGAGTCGAACCCTGTGCATTTTGCACTGAAAATAATAGCCTTAACCATTGAGCAGCACGTACACCGCACCTCCTTTAAACCATGTTATCCATCTAAATAGACAAATTTGAATTGTAACTGTGATCCGCACCATCTGATGACTATTTTTTTTTAATATATAGCATTCAACTGAGTGATTTGTAATATGAATACAAAAGCACCTATCTTTAGATTGATATATTATAACTTACATACAATCATGTTATTGCAATCGTCATTGTTGATGAATCAAGTACTGCCTTTTCAACATCTAAGGGTGAGCCGCAAATTAAACTTTAGAAGAAGATATGTGTAGTTGTAAGCCGGGAATAAACAACTTTACTGCATGAGCTGATGCTAGGATGTGTTCACCTGTGCCCCAACTTTAGCTGGCTAACCACCCCAGGAGGTGGCGTATGTTTTGGGGCGCTCAGATGTTGAACGTAGACTTCGTACGTCTTTCACACTACCACATACGTACAAAATCGAGGCACAAAAACAACCGCTCTACCTCGTACGACCCACTGGTGCACTATGCCTCTGAGCGGCAAATGGGTAAAGTGTCGCAGTTAGCTTCGGTGCCTCCTACACGTGTTCCCATTTCTGAAGTGACATATATAACCCCTCTATACTAAAGGCACGAGTTATCAGAATAACTTTAAGAAAAAAACACTTATTATATTGCATTTTACCTTGCACAGCAGACACATGCAGAAACCAGAGGAATCAGCATGATCACAATCCCAGCGACGAACGACATTATTACGTAATTAGCTGAAACAAAAATACAACTATAATAGAATAATAGCCTGTGGTAGAGGAGCAATGTGTTTTAGTCCAGTCATTAAAGATTTCAGGTTCAACTAAATTACTTCATAAGGTTTCTTGGTAAATTTAAAATCAAATATGGCCGCCATTTATTAGATATGTACATAAACCTGTGGTGCAGTCAGCCTGCCCAAGATAATTTTCACCATCGTCATTACGGTGTTTTTTTTGGTCCGAATCTGAATCAAAGGCAATCACCATATCAAAGGCAATCACCAATGCGGTCAGATCACCATTCGAGACTACGGTCAAATTTTTGTGACAAAAGTTCACTCTCGTCATTGCGGTCAAATGAGTATTTACAATATAATGTTATGGCCATTTTGAGAGGGGATTTTTATATTGAAAAACTGTGCATACATTATAAACAGGGCAAATAACTTCATTGTCATTTGGTGACGACAACATCAAATCACACATTGCTATATGGAAAATAAAATTAGATGTTTCACAATGAAATATATGATTGATCCGTTAGTTATATAGAAGCATTATGGATAAACTATGATAGAAGTTTAAGGGTTATTTTTGTTGATAAAGCATCCCGCTTCTTCTGGCCATACACTGTCTGTGTGCTGCTATTGCGTGAAACTATTTTATTTCACGCGTTAATTATCTGGTATCGTCAATAAGAAAAATTAACCATGTTAGACAATACAAGCACAACACAATTTCAAAAATAAATTTATGATAAGGTGGTATTAACCGACAAATAGTGATTATTTTGAAAATTGTATGTTATTTTAAGAAACTAACTGCGTTAGGTGTATAGCAGTTTATTTCTTGATAAAGCGTCTCGCTACAGCAAATAGTGTCCATGCAGTGCTGCGGTGATGATGAACTGTAAACGCAGACGGTTATAATAAATACTGTCTTAAATAATAATTAAAGGCGTGGGAATGTCGTAATTATACAACTCAAAACTTTGCATTTAGGATAGTGTCTACATAGATTTTACAATTCACTAAATTGTATGTAATTATTATTACATGCTAAGTTTTAATACAAAAAATAGACGTATAATTTTTTATATTGGGACTCAGAGAGGATAATGATCCCGTAAGTCTGTGTTTGCACCTATCGCGACCGGTCGGCAGTGAGAGGACACGTATTAACACCTTATTCCAGTACAAACACTTTAAACAATGCGAATAAGTAGACAATGGCTGTTAGTTTCTTATTGGAACACTTCTTTAAACTTGCATTCCCATTTACCGTCCATGATTAGCTTCATAACCTGGTGTAAATTTTAACTCCACGAACATGACATCTCAACTAGGATTAGCTACTCCATCACGATGACACAATGCTGCACATAACAATACTTTAATCATGTCTGCGCGTAAAGTGCACATAACTTACCCTAAGGGATAAAGTGAGATTTAACAAAAATAGTGCGGCAAATCTCATCCTCAACTAGCTGTACACTCTTATGATGATACAAGTGACAGTATTTCAGTAATTAAAAAATAATCATTTCATTAGACTATGGCAGCGGTTTCTGTCCTCAATGACTTTACAGCAGACCGTAGCCTAGATGACATTCTACAGTCTCTGTTCAATATTGAGGATGAGTTACAAGACTCATGTTACAATAAAATACCCCGGTCAACAATCCTTCATCAATTCTTTTTTTAAACTGTAGTAATCTGTTCTGTGACATTCATTTTGAAAAAAAAGTATGTTTTTATTAAAATACTTTTTGTATTTAATCATGCATAATTATATAATCAATTACACCTTTACACTGAATAAAAACACTGTTTTTCTAAACAGGTGCAATAAACTTTGTACATATTTACTATTGTTATTATTCATTTCATTATTTGGAGCATATATACATAATTGATTTGATATCAAATCGCAGGACGCCACGTGGTATTTATTGTCCGACTGCCATTAATAGTTTTAAAAAATCTGGCTCGTACTTGACTGCATTGGCGGGGGTCTACTGTATACTTGTTCTTGCAGTCTCTAGCCTCTACTGAACACAAATCAATCAAAATATAAACTTTTGTGTGAATTTCCAGGTTATATCACCATTCTGCCTGACTAAGCAGTTCACACAAGCAAGGAATTTAGAAGGACAAGAATCACAACTCCTTCGGACGGCTGAGATCAAAGGATCGTGGTTGTGTTACCGCTGTAAAAACCATACTAATGACGGACATCGAGAGTTTTAATGTCCATTTGAAGATGCAGTATGCCACACCTGCGGAATAGAGGGGAGTGTTCATCCCGTTTGCCTCTCTTGGTCACAGCAGTCCTTGCTAAGGAATAGAGTTTCAAGTTCTAAGACATTAAACCAAAAAAATCTACAAATTGTGTTACAGTTCGGTGTCTCGTTTTCTACCAGGATTTGTCAACGTTCTGTGGACGATCTGCTACGAGGTATTCCTGGGGTATGTATCTACTTAGATGTTGTATTAATAACAGGCAAAAATGATCATGAACACAAAAAGACATTAGAAGCTGTGTTATAACGTCTGTTTGCCGTTGGCGCATGATTGAAGAGAGCAAAGTGTGTTTTTGAAGTCCCGGTATTGAATAACTAGGACATCTAATTAATGATTTGGCATTACACCCAAATGAAGAAAAGATATGCGCCATTAAAGACGCCCCAGCACCTAAAACATTACAAGAAATGCGTTCGTTCTTAGGAGTTCTTGTGAACGAAAAAACGCAAGAACTTTTTGTCGAAATAGAACAAATCAAATCATATGTCTAATAACATGGTGATGTGCAAGTGAGTTTTACAAAATGTTACTACAATTCAAAATGGCTGATACAGGTGAGTTTTATATTTTTTTTGTTGGCGTCAAAATAAAAAAACTATTTAGTTAAAATGTATTTACATTTTATATTTGCATTGCCTATATAGATTTTACAATTCACTAAATTGTATGTAATTATTATTACATGCTAAGTTTTAATACAAAAAATAGACGTATAATTTTTTATATTGGGACTCAGAGAGGATAATGATCCCGTAAGTCTGTGTTTGCACCTATCGCGACCGGTCGGCAGTGAGAGGACACGTATTAACACCTTATTCCAGTACAAACACTTTAAACAATGCGAATAAGTAGACAATGGCTGTTAGTTTCTTATTGGAACACTTCTTTAAACTTGCATTCCCATTTACCGTCCATGATTAGCTTCATAACCTGGTGTAAATTTTAACTCCACGAACATGACATCTCAACTAGGATTAGCTACTCCATCACGATGACACAATGCTGCACATAACAATACTTTAATCATGTCTGCGCGTAAAGTGCACATAACTTACCCTAAGGGATAAAGTGAGATTTAACAAAAATAGTGCGGCAAATCTCATCCTCAACTAGCTGTACACTCTTATGATGATACAAGTGACAGTATTTCAGTAATTAAAAAATAATCATTTCATTAGACTATGGCAGCGGTTTCTGTCCTCAATGACTTTACAGCAGACCGTAGCCTAGATGACATTCTACAGTCTCTGTTCAATATTGAGGATGAGTTACAAGACTCATGTTACAATAAAATACCCCGGTCAACAATCCTTCATCAATTCTTTTTTTAAACTGTAGTAATCTGTTCTGTGACATTCATTTTGAAAAAAAAGTATGTTTTTATTAAAATACTTTTTGTATTTAATCATGCATAATTATATAATCAATTACACCTTTACACTGAATAAAAACACTGTTTTTCTAAACAGGTGCAATAAACTTTGTACATATTTACTATTGTTATTATTCATTTCATTATTTGGAGCATATATACATAATTGATTTGATATCAAATCGCAGGACGCCACGTGGTATTTATTGTCCGACTGCCATTAATAGTTTTAAAAAATCTGGCTCGTACTTGACTGCATTGGCGGGGGTCTACTGTATACTTGTTCTTGCAGTCTCTAGCCTCTACTGAACACAAATCAATCAAAATATAAACTTTTGTGTGAATTTCCAGGTTATATCACCATTCTGCCTGACTAAGCAGTTCACACAAGCAAGGAATTTAGAAGGACAAGAATCACAACTCCTTCGGACGGCTGAGATCAAAGGATCGTGGTTGTGTTACCGCTGTAAAAACCATACTAATGACGGACATCGAGAGTTTTAATGTCCATTTGAAGATGCAGTATGCCACACCTGCGGAATAGAGGGGAGTGTTCATCCCGTTTGCCTCTCTTGGTCACAGCAGTCCTTGCTAAGGAATAGAGTTTCAAGTTCTAAGACATTAAACCAAAAAAATCTACAAATTGTGTTACAGTTCGGTGTCTCGTTTTCTACCAGGATTTGTCAACGTTCTGTGGACGATCTGCTACGAGGTATTCCTGGGGTATGTATCTACTTAGATGTTGTATTAATAACAGGCAAAAATGATCATGAACACAAAAAGACATTAGAAGCTGTGTTATAACGTCTGTTTGCCGTTGGCGCATGATTGAAGAGAGCAAAGTGTGTTTTTGAAGTCCCGGTATTGAATAACTAGGACATCTAATTAATGATTTGGCATTACACCCAAATGAAGAAAAGATATGCGCCATTAAAGACGCCCCAGCACCTAAAACATTACAAGAAATGCGTTCGTTCTTAGGAGTTATAAACTTTTATGGGAAATTTAGTCTAAACTTGTGTAAGATCCTGACGCCTTTAAACGTGGTGTTATGGAAGAATACGGAATTTACATGGAAAATGCCTCAGCAAAAATCCTATAATATGGTAATTTTGGGACCAATTCTAGTGAATTACAAAATTCAGAGAAAGATATCATGGTGTCTTGTGACGCTTCGCTGTCATAGCTCATAAATTCGATGATGGCATTTAAAAACCAATCTCATTCGAGTCAAGAACTCTCACGTCTGCCGAACCCATGTATTCTCAGCTTGATAAAGAAGCCCTAGCAGTGATTTTCGCCATCAAGAAGGTTTTTTTTTATGGAAGAAACTTCACAATTATAAGTAATCATAAGCCGCTACTTGGATTTTTAAGCCCTAACAAACCAGAAATGGATTCGCGTGTGTTCAACGATGAAGTAATAATGCTTAGTGCCTAATATTAAAATATGAGGTATAGAAGTAGAATTGACAATGCTAACACGGACACTATGAGTAGACTACCACTTGAAGACGGTGCTCTCGGGATCAAAACCAAGTCACAAGTAGAGTGTTACAATTCGTCACAGACCGCTGGCCTGGTGACGTAAGTGATGAATCTTGAAAACCCTATGTGATTCGTAAAGCTAAAGGTGGATGTATATTGTGGGGATCACGGGTGATAATACCTACAGAAGAAAGACAACGTGACGTCCTATATACACTCCACACTACCCACTCAAGTATGCAAAAGATGAAATCGCTTGCACGCAGCTACGTATGGTGCTTTGATTGCCAAGCAGTGAAACATTGTAGGACAATAATAATTGTGACTGTGGATGCTTACTCTAAGTGGATAGAGGGGTATGTATGTTACACATCAACATCTAGTGTTATCATCTGATGCAATGTTTTTCATCCCACAGTCTTCATAATACCCTGGTCATGAATTAAGCCACGACGTTTTCCAGTGAAGAATTTAAGCAGTTCACATCTGCAAAATTTCGAGCCCAAAATATCATTATGTACAACTTTAACAGGAATTGAGATGGATCAATGAGTTTAGCGTTGATCCTTGAGTGTCATGTATAGCTGACATTGGGGCATTATAGAAAATAGGCCACAGGGAATAGTCCATATACTATGTTGACGTTAGCTAGACAGATATGTCGGGGACTATTGGAAGGGACCTATTTTTTTTATTTATTGTTAATGCATAATAAAAATAAAATGGCAGATTTTGTGAATATTCGAGGTTCTCCATGTAAGAATTGAAGCCAGCTTTTTAACGTCGACTAGGAACTTCAATTATTATCACAAACACTATTTTGACATAAAGAGGGGAATTTAATCATGTTTTCAATAAGAACGACTGTTAATTACATTCACATGCACATTTAATTTTTAGTCATGCAAGTTTTAGCTGTGAAATGAAATATGGCAGTGTTTTATAACAGGACAGTTTGTTGCTAGAGAATTTTACCCACAATATATTATATATTATTATTATTATTATTGTATTTCTTTAGACGCTTGTATCCAGCTGCATAGCCGATCACAGCGCTTACAGAAAAAAAAGTCATGTGTGCTAAATGTGTGGTCGTCTCCACCCGCTCCCGCTGGATTAGCCACGAAGCTGCCGCCGCGTTCGACATTCCATCACCATCCTGGGATTCATCCGAGACAGTGCACAGCGAAGTTGAAGTATATCAATAAAGCATTAATAATCATCATCGAGTCAAATACGAGATATTTATGTACCGTCGCCCAGACGGGAGTTAGAATAGGCTAGGAACTTCGACCCAAGTTAATTAAGCTATTATTGGTGACCTCTGACGTCGAGACGAATTCGCAACCTTCTACACTACACTCTGCAGTCAGATCTACACGCATATTACTTTCACTGAGCAACAAAAAAAAACATCGATTTTGAGTCAGAAAGAATAGTTTTTTTTGTTATTCTCTCAATTACGCCACTGTGGGCGACTGAGAGGATGATATTTTGAAGTTTTAGTATATTAAATCGTTTTTGACACCTCATTCAGGTGACGCGGTTTTTATGAGAATACCCGCCATAATTTTTAATGGTTACGCAAAAATTTTCTAAGGATCGAAATTATGCCTCGATTCAGACAGCTTTTAAATAGGATTAGATCCACTTAAAACTGTTTGCCTGAAATATGTGTGAATAAAAGGTCCTATTTGGTCTATAAAAACATCATTGTTAGGACTGTAGGTCGATATTTTATGACTGTAATCATAACTTTTATTTCAGTGGTAGCAGTGTTATTTTAATGTGAATCGGTAAGTGGCGGCCATTTTGGCAGCCGGTGACCCTCATTTAGCTCCATTGGCTGCGAGAAAGCCTCACGTGTTCCCGCCCACCCGTCATGCATTGCGGTATCACCCCATCTGCTCAGATCGGCATAATTAGCATAAATTAGACCGCCATTTTGAATTAGCGACACGAACGGCCAATGGCGCTCACATGTCAAGGCCACATAGACCTACACGGCGTCTGGAAATAAAATAAGACTAGAATAAATTTTTCCAAAATATCTTTCTCAGTCAGGAACAAGAGACTGATTTTATTTTAATTGTATTACTAAATATTGCAAATCAGGTCGCACATTAGGCGATATTTTTGTGAATGACAAATCAGTAGTCTACCTTTTCCAGCCCTGAACTGCTAAATATGTTAATGAGTTCTGAGCCGGTTGTGGCGCGCCAGTCGACCACACCGCGTGCACGGTAGCCAAGACACACATCAACCGACAGCGTACTGCCATGCATACAACCAGCACATTATAGGAGCGTACAGTCTAAATCATTGGGCACTAGACTACAAGCAACGATACAAATTGAAGCGAGCGATCGATTCGGATGTCGATGAGAATGATTCTCATGGTGAACATTAAAAAAAAAAAAGGGGGATGTTTATTACTGGAAATATTCATCAATAGAATTATTTAAACAGTCTTTAGAGACATCTGCCAGTCAAAATTTCAATAAGTGATTCTATAAATTAAGACAAACTGTACACGCCTATTTTTACAAGAACGAAATTTTCTCAGGATGGGCAGGATTTAAATATTTCTTATTAAATCTAAATTGAGACTTGACAGTTGAACTACGGCGACTACTTTGATATACTGTGTGTTTTTTTAATTACTTAATATTATTACCCTAGTATTACCCTAGCTTAGAATAGCAATTTAGCATTTATTCTGGCATTTTTGAATACAATTCACTACCTACAATTTCTATAATTATTTGTGAGATAATTTAATGCATCAGCACGCTTCATAAAGCAGCAGACAGCTTCTGAACCGAACATACAATCATCACAATTTCAATGTATTTGTATACTATACCTAATAGTTCAATGCAATGGCCTACGCTGTAGCACGTTTTCTGCACAGCAGAGAACCTACTCAACTGAACTAATAGTCTACTCAGCATCCCAGCAGTCTACAACCAGACCCTAGTTTAACGAGCCTACTTCAAGTGCTTCTAACCTCTCAACTTCATCATATTTCAAGAACTTTTTCGCTGTGCACTGGTTTTCTGGATTGAACGTGGCGGCAGGCCATAGCAGCCACATTGTGGCTAGGTGGCTGAGATGGTGAGAAAGGCGTCACTACAACGTTTAATGAAAAATGGCGACGCCTCAGTAGACTACTGTCACTCACTCACTGTCAGTACAACACAAGCGAATATTGTGTGAACATTAATTACCAGGCATAATATAAATTTCAAATTTCTGTCGACATTTACGATATGCGTATGTGTTTGCCTTTTCCCCGCACGCTCGGAGACGATGCAGACATATGCGTGTATAGCCTATTTTTAATAATATAACTGTTTAGCCACCGCAAGAGGGCGACTCTTGCTCGTATCGCGCTGGTAGCCGGTCATGTTTATCACATGGCACTTCATGGGACGACCGGTTCCATGTTACATTTCACCCCGAAACATGTTTAAACACCGTCAACCAGCGAGCCTGAAACAGGTACCCCACACTTGGCTTATAATGCAACCCTTGATACGGCTGATTACACTGTTTGACGCCAGCTGTGATCGCTCATATTGAAGGCCACGCCTGAGCACGATCTCTAGCAATTTTTATTCCTCGCGATAACGGGGATTTGGGTTTAAATTGCATTAAAGTGCTATCGATAAACAAAACGAACTCAGACGTTGAAACGTAATCGCAGCTTCATTTAAGCATATTGTTGTCACCAAGCAACCACACAGACTAAATCTTGTCCTATTATTTCACAAAGCAACGGCACGAACGACGTTCGCTACAGTATTACATATACTGCCTTTTTACCGATCTAGCACTGCAGCTTTACATCCTTATTATATTTAGCATGTGTTGGACGACATTTCCACACACCTGCTCGATTTGTGTTGCTCGTTCTCGCTATATCAGCGCCAAAATTGCGGGACCAGTCACATGCATCGCACTAATATTACATTGTATCACATGCAATGCACTAAATGTACTATTTTTAAATGTAATTTACATAAGTAATTTGCCAAGCATATTATGTAAACGATTTAAAACACGATTGTATTAATTAAATATGAATAGGGTTGGACGACACACATCGCAGCAGCATAATTTCTGAACACTGTTGTTATGAGGATGGGAATGGACTTTTAATATTTTTTATGCTGCGCACGTGGTGTTCGCCACCCACCCAACCTGTATTTTTTGCACTCAGCTATTTTTGTATTAATGTTGTTTTGGTGCACTGCTCGGATGGGCCCGCCGAAACCTCTGCTTTAACCACAAGTTAGCTAGGTTCAACGTTGTCACTTAGCCCGGGGGTACTGTGGGGACCCCTTCGGTTTCGTTCGCCAGGGGCAGCACCTGACGAGGAGCTGCACCCCCTGGCGGGCGCTACCGACGACGCTCAGCCACGAGGCATGCTTCACCCAGACACTTGTGATTCAACCAGCGGAGCGGATGGTCGTCTCCACCTGCTCCAGCTGGATCAGCCACGAAGCTGCCGCCGCGTTCGACATTCCATCACCATCCTGGGATTCATCCGAGACAGTGCACAGCGAAGTTAAAATATATCAATAAAGCATCAATAATCATCATGGAGTCAAATACGAGTTATCTATGTACCGTCGACCAGACGAGAATAGGCTAGGAACTTCAACTCTAGTTTATTAACCTATTAAACTTATACTCGATGAAGAACATCATGAAGGACATATCGTCATCAATGGTTCATTGCTGAATTTATGTAGACCACCATTTCTGATGCTATGAAAACCACTTTTTTTATTTGGTACTATGCCAGCTGCAAGTATAGGCGTCGCCTCACAATTTTTTTTTAAGCAACTGTGTACCATCTAATGCACTTCAGTTACATGACAACATTTAGTCAGTCTAGAAAATTCCAATATTATATCAATCTTGATATTTTGTAGGCTTACAGTTTTTATTGTGCAGTTAATCTCCTCGCTGCAATCACGTGATTGTGAACAACATTACGTTTCCGTTTCTTTTATTTGCTTTAGATGTTCAATGCATATGTCTACACTGGAACTCAAAATTAAAAAGCGCAAATTTATTTTGTATGAGCTTGTGTGCGACACATGTGGGAAACAAGTCGTATAACTCGAAATTCAATGAACAGTGGATAGTGCATGACTTGTTTGGCGATGAACAGACTTTTGTCCACTGTGTGAAATAATAATAAATCATTAGATATATAGGTGCGTAAGGAAGGAAGTAAAATCATTGCTTAACGTCACTAAAATAAAATAAAAGCAGAAAAGCAGGCGCTACTGGTTCCCCAGCGAACAAGATGCATATAATGATAACCCATTATCTGCGACACGCGCTACCGGCTCCCCAGCAAATAAGATGCATATAATGATGACCCACTGTCTGGGACACGCGCTACTGGTTCCCCAGTGAACAAGATGCATATAATGATAACCCACTGTCTGCGACACGCGCTACTGGTTCCCCAGCGAGCAAGATGCATATAATGATAACCCACTGTCTGCGACACGCGCTACTGATTCCCCAGCAAGCAAGATGCATATAATGATAACCCACTGTCTGCGACACGCGCTACTGGTTCATCAGCGAACAAGATGCATATAATGATAACCCACTGTCTGCGACACGCGCTACTGGTTCCCCAGCGAGCAAGATGCATATAATGATAACCCACTGTCTGCGACACGCGCTACCGGCTCCCCAACAAACAAGAAGCATATAATGATAACCCACTGTCTGCGACACGCGCTACTGGCTCCCCAACAAACAAGAAGCATATAATGATAACCCACTGTCTTCGACAGGCGCTACCGGCTCCCCAACAAACAAGAAGCATATAATGATAACCCACTGTCTGCGACACACGCTACTGGCTCCCCAGCAAACAAGATGCATATAATGATAACCCACTGTCTGCGACACGCGCTACCGGCTTCCAGCAAACAAGAAGCATATAACTATAAACCACTGTCTGCGACACGCGCTACTGGCTCCCCAGCGAACAAGATGCATATAATGATAACCAACTGTCTGCGACACGCGCTACTGGTTCCCCAGCGAACAAGATGCATATAATGATAACCCACTGTCTGCGACACGCGCTACCGGCTCCCCAACAAAGAAGAAGCATATAATGATAACCCACTGTCTGCGACACACGCTACTAGTTCCCCAGCGAACAAGATGCATATAATGATGACCCATTATTTGCGACACGCGCTACCGGCTCCCCAGCAAATAAGATGCATATAATTATGACCCACTGTCTGCGACACGCACTACTGGTTCCCCAGAGAACAAGATGCATATAATGATAACCCACTGTCTGCGACACGCGCTACTGATTCCCCAGAGAACAAGATGCATATAATGATGACCCATTATTTGCGACACGCGCTACCGGCTCCCCAGCAAATAAGATGCATATAATTATGACCCACTGTCTGCGACACGCACTACTGGTTCCCCAGAGAACAAGATGCATATAATGATAACCCACTGTCTGCGACACGCGCTACTGATTCCCCAGAGAACAAGATGCATATAATGATAACCCACTGTCTGCGACACGCGCTACTGATTCCCCAGAGAACATGATGCATATAATGATAACCCACTCTCTGCGACACGCGCTACTGATTCCCCAGCAAGCAAGATGCATATAATGATAACCCACTGTCTGCGACACGCGCTACTGGTTCATCAGCGAACAAGATGCATATAATGATAACCCACTGTCGGCGACATGCGCTACTGATTCCCCAGCAAGCAAGATGCATATAATGATAACCCACTGTCTGCGACACGCGCTACTGATTCCCCAGAGAACATGATGCATATAATGATAACCCACTGTCTGCGACACGCGCTATTTGTTCCGCAGCAAACAAGATGCATATAATGATGACCCACTGTCCGAGACACGTGCTACTGGTTCCCCAGCGTACAAGATGCATTTAATTATTGAAATATGTCTGTGACGTTTGTTGGACATCAATTCAACATTGTATTTCTACTGCAATGAAGTGTCGGCTCACTGTATAATGGTATTTGTCAATAACCAGCTCAGATACCATGATCCATCGAACATGTTGCTGTATTATTGGTCAACTATCCACCAGGCTGACATAACATTAACACAACATTAATACACCATATCGTGATTACACAGAAGATATCATGACGCTGTGTTTCTTGATTTGGACCAATATTAAGCCAGCATATGGTATTTGTTTCCTGAGTAATATATTCACCGTTCCTTTTAATGCCGCTCCAAGTAATGTTTAGAAAGTGATATCCAGCGTCTGTGATCACAGGTGGCACAGTTTCTAAAGGTGCTGTCTCTGTAACATTAAATTACAAATGAGTTAAAAATATACACATTCACAGCAAATCAAAAGATGAGTTTTTAGACAACATAAAAAATTTAATTTATAAGAAAACAAAAGTGTTTTGGAAATACGCCTCGAAAGTCTCAATCAGCCAACGAGCTGCACATCTCAGGGTGAATAAAAGTAAGAGTAGGGTCTACATATAGGTCTACTTGATGGGCTACTATTGTAAGAGTAGGGGCTACATACAGGTCTACTTGATGGGTTACTATTGTAAGAGTAGGGCCTACATACAGGTCTACTTGATGGGTTAGTATTTTAAGGCAATAGGGGCTACATACAGGTCTACTTGATGGGTTACTATTGTAAGAGTAGGGGCTACATATAGGTCTACTTGATGGGTTAGTATTTTAAGGCAATAGGGGCTACATATAGGTCTACTTCATGGGTTACTATTGTAAGAGTAGGGACTACATACAGGCCTACTTGATGGGTTAGTATTGTAAGAGTAGGGGCTACATACAGGTCTATTTGATGGGTTACTATTGTAAGAGTAGGGACTACATACAGGTCTACTTGATGGGTAACTATTGTAAGAGTAGGGGCTACATAAAGGTCTACTTGATGGGTTAGTGTTGTAAGAGTAGGGGCTACATACAGGTCTACTTAATGGATTACTATTGTAAGAGTAGGGCCTACATACAGGTCTACTTGATGGGTTACTATTGTAAGAGTGGGGCCTACATACAGGTCTACTTGATGGGTTACTATTGTAAGAGTAGGGTCTACATACAGGTCTACTTGATGGGTTAGTATTTTAAGGCAATAGGGGCTACATACAGGTCTACTTGATGGGTTACTATTGTAAGAGTAGGGGCTACATACAGGTCTACTTAATGGATTACTATTGTAAGAGTAGGGCCTACATACAGGTCTACTTGATGGGTTACTATTGTAAGAGTAGGGCCTACATACGGGTCTACTTGATGGGTTAGTATTTTAAGGCAATAGGGGCTACATATAGGACTACTTGATGGGTTACTACTGTAAGTGTTAGGTCTACTTGATGGATTACTATTGTAAGAGTAGGGACTACATACAGGTCTACTTGATGGGTTACTATTGTAAGAGTAGGGGCTACATAAAGGTCTACTTAATGGATTACTATTGTAAGAGTAGGGCCTACATGATGGTCTACTTGATGGGTTAGTATTGTAAGAGTAGGAGCAACATACAGGTCTACTTAATGGATTACTATTGTAAGAGTAGGGCCTAAATACAGGTCTACTTGATGGGTTACTATTGTAAGAGTAGGGGCTACATACAGGTCTACTTGATGGGTTACTATTGTAAGAGTAGGGGCTACATAAAGGTCTACTTAATGGATTACTATTGTAAGAGTAGGGCCTAAATACAGGTCTACTTGATGGGTTACTATTGTAAGAGTAGGGGCTACATACAGGTCTACTTGATGGGTTACTATTGTAAGAGTAGGGGCTACATAAAGGTCTACTTAATGGATTACTATTGTAAGAGTAGGGCCTAAATACAGGTCTACTTGATGGGTTAGTATTGTAAGAGTAGGAGCAACATACAGGTCTACTTGATGGGTTACTATTGTAAGAGTAGGGGCTACATAAAGGTCTACTTAATGGATTACTATTGTAAGAGTAGGGCCTAAATACAGGTCTACTTGATGGGTTACTATTGTAAGAGTAGGGGCTACATAAAGGTCTACTTAATGGATTACTATTGTAAGAGTAGGGGCTACATAAAGGTCTACTTGATGGGTTACTATTGTAAGAGTAGGGGCAACATACAGGTCTATTTGATGGGTTACTATTGTTAGAGTAGGGGCTACATACAGGTCTACTTGATGGGTTACTATTGTAAGAGTGGGGGCTACATACAGGTCTACTTGATGGATTACTATTGTTAGAGTAGGGACTACATACAGGTCTACTTGATGGATTACTATTGTAAGAGTAGGGGCTACATACAGGTCTACTTGATGGGCTACTATTGTTAGAGCAGGGGCTACATACAGGTCTACTTGATGGGTTACTGTTGTAAGTGTTAGTTCTACTTGATGGGTTACTATTGTTAGAGTAGGGGCTACATACAGGTCTACTTGATGGGTTACTATTGTAAGAGTAGGGACTACATACAGGTCTACTTGATGGGTTACTATTGTAAGAGTAGGGCCTAAATACAGGTCTACTTGATGGGTTACTATTGTAAGAGTAGGGGCAACATACAGGTCTATTTGATGGGTTACTATTGTAAGAGTAGGGGCTACATACAGGTCTACTTGATGGGTTACTATTGTAAGAGTAGGGGCTACATACAGGTCTATTTGATGGGTTACTATTGTAAGAGTAGGGGCAACATACAGGTCTATTTGATGGGTTACTATTGTAAGAGTAGGGGCTACATACAGGTCTACTTGATGGGTTACTATTGTAAGAGTAGGGGCTACATACAGGTCTATTTGATGGGTTACTATTGTAAGAGTAGGGGCTACATACAGGTCTACTTAATGGATTACTATTGTAAGAGTAGGGGCTACATACAGGTCTACTTGATGGGTTACTATTGTTAGAGCAGGGGCTACATACAGGTCTACTTGATGGGCTACTATTGTTAGAGCAGGGGCTACATACAGGTCTACTTGATGGGTTACTGTTGTAAGTGTTACGTCTACTTGATGGGTTACTATTGTTAGAGTAGGGGCTACATACAGGTCTACTGGATGGGTCACTATTGTAAGTGTTAGGTCTACTTGATGGGTTACTATTGTAAGAGTAGGGGCTACATACAGGTCTACTTGATGGGTTACTATTGTAAGAGTAGGGCCTACATACATGTCTACTTGATGGGTTACTATTGTAAGAGTAGGGGCTACATACAGGTCTACTTGATGGGTTAGTATTGTAAGAGTAGGGGCTACATACAGGTCTACTTGATGGGTTACTATTGTAAGAGTAAGGGCTACATATAGGTCTACTTGATGGGTTAGTATTTTAAGGCAATAGGGGCTACATACAGGTCTACTTGATGGGTTACTATTGTAAGTGTTAGGTCTACTTGATGGTTTACTATTGTTAGAGTAGGGGCTACATACAGGTCTACTTGATGGTTCAATATTGTAAGAGTAGGGGCTACATACAGGTCTACTTGATGGGTTACTATTGTTAGAGTAGGGGCTACATACAGGTCTACTTGATGGATTACTATTGTAAGAGTAGGGGCTACATACAGGTCTAGTTGATGGGTTACTATTGTAAGAGTAGGGACTACATACAGGTCTAGTTGATGGGTTACTATTGTAAGAGTAGGGACTACATACAGGTCTACTTGATGGGCTACTATTGTAAGAGTAGGGGCTACATACAGGTCTACTTGATGGGTTACTATTGTAAGAGTAGGGGCTACATAAAGGTCTACTTAATGGATTACTATTGTAAGAGTAGGGCCTAAATACAGGTCTACTTGATGGGTTACTATTGTAAGAGTAGGGGCTACATAAAGGTCTACTTAATGGATTACTATTGTAAGAGTAGGGGCTACATAAAGGTCTACTTGATGGGTTACTATTGTAAGAGTAGGGGCAACATACAGGTCTATTTGATGGGTTACTATTGTTAGAGTAGGGCCTACATACAGGTCTACTTGATGGGTTACTATTGTAAGAGTAGGGCCTAAATACAGGTCTACTTGATGGGTTAGTATTGTAAGAGTAGGGGCAACATACAGGTCTACTTGATGGGTTACTATTGTAAGAGTAGGGGCTACATAAAGGTATACTTAATGGATTACTATTGTAAGAGTAGGGCCTACATACAGGTCTACTTGATGGGTTAGTAATGTAAGAGTAGGGGCAACATACAGGTCTACTTGATGGTTTAATATTGTTAGAGCAGGGGCTACATACAGGTCTACTTGATGGGTTACTGTTGTAAGTGTTAGGTCTACTTGATGGGTTACTATTGTTAGAGTAGGGGCTACATACAGGTCTACTGGATGGGTCACTATTGTAAGTGTTAGGTCTACTTGATGGGTTACTATTGTAAGAGTAGGGGCTACATACAGGTCTACTTGATGGGTTACTATTGTAAGAGTAGGGCCTACATACATGTCTACTTGATGGGTTACTATTGTAAGAGTAGGGGCTACATACAGGTCTACTTGATGGATTACTATTGTAAGAGTAGGGGCTACATACAGGTCTACTTGATGGGTTACTATTGTAAGAGTAGGGCCTACATACATGTCTACTTGATGGGTTACTATTGTAAGTGTTAGGTCTACATGATGGGTTACTATTGTAAGAGTAGGGCCTACATACATGTCTACTTGATGGGTTACTATTGTAAGAGTAGGGCCTACATACATGTCTACTTGATGGATTACTATTGTAAGAGTAGGGGCTACATACAGGTCTACTTGATGGATTACTATTGTAAGAGTAGGGGCTACATACAGGTCTACTTGATGGATTACTATTGTAAGAGTAGGGGCTACATACAGGTCTACTTGATGGGTTACTATTGTAAGAGTAAGGGCTACATATAGGTCTACTTGATGGGTTAGTATTTTAAGGCAATAGGGGCTACATACAGGTCTACTTGATGGGTTACTATTGTAAGTGTCAGGTCTACTTGATGGTTTACTATTGTTAGAGTAGGGGCTACATACAGGTCTACTTGATGGTTCAATATTGTAAGAGTAGGGGCTACATACAGGTCTACTTGATGGGTTACTATTGTTAGAGTAGGGGCTACATACAGGTCTACTTGATGGATTACTATTGTAAGAGTAGGGGCTACATATAGGTGTACTTGATGGATTACTATTGTAAGAGTAGGGGCTACATATAGGTCTACTTGATGGATTACTATTGTTAGAGTAGGGGCTACATACAGGTCTACTTGATGGGTTACTATTGTTAGAGTAGGGGCTACATACAGGTCTACTTGATGGTTTACTATTGTAAGTGTTAGGTCTACTTGATGGGTTACTATTGTAAGAGTAGGGCCTACATACAGGTCTACTTGATGGGTTACTATTGTAAGAGTAGGGCCTACATACAGGTCTACTTGATGGGTTAGTATTGTAAGAGTAGGGGCTACATGAAGGTCTACTTGATGGGTTACTATTGTAAGAGTAGGGTCTACATACAGGTCTACTTGATGGGTCACTATTGTAAGAGTAGGGGCTACATACAGGTCTACTTGATGGGTTGGTATTTTAAGGCAATATGGGCTACATATAAGTCTACTTGATGGATTACTATTGTAAGAGTAGGGGCTACATACAGGTCTACTTGATGGGTTACTATTGTAAGAGTAGGGGCTACATACAGGTCTACTTGATGGGTTACTATTGTTAGAGTAGGGGCTACATACAGGTCTACTTGATGGTTTACTATTGTAAGAGTAGGGGCTACATACAGGTCTACTTGATGGGTTACTATTGTTAGAGTAGGGGCTACATACAGGTCTACTTGATGGGTTACTATTGTTAGAGTAGGGGCTACATACAGGTCTACTTGATGGGTTACTATTGTTAGAGTAGGGCCTACATACAGGTCTACTTGATGGGTTACTATTGTAAGAGTAGGGGCTACATATAGGTCTACTTCATGGGCTACTATTGTAAGAGTAGGGGCTACATATAGGTCTACTTCATGGGTTACTATTGTAAGAGTAGGGGCTACATACAGGTCTACTTGATGGTTTAATATTGTAAGAGTAGGGGCTACATACAGGTCTACTTAATGGGCTACTATTGTAAGAGTGGGGACTACATACAGGTCTACTTGATGGGTTACTATTGTTAGAGTAGGGGCTACATACAGGTCTACTTGATGGTTTAATATTGTAAGAGTAGGGGCTACATACAGGTCTACTTGATGGGTTACTATTGTTAGAGTAGGGCCTACATACAGGTCTACTTGATGGTTTACTATTGTAAGAGTAGGGGCTACATACAGGTCTACTTGATGGGTTACTATTGTTAGAGTAGGGGCTACATACAGGTCTACTTGATGGGTTACTATTGTTAGAGTAGGGGCTACATACAGGTCTACTTGATGGTTTACTATTGTAAGAGTAGGGGCTACATATAGGTCTACTTGATGGGTTACTATTGTTAGAGTAGGGCCTACATACAGGTATACTTGATGGGTTACTATTGTAAGTGTTAGGTCTACTTGATGGGTTACTATTGTAAGAGTGGGGCCTACATACAGGTCTACTGGATGGGTCACTATTGTAAGTGTTAGGTCTACTTGATGGGTTACTATTGTAAGAGTAGAGGCTACATACATGTCTACTTGATGGGTTACTATTGTAAGAGTAGGGGCTACATACATGTCTACTTGATGGGTTACTATTGTAAGAGTAGGGCCTACATACAGGTCTACTTGATGGGTTACTATTGTAAGAGTAGGGGCTACATACAGGTCTACTTGATGGGTTACTATTGTAAGAGTAGGGCCTACATACAGGTCTACTTGATGGTTCAATATTGTAAGAGTAGGGGCTACATACAGGTCTACTTGATGGGTTACTATTGTTAGAGTAGGGCCTACATACAGGTCTACTTGATG
Organism: Flabesymbios commensalis; assembly: GCA_964017125.1. Lineage (NCBI taxonomy): Eukaryota > Metazoa > Annelida > Polychaeta > Terebellida > Flabelligeridae > Flabesymbios > Flabesymbios commensalis. Next base: position 2,572,518 of record OZ024918.1, read on the forward strand.
GGTTACTATTGTTAGAGTAGGGCCTACATACAGGTCTACTTGATGGGTTACTATTGTAAGTGTTAGGTCTACTTGATGGGTTACTATTGTAAGAGTGGGGCCTACATACAGGTCTACTGGATGGGTCACTATTGTAAGTGTTAGGTCTACTTGATGGGTTACTATTGTAAGAGTAGAGGCTACATACATGTCTACTTGATGGGTTACTATTGTAAGAGTAGGGGCTACATACATGTCTACTTGATGGGTTACTATTGTAAGAGTAGGGGCTACATACAGGTCTACTTGATGGGTTACTATTGTAAGAGTAGGGCCTACATACAGGTCTACTTGATGGTTTAATATTGTAAGAGTAGGGGCTACATACAGGTCTACTTGATGGGTTACTATTGTTAGAGTAGGGGCTACATACATGTCTACTTGATGGGTTACTATTGTAAGAGTAGGGCCTACATACAGGTCTACTTGATGGTTTAATATTGTAAGAGTGGGGGCTACATACAGGTCTACTTGATGGGTTACTATTGTTAGAGTAGGGCCTACATACAGGTCTACTTGATGGTTTACTATTGTAAGAGTAGGGGCTACATACAGGTCTACTTGATGGGTTACTATTGTTAGAGTAGGGGCTACATACAGGTCTACTTGATGGGTTACTATTGTTAGAGTAGGGGCTACATGCAGGTCTACTTGATGGTTTACTATTGTAAGAGTAGGGGCTACATATAGGTCTACTTGATGGGTTACTATTGTAAGAGTAGGGGCTACATACAGGTCTACTTGATGGGTTACTATTGTTAGAGTAGGGCCTACATACAGGTCTACTTGATGGGTTACTATTGTAAGAGTAGGGGCTACATATAGGTCTACTTCATGGGTTACTATTGTAAGAGTAGGGGCTACATACAGGTCTACTTGATGGTTTAATATTGTAAGAGTAGGGGCTACATACAGGTCTACTTAATGGGCTACTATTGTAAGAGTAGGGACTACATACAGGTCTACTTGATGGATTACTATTGTTAGAGTAGGGCCTACATACAGGTCTACTTGATGGTTTAATATTGTAAGAGTAGGGGCTACATACAGGTCTACTTGATGGGTTACTATTGTTAGAGTAGGGCCTACATACAGGTCTACTTGATGGTTTAATATTGTAAGAGTAGGGGCTACATACAGGTCTACTTGATGGGTTACTATTGTTAGAGTAGGGCCTACATACAGGTATACTTGATGGGTTACTATTGTAAGTGTTAGGTCTACTTGATGGGTTACTATTGTAAGAGTGGGGCTTACATACAGGTCTACTGGATGGGTCACTATTGTAAGTGTTAGGTCTACTTGATGGGTTACTATTGTAAGAGTAGAGGCTACATACATGTCTACTTGATGGGTTAGTATTGTAAGAGTAGGGGCTACATACATGTCTACTTGATGGGTTACTATTGTAAGAGTAGGGCCTACATACAGGTCTACTTGATGGGTCACTATTGTAAGAGTAGGGGCTACATACAGGTCTACTTGATGGGTTACTATTGTAAGAGTAGGGCCTACATACAGGTCTACTTGATGGTTCAATATTGTAAGAGTAGGGGCTACATACAGGTCTACTTGATGGGTTACTATTGTTAGAGTAGGGCCTACATACAGGTCTACTTGATGGGTTACTATTGTTAGAGTAGGGCCTACATACAGGTATACTTGATGGGTTACTATTGTAAGTGTTAGGTCTACTTGATGGGTTACTATTGTAAGAGTGGGGCCTACATACAGGTCTACTGGATGGGTCACTATTGTAAGTGTTAGGTCTACTTGATGGGTTACTATTGTAAGAGTAGAGGCTACATACATGTCTACTTGATGGGTTACTATTGTAAGAGTAGGGGCTACATACATGTCTACTTGATGGGTTACTATTGTAAGAGTAGGGCCTACATACAGGTCTACTTGATGGGTTGGTATTTTAAGGCAATATGGGCTACATATAAGTCTACTTGATGGATTACTATTGTAAGAGTAGGGGCTAGATACAGGTCTACTTGATGGGTTGGTATTTTAAGGCAATATGGGCTACATATAAGTCTACTTGATGGATTACTATTGTAAGAGTAGGGCCTACATACAGGTCTACTTGATGGATTACTATCGTAAGAGTAGGGCCTACATACAGGTCTACTTCATGGGTTACTATTGTAAGAGTAGGGGCTACATGAAGGTCTACTTGATGGGTTACTATTGTAAGAGTAGGGTCTACATACAGGTCTACTTGATGGGTTACTATTGTTAGAGTAGGGGCTACATACAGGTCTACTTGATGGATTACTATTGTAAGAGTAGGGGCTACATATAGGTGTACTTGATGGGTTACTATTGTAAGAGTAGGGCCTACATACAGGTATACTTGATGGGTTACTATTGTAAGTGTTAGGTCTACTTGATGGGTTACTATTGTAAGAGTGGGGCCTACATACAGGTCTACTGGATGGGTCACTATTGTAAGTGTTAGGTCTACTTGATGGGTTACTATTGTAAGAGTAGAGGCTACATACAGGTCTACTTGATGGGTTACTATTGTAAGAGTAGGGGCTACATACAGGTCTACTTGATGGGTTAGTATTGTAAGAGTAGGGGCTACATACAGGTCTACTTGATGGGTTGGTATTTTAAGGCAATATGGGCTACATATAAGTCTACTTGATGGATTACTATTGTAAGAGTAGGGGCTACATACAGGTCTACTTGATGGGTTGGTATTTTAAGGCAATATGGGCTACATATAAGTCTACTTGATGGATTACTATTGTAAGAGTAGGGCCTACATACAGGTCTACTTGATGGATTACTATCGTAAGAGTAGGGCCTACATACAGGTCTACTTCATGGGTTACTATTGTAAGAGTAGGGGCTACATGAAGGTCTACTTGATGGGTTACTATTGTAAGAGTAGGGCCTACATACAGGTCTACTTGATGGATTACTATCGTAAGAGTAGGGCCTACATACAGGTCTACTTCATGGGTTACTATTGTAAGAGTAGGGGCTACATGAAGGTCTACTTGATGGGTTACTATTGTAAGAGTAGGGCCTACATACAGGTCTACTTCATGGGTTACTATTGTAAGAGTAGGGGCTACATGAAGGTCTACTTGATGGGTTACTATTGTAAGAGTAGGGGCTACATACAGGTCTACTTGATGGGTTACTATTGTTAGAGTAGGGGCTACATACAGGTCTACTTGATGGTTTACTATTGTAAGAGTAGGGGCTACATATAGGTGTACTTGATGGATTACTATTGTAAGAGTAGGGGCTACATACAGGTCTACTTGATGGATTACTATTGTAAGAGTAGGGGCTACATACAGGTCTACTTGATGGGTTGGTATTTTAGGGCAATATGGGCTACATATAAGTCTACTTGATGGGTTACTATTGTTAGAGTAGGGGCTACATACAGGTCTACTTGATGGATTACTATTGTAAGAGTAGGGGCTACATGAAGGTCTACTTGATGGGTTACTATTGTAAGAGTAGGGTCTACATACAGGTCTACTTGATGGGATACTATTGTAAGAGTAGGGGCTACATACAGGTCTACTTGATGGGTTACTATTGTTAGAGTAGGGGCTACATACAGGTCTACTTGATGGATTACTATTGTTAGAGTAGGGGCTACATATAGGTGTACTTGATGGATTACTATTGTAAGAGTAGGGGCTACATATAGGTGTACTTGATGGATTACTATTGTTAGAGTAGGGGCTACATACAGGTCTACTTGATGGATTACTATTGTAAGAGTAGGGCCTACATACAGGTCTACTTGATGGATTACTATTGTAAGAGTAGGGCCTACATACAGGTCTACTTGATGGATTACTATTGTTAGAGTAGGGGCTACATACAGGTCTACTTGATGGGTTACTATTGTTAGAGTAGGGGCTACATACAGGTCTACTTGATGGTTTACTATTGTAAGAGTAGGGGCTACATATAGGTCTACTTGATGGGTTACTATTGTAAGAGTAGGGGCTACATACAGGTCTACTTGATGGGCTACTATTGTAAGAGTAGGGCCTACATACAGGTCTACTTGATGGATTACTATTGTTAGAGTAGGGGCTACATACAGGTCTACTTGATGGGTTACTATTGTTAGAGTAGGGGCTACATACAGGTCTACTTGATGGTTTACTATTGTAAGAGTAGGGGCTACATACAGGTCTACTTGATGGGTTACTATTGTAAGAGTAGGGGCTACATACAGGTCTACTTGATGGGTTACTATTGTTAGAGTAGGGGCTACATATAGGTCTACTTGATGGATTACTATTGTTAGAGTAGGGGCTACATACAGGTCTACTTGATGGGTTACTATTGTTAGAGTAGGGGCTACATACAGGTCTACTTGATGGGTTACTATTGTAAGAGTAGGGGCTACATACAGGTCTACTTCATGGGCTACTATTGTAAGAGTAGGGGCTACATATAGGTCTACTTCATGGGTTACTATTGTAAGAGTAGGGGCTACATACAGGTCTACTTGATGGATTACTATTGTAAGAGTAGGGGCTACATACAGGTCTACTTGATGGATTACTATTGTAAGAGTAGGGCCTACATACAGGTCTAGTTGATGGGTTACTATTGTAAGAGTAGGGCCTACATACAGGTCTACTTGATGGGTTACTATTGTTAGAGTAGGGGCTACATACAGGTCTACTTGATGGGCTACTATTGTAAGAGTAGGGACTACATACAGGTCTACTTGATGGATTACTATTGTTAGAGTAGGGCCTACATACAGGTCTACTTGATGGTTTAATATTGTAAGAGTAGGGGCTACATATAGGTGTACTTGATGGGCTACTATTGTAAGAGTAGGGGCTACATACAGGTCTACTTGATGGGTTACTATTGTAAGAGTAGGGCCTACATACAGGTCTACTTGATGGTTTACTATTGTAAGAGTAGGGACTACATACAGGTCTACTTGATGGGTTACTATTGTTAGAGTAGGGGCTACATATAGGTCTATTTGATGGGTTACTATTGTAAGAGTAGGGACTACATACAGGTCTACTTGATGGTTTACTATTGTAAGAGTAGGGGCTACATACAGGTCTACTTGATGGGTTACTATTGTTAGAGTAGGGGCTACATACCTGTGTGCTGTACGGATTAATGTTACAAGAGTAGAGGCTCACATACTTGTGTGCTAGGCAGGTTATTTTTAAAACACAAGAATAAAAATGGCGATAAAATTTGATTTCTCACATTATGCCGACACTGTGGTGTAGCGCTGTATCGCTTCTTCACGGCTGAATGGTTGCTACCCTGTGGCCTTATGGGAAGGTCACGTGATTGTATTGTTCATAGTGAGGGGAGTAGTGAAGAAGAGTAGTTAATGATAGGCGTAGTAGTGAAGAGGAGTAGTTAATGATAGACGTAGTAGTGAAGAGAAGTAGTTAATAATAGGCGTAGTAGTGAAGAGGATTAGTTAATGATAGGCGTAGTAGTGAAGATGAGTAGTTAATGATAGGCGTAGTAGTGAAGAGGAGTAGTTAATGATAGGCGTAGTAGTGAAGAGGATTAGTTAATAATAGGCGTAGTAGTGAAGAGGAGTAGTTAATGATAGGCGTAGTAGTGAAGAGGAGTAGTTAATGATAGGCGTAGTAGTGAAGAGGAGTAGTTAATGATAGGCGTAGTAGTGAAGAGGAGTAGTTAATGATAGACGTAGTAGTGAAGAGAAGTAGTTAATAATAGGCGTAGTAGTGAAGAGGAGTAGTTAATGATAGGCGTAGTAGTGAAGAGGAGTAGTTAATAATAGGCGTAGTAGTGAAGAGGAGTAGTTAATAATAGGCGTAGTAGTGAAGAGGAGTAGTTAATGATAGGCGTAGTAGTGAAGAGGAGTAGTTAATGATAGGCGTAGTAGTGAAGAGGAGTAGTTAATGATAGGCGTAGTAGTGAAGAGGAGTAGTTAATGATAGGCGTAGTAGTGAAGAGGATTAGTTAATGATAGGCGTAGTAGTGAAGAGGAGTAGTTAATGATAGACGTAGTAGTGAAGAGGAGTAGTTAATAATAGGCGTAGTAGTGAAGAGGAGTAGTTAATAATAGGCGTAGTAGTGAAGAGGAGTAGTTAATGATAGGCGTAGTAGTGACGAGGAGTAGTTAATGATAGGCTTAGTAGTGAAGAGGAGTAGTTAATGATAGGCGTAGTAGTGAAGAGGAGTAGTTAATGATAGGCGTAGTAGTGAAGAGGATTAGTTAATGATAGGCGTAGTAGTGAAGAGGAGTAGTTAATGATAGGCGTAGTAGTGAAGAGGAGTAGTTAATGATAGACGTAGTAGTGAAGAGAAGTAGTTAATAATAGGCGTAGTAGTGAAGAGGATTAGTTAATGATAGGCGTAGTAGTGAAGATGAGTAGTTAATGATAGGCGTAGTAGTGAAGAGGAGTAGTTAATGATAGGCGTAGTAGTGAAGAGGATTAGTTAATAATAGGCGTAGTAGTGAAGAGGAGTAGTTAATGATAGGCGTAGTAGTGAAGAGGAGTAGTTAATGATAGACGTAGTAGTGAAGAGAAGTAGTTAATAATAGGCGTAGTAGTGAAGAGGATTAGTTAATGATAGGCGTAGTAGTGAAGAGGATTAGTTAATAATAGGCGTAGTAGTGAAGAGGAGTAGTTAATGATAGGCGTAGTAGTGAAGAGGAGTAGTTAATGATAGGCGTAGTAGTGAAGAGGAGTAGTTAATGATAGGCGTAGTAGTGAAGAGGAGTAGTTAATGATAGGCGTAGTAGTGAAGAGGAGTAGTTAATGATAGACGTAGTCGTGAAGAGGAGAAGTTAATGATAGGCGTAGTCGTGAAGAGGAGTAGTTAATGATAGGCGTAGTAGTGAAGAGGAGTAGTTAATAATAGGCGTAGTAGTGAAGAGGAGTAGTTAATAATAGGCGTAGTAGTGAAGAGGAGTAGTTAATGATAGGCGTAGTAGTGAAGAGGAGTAGTTAATGATAGGCGTAGTAGTGAAGAGGAGTAGTTAATGATAGGCGTAGTAGTGAAGAGGAGTAGTTAATGATAGACGTAGTCGTGAAGAGGAGAAGTTAATGATAGGCGTAGTCGTGAAGAGGAGTAGTTAATGATAGGCGTAGTAGTGAAGAGGAGTAGTTAATGATAGACGTAGTCGTGAAGAGGAGAAGTTAATGATAGGCGTAGTAGTGAAGAGGAGTAGTTAATAATAGGCGTAGTAGTGAAGAGGATTAGTTAATGATAGGCGTAGTAGTGAAGAGGAGTAGTTAATGATAGACGTAGTCGTGAAGAGGAGAAGTTAATAATAGGCGTAGTAGTGAAGAGGAGTAGTTAATGATAGGCGTAGTAGTGAAGAGGAGTAGTTAATGATAGGCGTAGTAGTGAAGAGGAGTAGTTAATGATAGGCGTAGTTACTGTACTACTATAGTCCGGAAGCTGAGGGTTGTGACCCAAAATTATCTGATATAGTTTTTTTCTCTGCTGATTATTTGTCTTTGGGGTCTAAATAAAGATATCCAGGGTGGTGTGGAGGTGTCACCTTTGAGCAATTTTAATTATTCAAGATGGCCGCCATTGACCTAAAAAGCTCTGAAAACGTCTCTGTAATGATGGACTCGACTTTATAAAGGGCAAACACTCGGTTAATATGTCTTGCAATAATGTATGTTTGTTAAATTGTGTTCACATAAATCTGTTTTACATCTCCATAGTTTGAAAATACAATAAAGGACACCATTTTGAAATCCCAAATGGCTGACGTATGGCTAAAAGTTAAGTTATAATCAAATGAAACAAAATTATATATGGGCAAACGATAACATTTAGGCGATGGTTTTTTTGGGGACCTAGGATATACTGAACACGAAGTCGAATGTTAACATTTAAAATATAGGGATGCAAACCCTATTTCGACGACTTATATAAAGGTACCCTAAAATATGTTTCTAACAACATCTTTGATATCAGTTAAAAGTCACAATCAAGGGCTTTTATATAGATACAGATTATTTTATTTCTGTTGAATACGAAAGGTTAAACAAAGCACCAAGTTTGTATTTCAATCCTCCATATGACCAATTTCCTACGTATTTTTAAAAAACCATCAGGATTTTTCGCTCATGTAAATTGTATAAGGTATAATTTTTGTTATTTCTTCTACATTCTCTGTTGCCATTTTTCAGAAGTGGTCTTGACCACTGGTAACGTGATCACAGCCACTTTAAAAGTTATTTTAACAACTACAAAAGTGATCTTGACCACTGAAGAAGTGATTACAATCACTTTAAAAAGTTATCTCAGCCACTACAAAAGTCATCTGTGCCACTGAAGATCACAACCACTTTAAAAAGTATCTAAACTACTAAAAAAGGGATCTTTAAGAAGTGATGACAATCACAATAAAAGTTATCTCAGCCACTACAAAAGTGATCATAGTCACTAACAAGGTGGTGTCAGCCACTGATAAAATTATCTAAGTCAGTTTGTTAGTGGCCAAGGTCCCTTTTGTAGTGGTTTAGATTCTTTTTAAAGTGGCTGTGATCAGTTCTTCAGTGTCCAATATCACTTTTGTAATAGCTGAGATAACTAGTTGTAATCACTTCTTCGTTGGTCGAGATCCCTTTTGTAGAGGTTTAGATCATTTTTAAAGTAGCTGTGGTCACTTCTTCAATGACCAAAATCACTCTGTAGTGGCTTGGATCACTTTTTTCAGTGGCTGACATGATCCGCTTCTTAGTGGCCAGGATCACATTTTTAGTGGCTAAGATAATTTTTAAAGTCACCGTGATCACTCCTTGAGTGGCGAAGATCACTTTGTGCTGGCTTAGATAACTTTATCAGTGGTTGGCACCAGTTTGATAGTGACCAAGATCGCCTTTATGGTGGCTGAGATAACATTTAAATTAGCTGTAGTCACTTCTTCTGTGGCCAAGATCACTTTTGTAGTTAATGAGATACTTTTTAAAGTGGCTGTGATCACTTCGTCAATGGTCAACATCACTTTTGTAGTGGTTTAGATAATTTTTAAAGTGGTTTTGGTCACTTCTTTAGTGGCCAAGATCACTTTGTAGGCTGAGATCAATTTAGCAGTGGCTGACACCAGCTTGTTAGTGGCCAAGATCATTTTTATAGTGGCTGAGACAACGTTTAAACTGGCTGTGGTCACTTCTTCAGTGGTCAATATATCTTTAGTGGTGGTTTAGATACTTTTTAAACTGGCTGTGATCACTAATTCAGTGGCCGAGATCACTTTTGTAGTGGCTGAGATACCTTTTTAATTGACTGTAATCACTTTTTCAGTGGCCAACATCACGTTTGCAGTGGTTTAGATCATTTTCAAAGTGGCTGTGATCACTTTTTCAGTGGCTAAAATCACGTTTGTAGTAGCTGAGATAACTTTTAAAGTGATTGTACCACTTCTTCAGTGGTCAAGATCACTTTTGTAGCTGCTGAAATAACTTTGAAAGTGGATGTGATCACTTTTGAAAATTGGCACCGGAGAATGTAAAAGTAATAACAAACTTTTATACCATATAAAAAATTACCATAAGCGAGAAATTTCGGTCAGGTCTGTTTTGACGGCAGCGGCAAGGCGAGACGTGCCACACGACAACAGACAAACTAGTCACTAAATCGGTGTCGGGCCAATGTCGGCCCAACGCTTACGGCGTTGGGCCGGCATCGGATCGATACCCCTCAGCTGGCCTGTGGCGTATCCACACACACCAGGCGGGCATTGTCTACGGCAACTCAGCAGTCCCAGCAGAAGAATGCAAGACATTGGGGTGACTGCGGGCCAATGTCGATCCAACGCTTCCAGCGTTGGGCCGGCATTGAACCGCCGCCTCTACGCGGACACAGTGGCAACATACCAACCATCATACTCTGCCATCAGCTTGCACACCTGCACAATCACACTATACAGCATGTAAACAATACACGCCAAGACGGCAACACAACAGGCACCTTGAATTAACACTCTGACACCCAAATCAAAAGAAACACAAATAACAACATGACATACACTATACCGGTGCTCAACTTATGATAACCCTCAGGTTGTCAGAGCGCTGGTTAGGGTATTTTAATACCCTGGTGGCTTTGAAAAGAATTCTAAAACAGCGCAAGTAACTTGATTCCACAATCAAGCTAATCCGCTGCTATTTCCAATCTTTATTATTCCAACTCTACCGTACAGTTTTCGGAACTCTGGCAATCAAATCAATTCAAATATCTTCATGGCTCTCTTGGCTTCTACCTGGCGGGCTAGTGTATGTGACTGGCAACGGATTGGTAAGTGAATCAACACCAGGGTTCAATTCAGATCAAATTAGATCGTATTAGATCAACCATTGAGCAATGAAGCATGGAATGAGTACCGTCCTCTAGCAATTACTGCAACAGTCGACATTTCTAATGTCGCGCTGTATAAGCCAGTAGCAGGGTAGATTTAACCAACCATGCACACAGCTCAATGCAAAAAATTTGAAATCGATAATTTTTTCAACAGACGGGCCACTAGCCCTTTAATTTCAAGCGATTCTTAGACATTCATAATCATATGGAAGTCTAATTAAGCTGCAAAATTCATTTCAACTGCTTTTCATATTCAGAGAATAAAATTATAGTTCGAGATGGAGATCAGAGATACGAGGATAGCAAATGGCTTATTTCAACACCTCTTTCTTTAAACGACCCTTGGAATCCCAAGGTCATCAAATTCAATTTCAGCTTTCCAGGTTCCAGTCCTCCTTTCCACCCAGACATTTTGTATACAGAAGGAATTGGTAGGCTAAAAAGGGCTCACTAACAAGAGATCCTAATGCCATTATCTCACTCTCAGCACCCTTCGGGTGCTAGGGTTCTACACAAAAAAAAAAAAAAGAGAAATTTCGGTTGTAGTCTCTAAAAAATGGGGTGAAATTGTGGTTATGGGAAGTGGATGTCTATTTCTTGTAGGCCTATTTGTGAGTATGGCCCACATCCCTGTTTGCTAGGCAGGTCAGTATTGTTAAGAGTATGGCATACATCCCTGTGTGCTAGGCAGGTTAGTATTGTTGAGAGTATGGCCCACATCCCTGTGTTCTAGGCTCGTTAGTATTGTTGAGAGTATGGCCCACATCCCTGTGTGCTAGGCAGGTTGATATTGTTGAGAGTATGGCCCACATCCCTGTGTGCTAGGCAGGTTGATATTGTTGAGAGTATGGCCCACATCCCTGTGTGCTAGGCCGGTTAGTATTGTTGAGAGTATGGCCCACATCCCTGTGTGCTAGGCAGGTTGATATTGTTGAGAGTATGGCCCACATCCCTGTGTGCTAGGCAGGTCAGTATTGTTGAGAGTATGGCCCACATCCCTGTGTGCTAGGCAGGTTGATATTGTTGAGAGTATGGCCCACATCCCTGTGTGCTAGGCAGGTTGATATTGTTGAGAGTATGGCCCACATCCCTGTGTGCTAGGCCGGTTAGTATTGTTGAGAGTATGGCCCACATCCCTGTGTGCTAGGCAGGTTGATATTGTTGAGAGTATGGCCCACATCCCTGTGTGCTAGGCAGGTTAGTATTGTTGAGAGTATGGCATACATCCCTGTGTGCTAGGCAGGTTAGTATTGTTGAGAGTATGGCCCACATCCCTGTGTTCTAGGCAGGTTAGTATTGTTGAGAGTATGGCCCACGTCCCTGTGTGCTAGGCCGGTTAGTATTGTTGAGAGTATGGCCCACATCCCTGTGTGCTAGGCTCGTTAGTATTGTTGAGAGTATGGCCCACATCCCTGTGTGCTAGGCAGGTTAGTATTGTTGAGAGTATGGCCCACATCCCTGTGTGCTAGGCCGGTTAGTATTGTTGAGAGTATGGCCCACATCCCTCTGTGCTAGGCAGGTTAGTATTGTTGAGAGTATGGCCCACATCCCTGTGTGCTAGGCAGGTTGATATTGTTGAGAGTATGGCCCACATCCCTGTGTGCTAGGCAGGTTGATATTGTTGAGAGTATGGCCCACATCCCTGTGTGCTAGGCAGGTTGATATTGTTGAGAGTATGGCCCACATCCCTGTGTGCTAGGCAGGTTGATATCGCTTAGAGTATGGCCCACATCCCTGTGTTCTAGGCAGATTAGTATTGTTGAGAGTATAGCCCACATCCCTGTGTGCTAGGCTCGTTAGTATTGTTGAGAGTATGGCCCACATCCCTGTGTTCTAGGCAGATTAGTATTGTTGAGAGTATAGCCCACATCCCTGTGTGCTAGGCTCGTTAGTATTGTTGAGAGTATGGCCCACATCCCTGTGTTCTAGGCAGGTTAGTATTGTTGAGAGTATGGCCCACATACCTGTGTGCTAGGCAGGTTAGTATTGTTGAGAGTATAGCCCACATCCCTGTGTGCTAGGCAGGTTAGTATTGTTGAGAGTATAGCCCACATACCTGTGTGCTAGGCAGGTTGATATTGTTGAGAGTATAGCCCACGTCCCTGTGTGCTAGGCAGGTTAGTATTGTTGAGAGTATAGCCCACATCCCTGTGTGCTAGGCTCGTTAGTATTGTTGAGAGTATGGCCCACATCCCTGTGTTCTAGGCAGGTTAGTATTGTTGAGAGTATGGCCCACATACCTGTGTGCTAGGCAGGTTAGTATTGTTGAGAGTATAGCCCACATCCCTGTGTGCTAGGCAGGTTAGTATTGTTGAGAGTATAGCCCACATCCCTGTGTGCTAGGCTCGTTAGTATTGTTGAGAGTATGGCCCACATCCCTGTTTGCTAGGCAGGTTAGTATTGTTGAGAGTATGGCCCACATACCTGTGTGCTAGGCAGGTTAGTATTGTTGAGAGTATGGCCCACATCCCTGTGTTCTAGGCAGGTTAGTATTGTTGAGAGTATAGCCCACATCCCTGTGTGCTAGGCTCGTTAGTATTGTTGAGAGTATGGCCCACATCCCTGTTTGCTAGGCAGGTTGATATTGTTGAGAGTATGGCCCACGTCCCTGTGTGCTAAGCAGGTTGATATTGTTGAGAGTATGGCCCACATCCCTGTGTGCTAGGCCGGTTAGTATTGTTGAGAGTATGGCCCACATCCCTGTGTGCTAGGCAGGTTAGTATTGTTGAGAGTATGGCCCACATCCCTGTGTGCTAGGCAGGTTGATATTGTTGAGAGTATGGCCCACGTCCCTGTGTGCTAGGCAGGTTGATATTGTTGAGAGTATGGCCCACGTCCCTGTGTGCTAGGCAGGTTGATATCGCTTAGAGTATGGCCCACATCCCTGTGTTCTAGGCAGATTAGTATTGTTGAGAGTATGGCATACATCCCTGTGTGCTAGGCAGGTTGATATCGCTTAGAGTATGGCCCACATCCCTGTGTGCTAGGCAGGTTAGTATTGTTGAGAGTATGGCCCACATCCCTGTGTGCTAGGCAGGTCAGTATTGTTGAGAGTATGGCCCACATCCCTGTGTGCTAGGCAGGTTAGTATTGTTGAGAGTATGGCCCACGTCCCTGTGTGCTAGGCAGGTCAGTATTGTTGAGAGTATGGCCCACATCCCTGTGTGCTAGGCAGGTTGATATTGTTGAGAGTATGGCCCACATCCCTGTGTGCTAGGCAGGTTGATATTGTTGAGAGTATGGCCCACATCCCTGTGTGCTAGGCAGGTTGATATTGTTGAGAGTATGGCCCACGTCCCTGTGTGCTAGGCAGGTTGATATTGTTGAGAGTATGGCCCACATCCCTGTGTGCTAGGCAGGTCAGTATTGTTGAGAGTATGGCCCACATCCCTGTGTGCTAGGCAGGTTAGTATTGTTGAGAGTATGGCCCACATCCCTGTGTGCTAGGCTCGTTAGTATTGTTGAGAGTATGGCCCACATCCCTGTGTGCTAGGCAGGTTGATATTGTTGAGAGTATGGCCCACATCCCTGTGTGCTAGGCAGGTTGATATTGTTGAGAGTATGGCCCACATCCCTGTGTGCTAGGCAGGTTGATATTGTTGAGAGTATGGCCCACATCCCTGTTTGCTAGGCAGGTCAGTATTGTTGAGAGTATGGCCCACGTCCCTGTGTGCTAGGCAGGTTAGTATTGTTGAGAGTATGGCCCACATCCCTGTGTGCTAGGCAGGTCAGTATTGTTGAGAGTATGGCCCACATCCCTGTGTTCTAGGCAGGTTAGTATTGTTGAGAGTATGGCCCACATCCCTGTGTGCTAGGCAGGTCAGTATTGTTGAGAGTATGGCATACATCCCTGTGTGCTAGGCAGGTTGATATTGTTGAGAGTATGGCCCACATCCCTGTGTGCTAGGCTCGTTAGTATTGTTGAGAGTATGGCCCACATCCCTGTGTGCTAGGCAGGTTGATATTGTTGAGAGTATGGCCCACATCCCTGTGTTCTAGGCAGGTTAGTATTGTTGAGAGTATGGCCCACATCCCTGTGTGCTAGGCAGGTCAGTATTGTTGAGAGTATGGCATACATCCCTGTGTGCTAGGCAGGTTGATATTGTTGAGAGTATGGCCCACATCCCTGTGTGCTAGGCAGGTTAGTATTGTTGAGAGTATGGCATACATCCCTGTGTGCTAGGCAGGTTGATATTGTTGAGAGTATGGCCCACATCCCTGTGTGCTAGGCTCGTTAGTATTGTTGAGAGTATGGCCCACATCCCTGTGTGCTAGGCAGGTTGATATTGTTGAGAGTATGGCCCACATCCCTGTGTGCTAGGCAGGTTATTGTCCGAGCTGGGGCTAACCTTGTTTTGTTACATATACAATGTTTTTTTATGTTTCTTTTAGATTTTTGTGTGCTGAATTCACATCCGATGAGTGCCAGTTTGGAAAGTTTGAGCATTTTTGTATATTCAAGGTTAAAGGTCAATTTCAAGGTCAAATATAATTTCTCTACAAATGAAGCTAGGAGCAAGTGTTTTCAAAGTTTAGTGGTGGTCATGCGTTGCACTTGTAAATACGCCCCCCTACTGCGTTTCTGTGTTTATTAGTAGGCCTATATCCGGTCTATTAGGGATAATCGGGTAGGCCTACCCTAATGGAAATAGGTCAAATCTGTGAAACTCAATGACCTCGACCTCCTTTGTTTTCACCGAGCTGGCTAATACAATGAAGTATGAGGGAGGGTTCTTATATAACCTTGTTCTCACTGAGTGAAGTCACTGCGTTTTACAGAATGAAGTATGACGGAGGGGGTGTTATATAACCTTGTTTTCACCGAGTGACGTCACTGCGTTTCACAGCCAACTACTCCCTGTGTGACCCTGGGCTGGGACCAGGGTCTGGGACTGTGGTGCAGTTCATTATTCAAAGCGGATCTATTAAACAGAAACTGTTTATAATAACCTGACAGTTTGGGTGGTATAGGCATATATGTTACTAGGCATACCCCAGTCAATGACATGTTGGGGAAGGTACAAAAGAACGTGTCTAGCAAACAATTTAGTAGCCTAGGCACATTGCATGCTAGTAGGCCTACTTCTGTTTGCTCAGATGTGATGGCAGTGTGTAGTGTTCAGATTGAAATAACTGAGTCAGGAGACAGATTAACTACTTCCACTGCCACAGTCGTTGAGCCAATGTTGATTTAATGATAGATCAGCGTGATAACAGTGTGAGACTGCAGGACAACATCAAATAGACTCACTATAATAGAACTCACTATAATAGAACTCACAACTCGATAAGCCTAGATATATTGAGATTGCAAAGTTATCGATATAATTAGTGAGTTAATAACTTGATGTTGAGTTGAAAACAATAATAGGCTAATTTAAATGACACTTCTGGGGCTTCGCATATAGCTATGAGATTCATTAAGCATAGCAGGATTAGGCTATACATTGCCTGAGGGGTGTTTTTAAAGTTTTCAGAACGTATTCAGACTGTAGGCACCAGTAGGCCCTAGGCCTAAGTTTTTACTACAAATGAATTGTTTTTTTGCTGGTTTAATGTTAGAGCATCGTCTATGAAGCTCGCCCAACATTATTGCCACATCGAGTGAATGTTTGTTTTGTTGGGCAGTGAGTGGCCGATAGGCATATTATATAGGCCCCATACATGGGCATTGGCAGGCCAGCAGAGACAAGACGTTGAATCAAATTTGGCTTAACGTTTGTCCAACGTCGTAGATGGTGGACAAATGTTGAACGCACATTGATTCAACGTCTCCTTGTGTCAGCTGAGTATTGTGTATCCCTCTGGGACAGACTGCCCATACAGCCTTTACAGGCAAACACGCATAACGCTGGACAATCACATGCAGCCAGCGTTGTTTCAATGCTGGCACACCGTCTACGACGCTGGCCCAACATTTGGTCAGCGTTGCCGTATTAGGCCTACTATTAATGACAGGTGCACTTCCCAGCAAACACGAGACGTTGACCCAATGCTGTTTTAATGCCGGGCCGACGTCGGGGACGGCGGGCCAACATTCAAACAACATTGGAACATAGTAGGTCACGTGTCGTATACAGTACTGGCAGCTTGGTATTGCGAGGCAGGTCAGAGCACTGAGGGTCAAAGGGTATTGCTAAGGTCACGGAAGGTCACGGGTCACGCGTGACGTCACCTAACAGACATGGCTGACATAGAAACGACATGATAGGAATTGATGCGTCATTTATATCAGTGTTCATCTGATCTAAAATTACAAAATCTGGCTTCGTGGTGCAACAAAAAAAGTTATTCTTAACACACACATGGAGTTAGTTATGTTCCCAATTCCACAAATTTAAAGTTATTGCCGTGAAATTAATCATACAGAAAACCACTCAGACCCACATAGGCTGAAAAAGTAGAGCGGCGCTCTACTAAAAATGCTCAAACTTTTTACTGCCACTCATCGGATTTGAATTCAGCACAAAAAAATCTATAATCTAAATTTATATATGGCCCACATGCCTGTGTGCTAGGCAGGCTAGTATTGTTGAGAGTTTACCACGTTTACCCCATGTCCATGTAGAGTTCTGACAAATGTAATGTTTCTCCTTGCTGCATCGCATGTTGACCCACATGTATCCTCCTGCTGTCTTCTTAACAGCCACACAATCTCCACGCCGACCTGGGCTGTCCGGAGACCAAGCAGCCTCAGCCTCTGATATCATCTCACCTATAACACAAAGCGAAATATCATAGTCAACCCCGAGTTAAACACGCTCTAAATGGTATAAGTATGTGCTAATATCATAGTCAACCCCGAGTTAAACACGCTCTAATGATATAAGTATGCGCTAATATCATAGTCAAACCCGAGTCAAACACGTTATAATGGTATAAATATGTTCTAATAGCATAGTCAACCATAGTTAAACACGTTAATGGTATAAGTATGTGCTAATATCATCGTCAAACCCGAGTTAAACACGCTCTAATGGTATAAGTATGCGCTAATATCATAGTCAAACCCGAGTTAAACACGCTCTAATGATATAAGTATGTGCAAATATCATAGTCAAACCCGAGTCAAACACGTTATTATGGTATAAATATGTGCTAATAGCATAGTCAACCATAGTTAAACACGTTAATGGTATAAGTATGTGCTAATATCATCGTCAAACCCGAGTTAAACACGCTCTAATGGTATAAGTATGCGCTAATATCATAGTCAAACCCGAGTTAAACACGCTCTAATGATATAAGTATGCGCTAATATCATAGTCAAACCCGAGTCAAACACGTTATAATGGTATAAATATGTGCTAATAGCATAGTCAACCATAGTTAAACACGTTAATGGTATAAGTATGCGCTAATATCATAGTCAAACCCGAGTTAAACACGCTCTAATGATATAAGTATGTGCATTATCATAGTCCACCCAAGTTAAAATTGCTATAATGGTATAGGTATTGTGTTATTAACATACAAAACAGTACATCTGCCACCTCCCCTTGAAGTGATATCTTACAACCTTACCATTTTGAAAGGCCTAATGATGACTGTTATATCTCACCATTACGCCAGGCCCAATGATGACTTATATCTCACCATTACGCCAGGCCCAATGATGACTTATATCTCACCATTACGCCAGGCCCAATGATGACTGATATCTCTCTATTACGCCAGGCCCAATGATGACTTATATCTCACTATTACGCCAGGCCCAATGATGACTAATATCTCTCTATTACGCCAGGCCCAATGATGACTTATATCTCACCATTACGCCAGGCCCAATGATGACTTATATCTCACTATTACGCCAGGCCCAATGATGACTGATATCTCACCATTACGCCAGGCCCAATGATGACTGATATCTCTCTATTACGTCAGGCCCAATGATGACTTATATCTCATCATTACGCCAGGCCCAATGATGACTTATATCTCTCTATTACGCCAGGCCCAATGATGACTTATATCTCTCTATTACGCCAGGCCCAATGATGACTTATATCTCATCATTACGCCAGGCCCAATGATGACTTATATCTCTCTATTACGCCAGGCCCAATGATGACTTATATCTCATCATTACGCCAGGCCCAATGATGACTTATATCTCTCTATTACGCCAGGCCCAATGATGACTTATATCTCATCATTACGCCAGGCCCAATGATGACTTATATCTCTCCATTACGCCAGGCCCAATGATGACTTATATCTCATCATTACGCCAGGCCCAATGATGACTTATATCTCTCTATTACGCCAGGCCCAATGATGACTTATATCTCATCATTACGCCAGGCCCAATGATGACTTATCTCTTACTATTACGCCAGGCCCAATGATGACTTATATCTCACTATTACGCCAGGCCCAATTATGACTTATATCTCATCATTACGTCAGGCCCAATGATGACTTATATCTCACTATTACGCCAGGCCCAATTATGACTTATATCTCATCATTACGCCAGGCCCAATGATGACTTATATCTCACTATTACGCCAGGCCCAATTATGACTTATATCTCATCATTACGCCAGGCCCAATGATGACAGTGACATCTCACTATTACGCCAGGCCCAATGATGACTTATATCTCACTATTACGCCAGGCCCAATGATGACTTATATGTCACCATTACGCCAGGCCCAATGATGACTTATATGTCACCATTATGCCAGGCCCAATGATGACAGTGACATCTCACTATTACGCCAGGCCCAATTATGACTTATATCTCATCATTACGCCAGGCCCAATGATGACTGTTACATCTCACTATTACGCCAGGCCCAATGATGACTTATATCTCACTATTACGCCAGGCCCAATTATGACTGTTATATCTTACCATTATGCCAGGCCCAATGATGACTGTTATGGCCGATCCACGCCCCATATGTCGTGTCCACCACTCGGTTGATACCTGCAGAAAGCTTCACTTTATCTTGCCATCTGTTGAGGTATTTAGTCAGTTCGGACAACAAGTCGTTATCACTGATGACGGCTAAATAACCTCCACCTTCTCGACACCTCCGGTAAGAATTGTACCAGGAACGAGGCTGTTCCATGTACCGATAACAGTAGGTCGCGAGGTAGCCGCCATCTTGAATTCCAGGATTCACCGAGTATTTCAAGGCCGAATCTATGCACGACTCATTAACTACAAAAAAAGAGCGTTAAACATTCAGCCCATTCTGTAGATACTGCAAAAGAATGGAGCCAGTCCGTACCATAGACAACATTGCAAGCTCACACACCGTCTAGCAGCTTTCGGTTCTGATTATTATGCAAGCCTAAAATTGTCCAAATTAGGATAACGGCATTTAAAATGGCGGCCAACATTATCATATTCAAAGATTTATTTTAAATTATAAACTCCATATTATTACCAATTTATGAGATTGCCCTCATTGCTCAATTGAAGCTAAACCAAAGTGATTTCAATCCGTGAATTTGCACATTTCCAAAATGGCCGCAGTAACAAGGTGCAATGAAGATCTTGTGATTGCATCTTGCAATTTCAGTAAAATGGTCATTTTTTACATCTTTTTCAGTAATTTTTTATCGTTTTTAGGTATAGGCCTACTATACGGAATGTATAATATATGTGACCCATCTGCACGAAATGAATCGGTTTCATACAAGTTGAGAAAATGGGCAATATGCATGATATGCGCTAATAATAGCGATTTTTTTGTCGAATTTTGATGCTTTAAAACCTAGAATTACCAATCTAAGGCCAGAAATGGGTTCTACACCCCAATATTAGAAATGACATATCACATGATTGTGATTATCAGATTTCTCGTTTATTTGTTTTCAAAATGACCGCTGGCGGCCATCATGGGATTTTACCCATTTTTTTAAAACTATAGAAGTTAACCCAAGTCCACCTTGCAGATTCTGTAAGTAGACATCATGGGCTATAAAAATCAATCGTTAAAAAACTATATATACAAAATTTCGCAGGCTTGGCCGAAAAATCTTGTTTGGCCATAAAGAACTATTTTTTATACCATAAAGAACTTACAATCAAAGTTTTGCCATGACTTTGAAGGCGATTTTCTCCATTGACCCATTCACGTCACTAAAATGATCATAACTCAACTCCGGATCAACATAATTTCATGTTCTTTGTGTCATATTAAAGCTCCAGTTGTGTGCTATCCAATGACACCATCAACTCCATATTGTATTTTCCCGACATGAGACTCGTCATGTACAGATGTGTCACATATATAATATTTTATTTGTGACACGCCATATGCAAATCAAAGGGTTCCTGATTATTAGATCGTGGCACGGTGAAAACCATAGATTCAATAAATGCACTCAAACATTTCACAACACATATAGGCTTATATATTTTTAAATTTAATTATTTTAATGTCACAGCGTATAAGAACGCGGTAGACCCTATATAATTAGTCTGACCTTACTCTCCAAACGCATTTAATATAAAAATGTATCTTAGCAATATCGTCCAAGAGCTGTCACAACCATGCCCTTACCCCCTCTTCGTCTGACACTGATTTTTTTCACGTAGTGTCTACATGAACGTGTGTTTCAACAAGTCACGTTCGATCGATCGAATATGAGAATTGCCGATCAATTAAACAAAATATTTAATGTGAAATAAGGGTCTGATGGGTGTAGAAACAACAAATTCACTTATCATACATGGTTAAATTCCAAATAGGCTGCCCAAACTTCTGCCAAGATAAATATTTTTTTACTGAATTTATATTACAATGTTACAATTTGTTTCTCTGTCCCAAAAGTGTGTCGAATACTCGAAGAGACTGTTTTGAATCATAAACATAACGCCAATGTCATGTCAAGGTCACACCAAGGTCATTTAAGAATCAAACTTGCAGAAAATTGTTAAAATTGTCACTTTTTATCAATTTCCACACTGTTGGTGTGCAGTCATTTATTACAAAGGACTGCTTTTGACATATTCTTCGTCCTATGTATTTTTCACACACATTTTAGGATATTAAAGCTGTATCAATCTTCAAAAGAAGGCTAGGTATTCCACTTATTACGCTCCTTCCTTAATATTGAGTTGAATTGGCCAAATTACAATTATGTAGCATTGTCAAACATTACATTGGGCTCCTATAGCAAAATATTGATAAATAATTGGGCTATGAAGTTTGACATTGGGTGGAGTTGTGTTTTACTAGAGTACCATCCGAAAGCAATTTGAAGGTCATGTCAAGGTTATTTCAAGGTCGAACTGTCAAAAACTGTTATCATGATCACATGTCTTCTTCAGAGCTGTTCCAATTTCTTTTTTTTCAAACGTGTCTTCATTTAAAGGAGCTCGAGCTGCAGTCTGGTGAACTGTATACAATTTTTCTAGAATCACATCTATCTACATGAACCTAACTTTATGCAGAGGAGCCATATCTGATAATTTAAAGACATATCAGTATTATTATCGTGATTTCCATTAATGTAATTGGTTTTAGGCCTATTGGTACATACATTTACTAGCCTCCATGTAGCAATCATGTCTAACAAGTAAAACAAGTTTGGTCAACAAAGCAGTGTCTTATATCTTAATAGAAGTGGCGAGCAGGTTTTTATCCCACGTCCGTAGGGGAAGGGGGATTTTAGTCGCACCGGGATCTATCAAGCGGGAGGCATCAGGCCGTACTTAATTTTTGTGGGTGCCATGACTAAAAACTTTTTTTTTTTTAATTTTACGTCACATTCTCAACAACGTGGGGATGTGCAAGTGAGCTTTTAAACCTGCTACCAAAATTCAAAATATCTCCCAGAGTTCAACTTCATAATTTTTGGGGGCACAAAATCTCAAAACTTTAGTCAGAAATTATCTAAATCTTACAATCACATTCTCCACACTATGGAGATGTACAGGCAATTTGTTCAAGATATCACTGAAATTTAAAATGGTCCCCACAAATCAACTTCATAATTTATTGTGGCCGCAAAAAATTAAAATTTTGTGAGAAATCAGTCAAATGTTACAATCAAATTATCCACGATATGGTTTGATTTTTCAAACATACCAGATACTAGTATTAATTTCTAGGTTACATCAATTTTTCAGATATCGTGGCAAAATATAGATGTCAAGACTGCGAAATTTTCTCGTTAAAATAAGACCCTGGGTGGCGTTTCACTAAGCGATCTTTAACGCAAAAATGATCTTTAAACATTGTTAAAACGTCAAATCCTCTATAAATCAAGATTTATCCTTAATTAAAGATTTAACTGTTTCACGAACGATCTTTAAGGAGTGATCTTTAAGTCACCCGTTTCACTAAAGATCTTTAATGTGAAATCTTTAATTATAAAGATGAGTTTTAAAAAGTGGTCGGAGGCACTTTTTAAACAGTTAAAGACGATCTTTAACATGTTTATTCATGAATTTGACTCTGTATTGAATCATTTGCGTAGAAAACGACACCGCATCAATGATCAGACATGTAGCCCTAATCTAGTTGGGAAGGAAGAAGGGGGCACCCCCCGGAAATCAAATTCTAAATGATGTTTGAAAAATACCATAGAAAACGATTAGCTATGTTAAAAAGTTGACAAAATGTCCCACATACCATTTTTATGCAAATTAGTGACGCCATTACTCGAAAATGTATATTTCGCCATATCTCAGCTAATAGTGCACATAGCTCAACAATTAAGGTGTCTTACCCCATGTTTTGAGGGTCCAAGAGCATTATAAAACTATTCTTGAAGTGATCAGATGTGTCCAATATATGTTATTGCGCAAAATATTGCCGCCATTAACGAAAAGTCTATTTTTCGCCATAGCTCAGCCAATATTAAAGATAACTGAGTAGAACAAGTTTTAAGGGTCAAAGAACGTAGTAAAAATATTTTTATAGCGATCTAATGTGTCTATGAGAAGGCACTTGTTTTCGTACTGGAGAACATGTTGTCCAACATAATGAGATTCTCTTGCTATTGTCATTGCACTTGCTCGATGTCGAAGAACTGAATGGCTATGGTGAATCAGAACTATCAAGCTAAGAAACTGCTGAAAGGGCTACAGAATAATCCAATAAAAAATCATGTCAAATTCAAGAAAGTCCCAAAGAGCACACATGTTGCCTTTTAATTTTAGCTTCTGCACAGTTTGGTTATCGTTTTTGTTGATGCTCTTGCACAAGCTTACATTCTTGGAAGTGCGGATCAGTACCAGAATGTCGCTGTCCATTTTGCCGAAACATTCTGTGGGCTATCACAAGACCAATGGGGGCCACTAGGATTCGACAATATAGAACTCAATTCTGAAAAGATCAACATCACTTCCTCACAGGGAAAGGTAATCAGTTAAAATCCCATTCACAACTATATTCATTGGGTTTTTTTTCAAATGGTAAGCTGTGTCAACCTATGTTACTCTGTGAATCTACCATCTCAAATCATCCAGTACCAGGAGCAAAGCAACCTGGCATCCCCGCTCCTCGTAAAGTCTAAATGAACCAATGGACTTGGAAGAACTCATTACTTATGGCTGGTTACATGTCATTGGTCCGACACACCATTGGTCCGACACACCATTGGTCCGAGACACCATTGGTCCGACACACCATTGGTCCGACACACCATTGGTCCGACACACCATTGATCCGACACACCATTGGTCCGACACACCATTGGTCCGACACACCATTGGTCCGACAATCCAATCTAGGCCTATTAACCTGAGTTGAGTCACAAGAAAACTTGAGTTGAGTTACAAGAAAAAGTCAGTTGAGTTACATGAAAATATGTGTTGAGCTACAAGAAACTTGAGTTGAGTTACAAAAAAAACATGTGTTGAGCTATAAGAAACTTGAGTTGAGTTACAAGAAAACTTCAGTCGAGTTACAAGAAAACTTACAAGGAAACTTGGGTTATTAGTAAATTTGAGTTGAGATATAATATAAGAAATTTGATTTGAGTGACAAGAAAACTTGAGTTGAGTTACAAGAAAACTTGAGTTGAGCTACAAAGAAACTTGAGTTGAGTTACAAGAAAACTTGAGTTGAGTTACAAGAAAACTTAAGTTGAGTTACCAAAAAAATTGAGTTGAGATACAAGAAATTTGAGTTGAGTAACAAGACAATTGGGGTGGGTAACAAGAAAATTGAGTTGAGTAACACGAAGTTTGAGTTCAGTATAACATGAGCTGAGTAGCCTAACAACAGGACTAAATGGAGTTGAGTGACCCCAATGGGCCACCGTAGTTTTATCATCAAATAAATCTACATGGTTATTATTTTACCTTCAACTCACATGTAACGGGGTCGGCCCTCTTTTACGAAGTCCCATTATTTGTCCGAATTACCCGTATAAACCTGAACCTAGTAGATAACAGTCGCCTTCGTTTCAGGTTAAAGGTGATCCTTTAGTCCTTAGTACCTTTAGTCCTAAGTACCATTAGTCCGAAATAAAATGATAGCTTACTTAAAGACAAAATATGTTTTTTTTTATTAGAGTATATATTAATACCGTCTAATTAAGACCAGTGCAGAATTTAAATCTCATTATAATCTGCTATTAGTATCTTGTTTTATCGACGCACTGTTCTCAGCAAGTGTCAAAATTAATGTACTTGCGTTTGAAGCAGTATTTTGTTACAAACTATTCAAAGACATGGAGTGTAGGCTACATTGCTGCCTGGGATATGCAATTATTATTATTATTATATCATCTTTTTCTTATATGTAGCCTACTGCTGCACTGGCTCTAAGCAGAAAATTGACTGTTATTTACAGACAGCTTGGCAATAACCTATAATCTTGATCCAATTATTATAGGTATTTTTTATTCATTGAAAGCTGGAAATTACGTCAGCAATTACATCAGTTTTATTATCAATGAAGACCTTATGAAAGTGCTAGACTTTGTTACCGGCACAAGTAAATAAATTAAGACAAACGATTGGTCATAGGGTTTTCCACAAATGTGATAACTCCTATGAGTTAATTATCTGACTTTCTGACCAACCGTCACGGGCTTTCTGGCAAACGGGCTTTCTGACTAATAATCCTTACTTATTTTATGACTAACGGGCCTTCTGACAATCGGGCCTTCTGACTAATCATCCTGACTGATTTTCGGACTAGCGGGCATTCTGACTAACGGGCCTTCTGACCAACGGGCTTTCTGACAATCGGGCCTTCTGACTAATCATCCTCACTGATTTTCGGACTAACGGACCTTCTGCCCAACGGGCCTTCTGACTAGCAGGCCTTCTGACTATAAGGCGTACACCATGGTATCTTATCAAATGTAGATACAAATATTATTGGTAAACATGCCATGGGGATTTTTTAATTCATTTATAGCACTAATTGGCCTACATGTGATTTTAGAGTTGTTTACAGCTGCGTCAAAACGCATCATGAATTCCATCCTGACGGAATTACAATCTGTACAGCTTTTACTAATTTGAAATCATCAGATCTTTGTCCTTGTTAATTTAGGTATTCATTTTAAGTCTTTATTGTATGAAACACATCTTTTTCTGTGTATAGAAGTTCACTTTCAGCTACAAGCGTTCGTTTTCTTGAGTACACACTCAAATAAAAACAGTAAAGTCACGTGACTGAATTACATGTGTACACTAGAGATATTCCTGACACAAATAACAATAGTTCCTATTTCTGCTCTTTTTACCATATCAACGATACAATCAATCTTAATTATAGTTAAACATTATTTTTACTTCAAAAGGACACTGATAATTTTTTATGCGAAGGCCTTATTTTTGTGGCAGAGTGTGATGAACTTTGGTATGAATTGTGACGGAATTACTGTGACGGAATTAATTTTGGGATTTGAAATATAATTCACACATATCCCCATCTAAGTACATGCAATATATGATTTAAAATCGTAGGTAGGACTTGATAACTCCTAGGAAATAATTACCTTTAGTTGTTTGAACGAATTTTGATAATCACATGGGATTCGGCCTAAATAATAAGTCTTGGGAATAAGGGACTAATAATCTGATAATATAATTCCCACAATTTGTGGTGTGACTAGTTCTCACGACTTGACATCTCACCACCATTTCTGAGATGGACAATAATGATTTGTTCTAAAGAGATAATTACGGCCAATAACCATTTTTAAATGGCTAATACTTCTACAGAGATACAATTGGAAATGCAGAGTTAGATAATTTTTTTTTTTTTAAATGATACAGGTCTTTATCTCATAATTTTTAAAATCAAGCAATTATTATTTAAATAATACTGGGTCACTAAAACATAACTATAAAACTTATTTGCAGTTGAAATATTAAAATAAAATAATATATTTTATTTAAACAAACAGCCACAACATAATAAATTCTCACCATTATCAATAATAACATAATATTAAAGCGTAGGCCTATTATTCGTTTTTTGTTGTTGTTCCATATGGACACATGTATCAACTTTCTTTTATTTCTGCTGGCATCATTTTCTTTTAAATGTCCTACAGTTTGATTACCCGGCTAAGCCAAGCTACTCACATTGCGTGGAGCTCGGCCGCAGTGACTGACATTTTTCCACAGCTGCCCGTGTAAAAAAGACAGTGACTCCGCCTACCGATAAGACGGTAGCGGTGTTGGCCCTAGTCAGCTAGCGCGCTCTGGTGATCACCGTAGAGCCAGGGTGGCGTTTCACTAAGCGATCTTTAAGGCAAAAATGATCTTCAAAACGCCAAATCCTCCTTAAATAAAGATTTATCCTTAATTGAAGATTTGACTGTTTCACAAACGATCATTAAGGAGTGTTCTTTAAGTCAGCCGTTTCACTAAAGATTTTTAAGGCGAAATCTTTAATTATAAAGATGAGATTTAAGGAGTGGTCGGGGGCACTCTTTAAATAGTTAAAGACGATCTTTAACATAATGTTTATTCATGAATTTGACTCTGTATTTTATCATTTGTGTAGAAAACGACAGCGCATCAATGATCAAAGTTGTAGGCCTAATCAGATGTTATATTTTTTTTTGAATTAATTATTCCTTTTACTCACAGTTTCGCTGATTATCTTCAACATTGATGTAGGTTACTCTAGGCCCACTGTTTAGGGCCTATACCTTTTCAACTCTAAAATAAATGTCTATAGCGACCAAGAATACTTTGGTTATGTGACGGTAGCTGGTAGATATATAGGCCTAGAATACCTACCCAGACATTGTACAAGTTCCGTATGTGCAGAATAATGTGTAGTCTAGGCCTCTCTTATGTTGTGGTATGTGCTGGTAGGTGAAATATAGGCCTACTATAGCTGGGCCCTATGTCTCATAGAGGCAGGCGACATGCTTGGTTGCCTTTCTCCCAGATGCTATACAATATAAGCCTAGGTAAATTACATTATGGGGGTGGCACGTTGTAAACTTAGGCTAATATAACCTAGGCTTATAATTAAATCTATAATTTTACCAGGTAGGCGTCGATATCTTCATGTTTACCAATAGGCCTATACCCTATGCTCTTGTCCTGCCCACGGTGTGACGCACGGTCTAACGAGTTTGATATAAATTTACTAACATGATTATTCAACTTGATCTGAATATATTTGGGCATAGAGAGTCGAAATTGCTTCATTTATTATTATATTTTATATATCCTTAATAATATTATCTAAAAACTTGACTGACTTTAATTACATTTATAAACAAAGAACCTAGGCCTCTCGGTAGTGGTTCATTATTCTATAGTAGACTACACGTGCTCCGGTGAATGTTTACAAAACAATGATGTCATCCAGCTGTCGGCAGATTGGTTAAAAACAACGGATGTTGTGGTGTTTTGTGCGATATGATGATCGTGCATAAATTATTTAGCACTTGGCGATAAAGATTAAGACATAAGGTAAAGATCGCGTTAGTGAAACGGTCAGACAGAAAGATCTTTAAAACACTGGATGATCTTTAGTTTAAGGATATTCTTGCTTAAAGATCAGTGAATGTTAGTGAAATGGCCCCCAGGCCCGCTAAAACATGGTGGTCGGTTTGTCAGAGCCTTGCGATGTCATCAGGGTACAGTTTGATCTGGACAAATCCCAAACGTTGCTTTCCCTGGACCAATCCTAGGTAGCTCACACCTTTCGATGGCAAAACACTGAGCACAGGTTTCCATGGACAACCCCTGAGCACAGCTTTCCCCGGACAACCCCTGAGCACAGCTTTCCATGGACGAGCCCTGAGCACAGCTTTACGTGAAGAAACCTGACAGCTTTCTTTGGACAAACCCAGGACACCAATTTCCATGGACACAACCTGGGCACCTGTTTCCATGGCCAAATCCTGGGCACAGGTTTCTCTGGACAAACCCAGAGCACAGCTTTCTCTGGACAAAAATCATATGGGCACAGGTTTCCCTGACCAAACATCGGGCAAGTGTTTACCAAATCCTGAGCACAGCTTTCCATAGACAAACCATGGGCAGAGGTTTCCTCGGACCCTCCCCAAGTTATCCATGGACCAACCCTGTAGGCCCTACTATCCCCGGTTGATCCCCAAATATCTCTGCATGCGTTATGTTACGCATAGCCTATAACACAATACATCATCGGGGCATGCATTGTGCCAATGCTATCCCCATCAAAATATGTGTATTGTCAACGTAACATGCGTTATATCTCGACAAAACCCCGTTTTTTTTACTAAATTACAACTTCACAAAATACGTAAATTAATATAGTACTCACTCCCGTCCAGTGCAACGCGCTTAATCCATAGCCTGGTATTTAATGATGTCTTCAATATGTTGTCTTTAGGCTAATCATTTGTAATGCTTCCAAGTTGCGACACATTTAAGGGAGGACATGCCAGAAATGTGATAGAATTGAATGTTTTTATTTTTAATTCACATTAGGGGCGGAACAGATGATACGTGTCGGACCAATGGTGTGTCGGACCAATGGTGTGTCGGACCAATGGTGTGTCAGACCATTGGTGTGTTGGACTAATGGTGTGTCGGACCAATGGTGTGTCGCACCAATGGTCAGTCACCCTTATGGCTGTACCTCCTTGGCTTTGGTCACCAAATGGCTTTTCCACGAAAATCAACAAAGTTATCCTCCTTGACTAGGCTTACCTTCTGGAAGACGCTATCCCAGACAATCTGCCATACCCCAAGGAGTTGGCGATTTGTTCAAACAGGATGACAGGATAGATAGATAATTTTATTGACCAAAGTAAGTACATGTGTGTTAACAGTGGTCCAAGAAAAGCTTTGTTGCTGAAGACGTGTGGCATATAGTGTTATAAAATTACATTAAACATTAGAATTTTAACCAGCTGATCGGAGTTATGAGAAATAATTAAGCATGTCATAAATTTCTTTAAACATGTCGGGTTCTGCCGTATTTAACAAAATGTCAAAATTAAATGTCATCCCAGGATAGCACTCTCTGATGTTACTAAGTAGGTTGCAGTTCTCGATTATGTGCTGCTCGGTTTGCATGAGACCACAGGGGCAAAGCCGGTTTTCACGGGTTATACGAGCCCACCTACCCGTCTCAATCCGCAGATTATACGATATTACGCGCAGTCTCGAAAAAGCTAGTCTCTGGTGTTCTGGTACTCGTACACTTAAGTCCATGTTTGTGTAGACGTTATGCACGGACAAAGATGGGTTCATGAGCACATAAGCCTGTCTTTTGGATGAAGTAGAGGTCAGCACATTGTGTCTTACCCTGTCCAGCGCCAAGGTTAGTACATCACCCTGATAATCCAGAACACTTGTCATGTAACGAGCTGTTTTGTTCCTGCTATTTAAGGTTAAATTTAAACAGTACATAAACGGGTCATCTGTCATTGTGGATCTAGCACGAAGCATAGTTTGAAAGAATCGCTTCTGTTTATCTTTGATTATTGCTGCGACGGGTGATAGACCCAATTTAGTCTGGGAAAACTCCACCAAAGCATGTAATAGGGTCCACACAAAATGTTTTTGCATTTTTATGATCTAAAATGTATCTAGATGCAAAAACTGGATGATGCCACCCTGGCATCCTTGAGCGTTTTGAGAAATATGCAAATTAGTGCGGCCATCACCGAAAAATCTTTTTTCTCCGATATCTCTATGTCTAGGCATGAAATCACCACACAATTTGTTTCTATACCTATGTTTTCATGGTCAGGGAATACAAAGGAAACGTTAAAAATGACCTAACACCTGAAATGAAAAAAAAGAGAATATTATGATTTTATTTAAATAAAATCCAAGTCAATCAAGCATCCTGAAAACTTGTATACAATAACTTACATGACAAATAAAAGCCAAGGATTACTATATGCAATGTATTTTTTCTTCAATACACTTATGTTAGGAACCAAAGTGTGATATAATTGATTGATTTTCTAAATATAGTAATAACGCTTGACACAATGGTGGTGCAGTTGAATCGCTTAGTAAGCATGCATTTTACAAGTAAGCGGAATCGTGATGATGACATTGCTGCAATATTGATTTGTTTTAGAGCTTGAAAAGTAATGCTCAAATATTTGTATTCAGCATATTGTGTTCTTTGTCATCTCCCTCGTATAATTCACTAGTTTGTGCGGTTTTGTTACTCTCATTGCCGCATACAGCTTCACCATGGCATGTACAAAACACTGTACAGGATAGCTTAGCTACTGAGCATCTACACTGTGCTGTCGAACATGAGGTCTGAGAAGAACAACCACATCTGATAAGCTCCAATACCTCAGGTGGAGCCAATGCAACGTCAGAGGGCAGAGTGATTGGTACTAGTGACTTCGAGACTATGTCACGTTCCCATCCGTACTTCGTGGGCTCAAGCTCTGGTGGACGAGAATCATTAGCAGATTTCTATATGGCAGTTTGGATGTGGGCCCTTAGAACATGTAGTTCAAATGCTTCCTTAGCTGGCGGCAAGGACTTCAACTAAGGTGCTTTCGTTAACTTTGGCTTGGTCATTTTTTGGACCAAACATCAGCACGTACCAATGACATATTTACACCATTCTTGCAGCCATAACATGCAGCAATGAACCGAGTATATTCTGCAGTGATATCATCCAGCGTTGCTTTCACCTCACCTATAGCTTTTTTATTTGCTGACCCCCAAGTAATGCCTTGATTACCGTAACTTTTCCTATGCCATACAGTTGTCCCACAGTATCACAACCTGGAATTGCATGCGCAGGCAAGAGTTGGGAGATTACAGGCCCATGTTCTTAGACGTTGCTGCAATGTCTAGTAACATTCTGTTAGAGCTGGTACTTTCCATTGTAAGAGTACATGTTAGATGACAGTGCACATAATAGTAGAGGAGCAGGGCAAGACATCGGTATCATCACATAGAATATTGATGCAGATTATTCCATTGGTGGCTAACTCGAGCATCTGTTGAACGATGATCAATTTTCAAGTCATCGCGATAGATTGCGATGCCCTTGAAAACTTCAACAGGGACAACTTTCTTGCCGGTTATCACAAGTCTGTGTGCATCTTGTACATGTTCTGCCTGATATATTTCCACAAGCTGCTGACATATGATGTCAAGCAATTGGATCTTGTTTTCCGTCACTGTCAACACAACTTTTTGTGGGGGCAGTGGAGTTTGAAGAGTTAGTTTATGGCGTCTGCTTGCGTGCTGACCAGCTCGTGCAAGACGTGCCCCATCTTTAATACTGTAGCTGAAATATCTATCGAAAACCAAATAGATGTCACATTTTCTAGTTTTGGTCGATAAATAGCTGGCAAAATTGTGTACATAGTCGTGAACAGTACCTTTGCTTGGCCAATTAATTATCCATAGTATTGCGCAGCCCTCCATGATGGTGGCTTGAGGTTCATGTGTAAGTCTGCAGGGTACTTCCACTTGCAGTTTGTTCTTGAGAGTAGATTTTGTTGCTGAGAGTCTCATTATACCTGTTTCATCAAACATTGATGTTGGTAGGGGTGCTAGTTAGTGATGCAGTACTTTATCAAGCTGAATACCCCGTGATTGATGAAGTCCAAGGACTCTATTGTAGATAAGGTTTGCATCAACAAACACGAGTGGATCCAACTTTCAATGCCTTTCTATTGACAGACATGGTAACAGTTTTTTGGATATTGTGCTGTTGAAACCATCCGGCAGACTTTCTTGTTGCGCTGTTCCAATCTGAACTGACAATCCTGCATTAACAGTGCCCGGGGCAACACTGCCAGTCACTATATTAACGAGTTCATCTGGATGATTAGTTGGATCCATGGGATCTATGCAGGACTGGAGCTTATGTAGAATGTTTCGCCTGTCTTGAGCATCTGATTTTATTCGCGCAGGTCTTGCTTCTTCATTACCTCCTTTTCTGTATATCCTTTGTCCATATATGCCACGTCCTGGACAAGCCGACTGCATGTGTACATACTGAGTGCCCGCCGTTTTAAAGCAGATGGTTGCAGCGTAATACCAACAATGCCATTTGGACCATAGCCATATCGCATGAATGTAGTTTCTATGTACATATCACTCCATATGGCATTCCATACACCAGGTTTATGCCGCATCACATGTTCCCCTTTCATGAAGCATCGGAACACTTTTTTGAAAGTTTTTCCATGGAATGCAGGTAGTATGTATCATACCTCGCATAGTTACAATGGCCTGCAGCGAAGAAATAAGGTGGCATTTCCTTCACTGCCCAGAGGTGTAAAGGCCAGTCTGCCTCCCGTTCTGCCCGGACAAAAAACCAAGTTTTCAACCCACAACTGAGTAGTCTTGCTTTGTGATGCATTGGTTTCTAAAACTTCACTCATTATTTAATAAGTATCCACTTTAGACAGTATGTCACGAAGCAGTTCTTCAACTACTATTTTCAGGGCTCGGAAGTTCTGCGGAAATCGATTCCCTGCAAGCATGTTGGGCACACCACCAAAGCTGGAATTTAGAATTTCTTCTAAGCCACTGTCTGTCATCAGCAACCACCCCCCCCCCCTCCCACGGAACAGATAAAACTCATCAGTAAATGTAGTATCAATATATCGATATACCCAAGTCACATTGACTGCAACTTTGTATATTTGTTGATCATTTGTGAAGATGGTGATATCTTGTCCACATTCCTTTGCTAGTTTTTGTGCCTGTACCATGGCAGTCAGCATGGAATCCGGGTCTGCTGGGGTCATGTCTATAAGGGGAGTATATATTGCTCTAGTTGCAGGTTGAGCTGATTGCCCCTGCTCTCTTGATAGCTTCGTGTTGAATCCACCAAACTCTGGTGTGTTAGGCTCCGTGATAACACGCCTGAGGAAATCAAAATCCAAAACATGAATTCGTGAGAGCTGTATGGCCTCATGTGCTAATACATGCAGAGGTAGTACGGCACGAGTTGCTTCCTCTGGAGGCATCTGTGGTTTCTTTCGAACATAATTGGGATATACATAAAATCGGAAATTAAATATGTTGGTAATGCTCATCTTTTATCGGTTTTGGCAATATTTTCACGGGATTTTTATGCTTAGATATTGCAAAATACATTAAATCTTTTTGTAAGTATTTTTATAGTATTCTGTGACCATGAAAACATAGATGTGAAAATTAATACTGTAGCATGATTAATCATGGAGATATCAGAGGAAATATGTTTTTCATTAATGGCCGCACTAATTTGCGTATGTCTCAAAATGCTCAAGGGTAACAAAGTGGGTCATCCAGTTTCTAAATCTGGAGAATGTCTGGATATAAAATGTGCAAAAACATTTTGTGTGGACCCCATTGCGACGAATCACCCTCAAACCATGTTTCACCCCCGGACTAATTCCACTAGGCAAATGTCACTGCAAGTAGTTACACGAACCCCCAAAAGTGCCTTCACTGCTGTCATATACACGGATTCTACCTTACTCACATTGTTTATAAGCCAACTCTCACAGCCATACAAAAGAGGTTGGGAGAAAAGCAGCTTCTAATATTTACTTTTAAAAGCTACATACTTTTACCAACTTTCCCCCGACCTGTTGTGAGATATGCATACAGATTCTCTATCAGACGGCCATCTCGACTGAGAGTTATCAACCTGGGTCCATCAAAGCGCAGGAGAGGTTGCGACGTAGCAGCCCAGAGATCATTCTAGCTGGATCAGCTGTCAGGCTGCCATATTATTCAAAGAGCTTCCATGCAAGCTATGACACAAAAAATAGTTATGTTATGTATGCTGTATGGAATGGTAAGCAGGCCTGCCTTCCAGGCTGGACAGAACAAATATGGCAGTCCTCATTGTGGAGGGTAGAATTCATCAATTTGTTACAAAATAGCTAGGTAAGATTGTATTATGTTACTAGTCTTGCTACTGCATTGTCTATTCCCACAATGTTTTGTTTTAATCATACCAAGTGTTTCAATTTATCAAAACACAAGTGGAGGTGCAGTACCACACATATTTGTGATTTCACTGCATCATGCCCATTCAATCAATATGACTGTGTGACACAGGATCGGGGAAGCACAGACAGATTGTCAACATACAATTATCTGACGTGGCTGAGTCTGTCGGAGAAGACTATTACCGTACTGTGCCACCCCCCTCGGCTAATGTGTCCTCAGTGGAGAGGATTTAACCAGTTCATTCAAAAGCTAGGGAAATGTGGGGCCACCTAAATAGCTGGAAAATAATACCAGGTTCTACAAAACATTCAGGCAAATGGGTGACGACGTCAAAGGTCAAGCCTTGTGTGATAACACAGCTGGAGCAGTTTGCATACGTATCTGGGGTACGGACACTTTAGTCAATCTTCTGTGAAAGCCGTCCATGTCAAGCTGCCCCATAAGATAGTGAGAGATGAAAAGAAGTTAATTTCCAAGTCCAGAATCGACCTTAGATCCAGAATCGACCTTTTTCGCCTTCCCCGTACCAGTCCGCTTTGAAGCCACACATCCAGCATGTGAACCACCCTGTTGCTTCGTGCATGTACGAGGAGCAACAGGGGTGGATGAAGACTGA
Source organism: Flabesymbios commensalis (assembly GCA_964017125.1). Taxonomy (NCBI): domain Eukaryota; kingdom Metazoa; phylum Annelida; class Polychaeta; order Terebellida; family Flabelligeridae; genus Flabesymbios; species Flabesymbios commensalis. The sequence continues at coordinate 2,607,855 of OZ024918.1, forward strand.
CCTGGGAGTCTGGGAACCACTGTGATCATGTTGTCCTGCCCTAGCAACCTCGATGGTTGATCTACTGGATGCTGGTGATCGGGAAGGAGATGACCAGGTTGATCATGAAGAATACGATGAGAACTATGAGTTTCGATGAAAGTGATGAGTGATAAGTGAATGGTTGGACTGGACCCTTCAGAATCATCTTGTCAGTCCTAACTGTTCTGTTGCAAGTACAGCATGCTCTAGCATACATTCTAGAATACATTGTACATACCACATACTCAGCAGACCATTCTCAGGGGAGCATAAATTCTTAGGGTGATCATGTGTCATAATCGGGACCAAAGCAGGTTCGTCAACAGGAAGCCAGGCTGCTGAGGAGCTAGGGTGGAAAAGCCAGATCATATAGGTGAGATTTGAGTAATTTAAGTAATTTCCAGAAGGTTAAAATTGTTTCGGCATTAAGCATTGGCACAGGCACAGTTCCATAAGGCACGGACCAAATATAGAGAAAGCTCATGACCCAATCTTAGTTTGTATACGATGACCAACAAATCTATTTGAAATTGTAGTGTAGATATTTTGAGCATTTCGGACAAACAAGTAAGTCAGCCAGATATGCAGGCTGGTTGTCTTTTAGGGTTCGGAAAGTTATAGTTCAAGTTTTAAAATTAATGCGAAATTTGACAGGAAGCCATTGTAATCGTTTTAGAATAGGAACGGAACAACTAAACGTGGGGGCCTTGGTTACCACTCTTGCAAGGCAGTTCTGAATGCGTTGTTATCTATCGATATCTTTTTCTGGTATATATTGGAGAGGTGAGTCACAATAATCTAACTTGCTACTGACCAGTGCCACTGCAATTTGCTTGGAAAGATATAAGGACAGTCATTTTCGAATTGGACGCAGGTCACTGATACGATAGAAGCATGTTTGGGATATACTGTATATGTCTTTTTTTGAGATATGTATTTTAGGAAATCCGGGCTACTGTCGAGTACTACACTAAAAAATTTGGCTGATGCAGATGGATTTGTTTCTTGACCTAGAATTAAGCATGGGAAAATATTTAAGATTTTTTCTCGCAAAATTTTGGTCCCAATGAGAAGAAAGTCTGTCTTGCTAGGATCAAGCTTCAGCTTAGACCCTGTCATTCAGGTCGAAACGGTTATTACACAATGTTGCAACTTCTCAAGAGATTCCTTGGCGTTGGAAACGGATAGAGACATGACAATTTGACTATCATCGGCATAGAGATGGTGGTTTATGTAAAAAACTGTAGATAATAGTGCTGAGTGGTGTAGTGTATAGGATAAAAAACACTGGTCCCAGCACATAGCCCCGTGTAACTCCATATGAGAGTGTGACTTTATCTGACAGACTCTTTAATTTTTACGGATTGGTGCCTATTTTGCAAAAAGGAAGAAAACCAAATTTGACCCCGCCCATTTGTAGATATTCCATACCAATCTGAAAGTGTATTAGGTAATGTAGCATGGTGTCGAAATCAAGGTTAGAGCTGCTACTTCGCCTTTGTCCATTCTAATAATGATATCGTTTTGTACTTTAAGTAGAGCTGACTCTATAGAATGGTGTTTCTGGTAAGCTAATTGTAATAGATTAGTTTGCAGCCAATCGGCTACTACCTTTTCTAAGATTTCGGAAATGAAACTCAAATAGGATACAGGCCTGTAATTTTTAAGTTAATTTAGGAAGATATGTTTTTTTAAGTAGTGGTCTTACACTGATCTTCTTTGATATTTTTAGGAAATGTACTTGTGTCCATTGAAATCTTAATTATATCAGTGATGTGAGTTACTAATATATCAAGACAACATTTCAGCACGTTTGTAGGAATGGGGTCCAGATCACCTGATTTTGACGATGATCTGAAAATAAGTTTTTTAATTTCATTTTTTGTTGCAATGGAACAGATAATTGCAATTTTATCCACAAAATGTTTAGAAAAATGTATGGTGTTAATATGTGGTAGAACGTGCTAGTATACATTCTAGGTTCCATTCTACAACATTTTCATGTACTGCGACACAGCATAGTGTTATTATGTGCTAGGACATACTAATGTGCATCCTAACATACATTCCACAACATGTCGTGTACTAGTGTTACTCTGTTATGGTGTTATTGTACCTTTAGAAATACATCAGGTATAGATGGATAGTGTGTGCAGTTATCAAATTGTATACGCCAATGATGGCACTAATGTGCACACTATCACATGCCTCGTACATATCTGATATCTTGAATATTACTGTAATATTTTTTTTGTTGAGCATCAGAACATTGTCTAGACGATTGATATATGCGAAGATATGGAGAAAGTCAGATTTTTCGCTAATGGCGGAGATATTCGGCACGCTAGCATCTTTTAGACACATCTGATCATTTCAAAAATAGTTTTATAATGATCTTAGACACTCAAAACATGGGTTAGACACCTTAATTGTTGAGCTATGTGCACTATTAGCCGAGATATGGCGAAATATACATATTTCAGTAATGGCGTCACTAATTTGCATAAAAATGGTATGTGTGACATTTTGTCAACTTTTTAACATAGCAAATCGTTTTCTATGGTATTATTCCAATCTAGAAAAATCAATAAGAAATTGATTTACGGGGGGTGCACGATACCCCCTTCTTCCTACTAGACTAATCAGATTTTATACTTTTTCTTGAATTAATTATTCGTTTTACTCACAGTCTCGCTGATCACCTTCAAAATTGATGTATGCTACTCTGTTTATGCATTTTCAATTCTAGAATAAATGTTTATAGCGACCTTAAATACCTGATTCTAACCTAACCTAAACAAAGCCTTGGTTATGTAGCGGTAGCTGGTAGATATATAGGCCTAGTATACCTACCCAGACATTGTACAAGTCCCCAAAACAATGATGTCATCCAACTGTCGGCAGATTGGTTAAAAACAACGGATGTTGTGGTGTATCTTGCGATATGATGATCGTGCATTAATTATTTGGCACTTGGCGATAAAGATTAAGACATAAGGTAAAGATCGCGTTAGTGAAACGGTCAGACAGAAAGATCTTTAGAACACTGGATGATCTTTAGTCTAAGGATATTCTTGCCTAAAGATGAGTGAATGTTAGTGAAATGGCCCCCTGGCACCATGACATATATAAAACAGATTATTCCATCGTTCGGTATTCAATTCATACTGAATAGACTGCATTAGACCTACACTACAAATAAGACAAGCAGCAATCAGTAAGGTGGTGAAGTCAGCATTTACTGCTATTTGTATTAGATCTACACGCCAAATAGGACAAGCAGCAATCAGTAAGGTGGTGAAGTCAGCATTTACTGCTATCTGTATTAGATCTACAATACAAATAAGACAAGCAGCAATCAGTAAGGTGGTGAAGTCAGCATTTACTGCTATTTGTATTAGATCTACACGCCAAATAGGACAAGCAGCAATCAGTAAGGTGGTGAAGTCAGCATTTACTGCTATTTGTATTAGACCTACACTACAAATAAGACAAGCAGCAATCAGTTAGGTGGTGAAGTCAACATTTGCTGCTATCTGTATTAGACCTACACTACAAATAAGACAAGCAGCAATCAGTAAGGTGGTGACGTCAGCATTTACTGCTATCTGCATTAGACCTACACTACAAATAAGACAAGCAGCAATCAGTAAGGTGGTGACGTCAGCATTTACTGCTATCTGTATTAGACCTACACTACAAATCAGACAAGCAGCAATCAGTAAGGTGGTGAAGTCAGCATTTACTGCTATCTGTATTAGACCTACACTACAAATAAGACAAGCAGCAATCAGTAAGGTGGTGAAGTCAGCATTTACTGCTATCTGCATTAGACCTACACTACAAATAAGACAAGCAGCAGCCAGTAAGGTGGTGAAGTCAGCATTTACTGCTATCTGTATTAGATCTACACTACAAATAAGACAAACAGCAATCAGTGAGGTGGTGACGTCAGCATTTACTGCTATCTGTATTAGACCTACACTACAAATCAGACAAGCAGCAATCAGTAAGGTGGTGAAGTCAGCATTTACTGCTATCTGTATTAGACCTACACTACAAATAAGACAAGCAGCAATCAGTAAGGTGGTGAAGTCAGCATTTACTGCTATCTGCATTAGACCTACACTACAAATAAGACAAGCAGCAGCCAGTAAGGTGGTGAAGTCAGCATTTACTGCTATCTGTATTAGACCTACACTACAAATAAGACAAGCAGCAGCCAGTAAAGTGGTGAAATCAGCATTTACTGCTATCTGTATTAGACCTACACGCCAAATAAGACAAGCAGCAATCAGTAAGGTGGTGAAGTCAGCATTTACTGCTTTCTGCAATAGACCTACACTACAAATCAGACAAGCAGCAATCAGTAAGGTGGTGAAATCAGCATTTACTGGTATCTGTATTAGACCTACACTACAAATAAGATAAGCAGCAATCAGTAAGGTGGTGAAGACAGCATTTACTGCTATCTGCATTAGACCTACACTACAAATCAGACAAGCAGCAATCAGTAAGGTGGTGAGATCAGCATTTACTGGTATCTGTATTAGACCTACACTACAAATAAGATAAGCAGCAATCAGTAAGGTGGTGAAGTCAGCATTTACTGCTATCTGTATTAGACCTACATGCCAAATAAGACAAGCAGCAATCAGTAAGGTGGTGAAGTCAGCATTTACTGCTATCTGTATTAGACCTACACTACAAATAAGACAAACAGCAATCAGTGAGGTGGTGAAGTCAGCATTTACAGTTGTGATTTGTATTAGACCTACACGCCAAATAAGACAAACAGCAATCAGTAAGGTGGTGAAGTCAGCATTTACTGCTATCTGTATTAGACCTACACTACAAATAAGACAAGCAGCAATCAGTAAGGTGGTGAAGTCAGCATTTACTGCTATCTGTATTAGACCTACACGCCAAATAAGACAAACTGCAATCAGTAAGGTGGTGAAATCAGCATTTACTGCTATCTGTATTAGACCTACACTACAAATCAGACAAGCAGCAATCAGTAAGGTGATTAAGTCAGCATTTATTGCTATCTGTATTAGACCTACACTACAAATAAGATAAGCAGCAATCAGTAAGGTGGTGAAGTCAGCATTTACTGCTATCTGTATTAGACCTACACGCCAAATAAGACAAGCAGCAATCAGTAAGGTGGTGACGTCAGCATTTACTGCTATCTGTATTAGACATACACGCCAAATAAGACAAGCAGCAATCAGTAAGGTGGTGAAGTCAGCATTTACTGCTATCTGTATTAGACCTACACGCCAAATAGGACAAGCAGCAATCAGTAAGGTGGTGAAGTCATCATTTACTGCTATCTGTATTAGACCTACACTACAAATAAGACAAGCAGCAGCCAGTAAGGTGGTGAAGTCAGCATTTACTGCTATCTGTATTAGACCTACACTACAAATAAGACAAACGGCAATCAGTGAGGTGGTGAAGTCAGCATTTACTGCTATCTGTATTAGACCTACACTACAAATAAGACAAGCAGCAATCAGCAAGGTGGTGAAGTCTGCATTTACTGCTATCTGTATTAGACCTACACGCCAAATAAGACAAACTGCAATCAGTAAGGTGGTGAAATCAGCATTTACTGCTATCTGTATTAGACCTACACTACAAATAAGACAAGCAGCAATCAGTAAGGTGGTGAAGTCAGCATTTACTGCTATCTGTATTAGACCTACACTGCAAATAAGACAAGCAACAATCAGTAATGTGGTGAAGTCAGCATTTACTGCTATCTGCATTAGACCTACACTACAAATCAGACAAGCAGCAATCAGTAAGGTGGTGAAGTCAGCATTTACTGCTATCTGTATTAGACCTACACTGCAAATAAGACAAGCAACAATCAGTAATGTGGTGAAGTCAGCATTTACTGCTATCTGTATAAGACCTACACTACAAATCAGACAAGCAGCAATCAGTAAGGTGATGAAGTCAGCATTTACTGCTATCTGTATTAGACCTACACGCCAAATAAGACAAGCAGCAATCAGTAAGGTGGTGAAATCATCATTTACTGCTATCTGTATTAGACCTACACTACAAATAAGACAAGCAGCAGCCAGTAAGGTGGTGAAGTCAGCATTTACTGCTATCTGTATTAGACCTACACTACAAATAAGACAAACAGCAATCATTGAGGTGGTGAAGTCAGCATTTACAGTTGTGATTTGTATTAGACCTACACGCCAAATAAGACAAACAGCAATCAGTAAGGTGGTGAAGTCAGCATTTACTGCTATCTGTATTAGACCTACACTACAAATAAGACAAACAGCAATCAGTAAGGTGGTGAAGTCAGCATTTACTGCTATCTGTATTAGACCTACACTACAAATAAGACAAGACGCAATCAGTGAAGTGGTGACGTCAGCATTTATTGCTATCTGCATTAGACCTACGCTACAAATAAGACAAGCAGCAATCAGTAAGGTGGCGAAGTCAGCATTTACTGCTATCTGTATTAGACCTACACTGCAAATAAGAAAAGCAGCAATCAGTAAGGTGGTGAAGTCAGCATTTACTGCTATCTGTATTAGACCTACACGCCAAATAAGACATGCATCAATCAGTAAGGTGGTGAAGTCAACATTTACTGCTATCTGTATTAGACCTACACTGCAAATAAGACAAGCAGCAATCAGTAAGGTGGTGAAGTCATCAGTTACTGCTATCTGTATTAAACCTCCACGCCAAATAAGACAAGCAGCAGCCAGTAAGGTGGTGAAGTCAGCATTTACTGCTATCTGTATTAGACCTACCCTACAAATAAGACAAGCAGCAATCAGTAAGGTGGAGAAGTCAGCATTTACTGCTATTTGTATTAGACCTACACTCCAAATAAGACAAACTGCAATCAGTAAGGTGGTGAAATCAGCATTTACTGCTATCTGCATTAGACCTACACTACAAATCAGACAAGCAGCAATCAGTAAGGTGGCGAAGTCAGCATTTACTGCTATCTGTATTAGACCTACACTGCAAATAAGAAAAGCAGCAATCAGTAAGGTGGTGAAGTCAGCATTTACTGCTATCTGTATTAGACCTACACGCCAAATAAGACATGCATCAATCAGTAAGGTGGTGAAGTCAGCATTTACTGCTATCTGTATTAGATCTACACGCCAAATGAGACAAGCAGCAATCAGTAAGGTGGTGAAGTCAGCATTTACTGCTATCTGTATTAGACCTACCCTACAAATAAGACAAGCAGCAATCAGTAAGGTGGTGAAGTCAGCATTTACTGCTATCTGTATTAGAACTACACGCCAAATAGGACAAGCAGCAATCAGTAAGGTGGAGAAGTCAGCATTTACTGCTATCTGTATTAGACCTACACTACAAATAAGATAAGCAGCAATCAGTAAGGTGGTGAAGTCAGCATTTACTGCTGTCTGTATTAGACCTACACGCCAAATAAGACAAGCAGCAATCAGTAAGGTGGTGAAGTCATCATTTACTGCTATCTGTATTAGACCTACACTACAAATAGGACAAGCAGCAATCAGTAAGGTGATGAAGTCAGCATTTACTGCTATCTGTATTAGACCTACACGCCAAATAAGACAAGCAGCAATCAGTAAGGTGGTGAAGTCAGCATTTACTGCTATCTGTATTAGACCTACACGCCAAATAAGACAAGCAGCAATCAGTAAGGTGGTGAAGTCAGCGGTTACTGTACTTTGTGTTTGACCTACACTACAAATAAGACAAGCAGCAATCAGTAAGGTGGTAATAATTTATTACAATGCATTATTACATTATTATATTATAATAATAATAATATTATTATACATTATTATATACTCAATTGTTCTACTGTACAGATAGATGCATGGTGTAATCCATGTGAGCTATAGGTATGGCGCTGATGCCACCACCTTTATCTAGTCTCTCTAGTCTAATGTTCCAGATAGCTGGAAGTTGTTGAAAGACCACATAAATTTAGAGAAAATGACGGCCAATTATACTGATTATAACCGCTCGATTAGAACGTTGAACTGTATATATATTCTTAGCGTGACCCTAATATCCCAATCGAAGTGGCGAGCAGGTTTTTATCCCACGTCCGTATTGGAAGGGGTATTTTAGTCACGCCGGGATCTATCAAGTATGAGGTTGTAAGGCCTACTACATTTTTGCGGGTGTAATAACTAAAAAAACTGGTGGTCCTTTTTCTTGCAATAACATTTCCCACGATATGGAGATGTGCAGGTGATTTTTTAAACATACCGGATAATAGAACTAATTCTCAGGCTAAATCAATTTTTCAGAAACATCGATATCATGACTGCCAAATTTTATCGTTAAATTTGTACGCTGTCAGCATGATATATATAAAACCGATTATTCCATCGTACTGAATAGACTGCGTTATTTTCTATTAGGATGTGACGCTTTTCCATCATTTGTCGACAATAGTTGCATTTTAACTAGACTAAACCTTCCCAGCAACCACAGATATCAAATATTAACTACTTTGCATATCTACTATTCCATTACAACGGTTTAGTATTCCGCTATAACGGTCTAGTATAGCAGTATAGTATTTTGTTATAACGGTTTACCAATCCGTTATAACGAGATACTAATTCATTATAACAGTCTACTATACCGTTATATCGGTCTACTATTACGTTATAACTGTTCATTATTGCGCTATAGCGGTCTATTATGCTATAACCGCTAAATCGCTATAGCAGATTAGTACACCATCATAACTAAATACTAGACCGTTACAACGACCTACAAGACCGTTATCACGAAATACTAGTTCGCTATAACGGGATAATAGACGTTATAAAAAAATCGGTGGACTGTTATAACGAAATACTAGATTGTTATTATATAAAGGTTTAGTAGACCGTTATAATAGGATTAGTAGGCGATTTTAACGGATTAGTAGCGTATTATAACGGATTAGTAGGCCGTTATAACGGGAGAGTAGACAGTTATAACGGATTAGTAGGCTGTTTTTAACGGGTTAGTATATCATTATAACAAAATATTAAACCGTTATAACGAGATACTAGACGTAATGGAATAGTAGACCGTTATAACGAAAGACTTGACCGTCATAACAAAATACAAGACCGTTATAGCAAAATAATAGACCGTTATAACGGAATAGTAGACCGCTATAACGAAATACTAGACCGTTATAACGGAATAGTAGACGGTAATAACGGATTAGTAAGTCGTTAAAACGGATTTGTATGCCGTTATAGCGTGATACTAGACCTTCATAGCGAAATATTAGACCGCTATCACGGGATAGTAGACAGTTATAACGGATATTTAGATCGGTGTAAATAAATAATGAACCGTTATAACAACATACTAGACCGTTGTAACGGAATAGAAGAACGTTATATCGGAAAACTTGGCCGTTGTAACGGAATAGTAAACCGTTATAACGGATCAGTAGACCGTTATAATGAATTAGTAGACCGTTATAACGGATTAGTAGTCCGTCATAGCGGAATAGTAGACAGTTATAGCGAAATACTATACCGTTATAACAAAATTGTAGACCGTTATAACGTGATACTAGACCGTCAGAACAAAATACTAGACCGTTATAGTGGGAAAGTAGACCGTTATATTGGATTAATAGACCGTTATAACGTAAAACTACACCGTGATAACAAAATACTAGATCGCTATAACGAAATACTAGACCGTTATATCGGAATAGTATACCGTTATAATGCAATAGTATACCGTTCTAACGGATTGGTAGACTGCTATAACGAAATACTGGACCGTTATAACGGAATATTATACCGTTATAGAGGATTCGTCAACCGTTGTAATGGTTCAGTAAACCGTTATAACGGATTAGTAGACCGTTATAACGAAAAACGATACCGTTATAACGGAATACTAGAACGCTATAACGGAATAATATACCGTTATAACGGATTCGTAGACGCTATAAGGGGTTGAAAACAAATCTCATTGTCATTAAAACATTTTGTTTTGGCTGATATAGTTTCTTATCTTTGAATTATCCACGTCTGTATTGATATCTAGGCGGATGTAGAGCTCTCATCCTTGAGAATTAAAAAAAATCAAAATGGCTGCAAATAAATCGCCGAAATTAAAATGCTTTTGCTAAGTCTTCTTATTGAAAATCCCTCTCTCAAAGTAATACACGCCGTGATAATTATTTAATGGCACATCTGTTCATTACGCATATAAGACAATGATCAGTGATAATCTACTTGTTCACTTGTAGCCTACATAAGGGGGGGGGGGCACCTTAAATTACAAGGGGGGGGGGGGTATTTTTGAAATATACATTGCCAAACTAGATTTTCGTAAAATAAATAATTTACTGATGTCGTAAACAAATATTCAATTTTGAAATAAATAATTATTTCAGCTGATGAGCACCATCATTTAATAGTCCTAAAAACAATCGAGCCTCATTTATCTGGCATCATTAAATTACCTTTAAATTTGTAAGGCTTCGCTTTGCTTGGATCGCTTGCATCCATATCGAGGCTAGGCTTAGTTTGGGATCCAAATTTGCATAGACAGAATAATATATAAGGAAGTGAAATGAATATATATCTCCACACACAAACTGAAATAAATATTGCTCCAGTGTGAAAAAAAACTTCTGCAGATAGAAAGTGAAATAAATAATTTATCCAATTTAAAAACCCCAGCCCCCCCCCCCCCTCTAGTGATTGAAAGGTGCCTTCGTAAGCGAAATAGATACATACTGGTTTAAATGTGTGGTATGGCCCTAGCCACGATACCACGAAAACATCACATCGCTGTATATTTTTAAAATACTGATTGAGGTTACCTCTCACTCTTGTATAAACCAATCGATGTACAAGACGGCTACAGTTGACATACAAAGCGGGCGCCATTCGGCTTCCTGAAATTGGGCTACCAAGGTCAAGTTAAGATCATTTCAAGGGTGTGTGTTTTCATATAATATATTGGGACAAATGGGACTGTGTGTTATTACTATCACCAAATTATCTATCTGATACCTATTCTGCAAATAAATGCTGAATTTCAAGGAGTCAACGGGGGTTTGACCTTAAAATGCCATTAAAATTGTTTTCAGACGGTATCTCAGTAAAACACAATTCCAAACCATGTGATCCCTCATAAGTCAATTATGTATCGATATTTTGACATGGGAGCCCAAACTGATGTTTCACACTGCTGCACGCTGCAATTTTGCTTGTTCAATTAAACATTATGAAATGAGTGTGATAATGAGAATAAGGGTGTGATACCTCCAGGGCTGACACTGCCCCCAATTTCTTGAAAATGTAAGTGGAAAATATGTCTGACCAATAATGTTTTAAAATCAGTCTTGGTAATAGTTAATTGCACAACTAATCGTGTTGAATTTGATAAAGAGTGGATATTTTCACATGTTTTGCTATTTTGACCTTGAAATGACCTTGATGTAACTTTGCTATGACTTCAGTGTTATTCCCATCATTAACAGTAATCTCTTTCAGCATTTGGCATACTTCTAGAATACAAAAATAGTTTATAAAAATGGTATTACACAATTTTCACCACTTATGGCTTCGGTAATGAGTATTTTTCATTTCGATGTCGATAACCCCTAGAGATCACCAGGGGTTAAATCTAGCTTACCTCCACAATTTAAAATAAAACTCAGGATAAGTGCTAATAATGGTGGAAGCTTTTTTAATTATAAAATGCACGACTATTTCATTATGGGAGCTTAAACACTACACTATGACTCTAGTATTTTGTCGAACTTTTTGAAAAATTGATGCAGTCTAAAAATTAATTCTGGTATCAGGTATGAAAATAAAAATAAATATTTGTTATGATTTTTGACACTTTGACATTGAGATGACCTTAACGTTGTTTTTCGGATAACCCCAGTAAAACATAATCTCATCCCATGTCAGACTTCACAGCCCAATTATGCATTAATAGTTTGCTATGAGAGCCCAAACTGATATTTAACAGCTGCTGCACACTGTAATTTTGCTCGTCAAATTAAACATTATGATTAGCTGCAGTCTCTTAGAATATTTGGCATACTTCTGGAATACAAAAACATCTTATAGATATTACAATACACAATTTGCACCAGATTTTGGCTTCGCAATTGGATATTTTTATCTTTCGAGGTCAATGACCTCTAGAGGTCAACAGGGATCAAATTTAACTTAACTCCACATCTTAAAATAAACCCAAGGATATGAACTAATAATGGTAGTAATGGTTTCATTATGGGAGCTTAACCACTACACTAGTGGGTAAACCTGCAATTTTATATGACTACTAAAATTTTTCAAATAGATGAACGGGGCTTTATGTCTCCTATTGACATGTATAATCTAAACTGAACCAAGAAAATTACTTGAGGATAGAGCTATGAATCATATGTCTTTGCACGCCAGATAGAATATTTGAAATTTGTACCCATCGGTCTCAAGCAGAGAACAATAGCTATCGGTCACGAATGATCTCACATGTTTTGATTAAAACACAAATGCGGAAGACGACCCCGGAAGTTTGATGCACATGAGCAAAACCGACTGGACGCAACAAAATTGGCTCATCAACAAATTATAATTTAGATTTAAATTGACATTTATATGTTACTTTTGGGTTCACAACACTCTCAGTGAGCGATAATCGAGTCAAAATCGAAAATGGCACCGTAGGGATCACGCAAAGATCACGTGACCAAAGCATCCGGCCAAAATGACAGTGCCTATAAAATAAATAAACACATCAGCTTTGGCATGGGCTCCCGGCCATTCTCGCCTGATCATGCGTTTCACTTTTAAAATGTATTTTGATCCCTATCTTGACCAGTTTAGTTTATTTCTAGGGGGGAAAATGGCTTCCGCAAAATTATATTTAGCTGCGGTGGACATGATATTCTGATGACACCAGGAATTATTTTTAATAATCCGGCCACTCGTATTCACCTCATTTTAAACACAAGGAACTGCCTGGGTAAGAAATCAACTCTCGTGTTTGGCAATTGTCATTCTAGTCCGCCTTAACAAGATGTTGGTGTTTGTTTTCTCCTCATTTTACTATCTTGCAAAGTATAATTAAATCCATGTCCTTCAACTCCTGGATTCAAGTCGAAATTCTCCACAAACTCCTCGTGGTGATAGTGTATGTTGTTATGGTGATAGTGTATGCTGTTATGGTGATAGGATATTTTGTTATGGTATTATCGTGTGTTTTTGTGGTGATAGTGTGTGTTGTTACGGTGATAGTGTGTGTTGTTATGTTGTTATAGTGATAGTGTGTTTTGTTATGGTGATAGTGTGTAAAAATGGTGTAAAATGGCCGCTGCATCGCACCAACCCGTGTCACGAGCACTCGGGCAATTATTAGTCACTATTCGTGTTTTTTTTATTTTAGTCGATAGACAGTTAAACTACTTTTCCTATGAACATACATAGAATTGCCATATTGAAGTGAAATGGCAGAAGGAGCTGAAAAAAGTATAATAAAGAGAGGTTTTAAAATGCTGGATATGAGTCCTGAATCTGAACAGAGTGTACACAAGCATGCACGCGTAGGATCACCAGCGCATATTACAGAGCTACCAGAGGAGACCCCGCGCTAGGCCACAGTTATGTACAACGCTCTGAATGACCACATGACGTCCATTGAGACAGGTATTCATGAAGCGTGTGTTGGCGCAAGAATGCCACAGTAGGAGGGACAATCTACTTTTCCATGGATTTCCAGAGGCAAAAATAAAAAATCAGATGATTGTAAAATAAAGTGCGTCAGATGTTAGCAGATATGAAGCGGATATAGAAAGGGTGCCAAAAACGAAAACACCGCAAGGCCAATAAGTATGTGCCCTTATCTACATTTCATATTCATAAATTCAAGGTGAACCAAGTTCAAGCTCTACAGTATGAGAAGGCCATGTTGTTTGACGAAGGAGAATTAACTGGAAAATTAATTACTGAGAAATGTTTCAAAAGCAAGTCACGAATCTTGAACAACAAAAGTGGGCAAACTCCTTTTATGACATTGTGAAATACCTACTTGAAGCAAAATTTATTTCGGACAAAAATTTGCAGACATATTTATTGGACACTGGGGATAAAATTTTGGCTTGTGGAGGTAAATATGAGAAATTCTGAGGAGTCGGCTTATCGATATATGCGCCTGAGTCATTGGACAAAACTGAGTGGGCTGGTAAGAGCAGACTCGGTGAGCCTTCATGAAGATTTGATCAAAATTCAAGTAAGATAGTGTGTATGAACTTTCATAGTGAAGTGGTTCAATTATGTTTCATTAGCCTAGGATAGGAAGGTTATTAAAATGAACCAAAAAGTTTTTCTTTTTTTTGTGAATATATTTTAATTCATATGGCACCACATGGGTGCTCATTATATATGTGTCAAAATAGAGTGATATAAACTTGCATCGGTGTGTTCATAGTCAATTGGTTTAATTATGATTCGAAAGGATAGGAAGGTGATTGAAATGAACCAAAATATATTTTTTTTTGTGTGTGAATATATTTTATTTTCTATAGCATCACAAGGGTGTTCATTGTAGGCCTATGTGTCAAACTTGTGTTGTATGCTGACATGCCAGGCTTGCTCACGTTCGCACTGTATTTCAATGCCATGCTGGTATTTCTTTGTATTATGATGTGCACTTTTTATACGTTTGAGGTACAGATTGAACAAGTTAAGACATTTTCAATTTTATATGTTTATTTCAACGCGTTTCGCATTGCTGCTTCTGCAGGACACAGTGATTAATACAGGGTGGTGCTACACAATATATATTTAGTTATTTTATTGTTACTTGTGATCATAGAGGTGGGTGCATAATGTTGTTAGTTGTGGAATGGATACTGGTCGTTGATTGGTTGGTGCTATGCCGGATGTAAATGTAGTGTGATCCGGCACGCCGGATGTTGGTAGGTTGTGTGCCGGATGAGTGGATCTGATGCGGATTATCTGTAGGATGCTGTGAGGTATGTGGAGATTGGAATTTTATGTGACACTTGGTGGTTTGGTGTGATGTTAGTGATAAATCCCGCAGGCCGGATGTTGACTAGGTTGGTGCCGGATGTGTGATTATGGAGCGGATTTTAGAGGTTAGTAGTTGGCGGATGTATGTGGAGAAAATGCATAGTGTGTAGGGCTTTGTGGAAAGGTATGTTTATGTGTTATGTATGTGTCTATAGGTTGGTAAATCTGTATGTTTAGGTGGTTGATAGAGAAGTGGTTATTACGTAAGTAGGTTGATGTATAGGGTTGGTGGTTGTGTATGTGTGATTAGGTGGTTTATAATGTTGAATTATTGGGATGTAGGTGGTGTTTGGGTGTATATAGGCGGGTGGTAGTTGATATTTGAATTAAAATAATGCATCTGAATAGTTTATAACCCGGGCGGTTGTGTGCGGATTATGCGCTGTATTAGTGGATGAGTGGTATGTGTGGGTATTAGTTGGTTGTTAGTGTCGGGTATGTTTTTAGTTAATATGGGTTTTTGATTTAGGTAAATAGGTAATTGTGGCGTTGAATGTATCATATATATGCAAACGATCACGTTTGTAATTATTTATAGAGATCCGGATAAGCCAGAAATCCTTGAGATGTGGTGTTAGCACATCGGGAGGTATGTTTGTTTGTATGCCGGATGGTTGCTGGCGAACACGATCCACAAGAGGTAAGACCCGTCCGGGTTGGTGGCATTAAAATGTGCCCACTGTGGGGGCACGGGGCAGGCAATGCGGCCAACGTGGGAGGCCGAACCCCGCATGCCCAGCCCCCCACCGTGCAGCCAGTGCATATCGCTTTAGGGCTGTTAGATATGGGAGCTCAAAAATAGTGATTTTCCTAGAGGTGTCCAGCCGTCAATCCCATTCTAGATGTCCGGCCGGATGTCCCTAACTTGATTATAGTTATTATATATAATAGTATGGTATTGCTCGATGATTAATGTGGTTTTGTGTCGAATGTAGATGGGGAAGAGAGGTACATTTGTAGTGGCGTTGGCCGTAGGTGCTAACAAGTGGTGTGAGTGGTGTAATCCAAATGGTGGATATAAGATAGTTAGTTTGTAACAGTACATTCAATGTTCATTATGCTTCTTAATGTTCATTATTCTTCTCAGGAGATTCTGGGAAAGTTAACCTGTTTGATAGTTGATAAATATATCCAAAGTGGTTGTCCGAGAAATTGATGACTATGTATTGCGATAACGTTGATGTAATAGATTAAGTGGTCTAGCGTCTTTTAGAATTATTATTGTTAGATAGTTTATAATAGTACATGCAAAGTTCCTTATGCTTCTTAATGTTCATTATTTTTCTCAGGAACATCTGGAAAAGTGCTCCGGTTTCATAGTTGTCATATATCCAAAGTTATTCTCCGAGATATTGTTAAAGAGTTCTTAATTATACATGACTGAAAGTACTGCGGTAACAATGATGTGATGAGTTTAGAATCTTTTGGAGTTCATTTTGATTCACGTGGTTGGTTAATCCTTCTTCTTATTCAGTGTCTATTGGTCAGTGGGTTGGATTCTTTCTCCAAACAGGAGCTGAGGAATGTGCGGTGATGGTTTGTTTGAATGAGTTAGGTCTTGCTTGCTCTTAATACCCTATATAGAGCAAAGCTCGAATTTGCTTTTCTGCAAATATTACGAATTGTTCTGAAATATTTACGTTGTCACCTATCTGTGGGTCCAAAATATAGTGTTAATTGCATTGTGTGATGTGAGTTTGTTGAATCTTCTCATTTAATGGAATGATTGATTCTTCTTTTATTTCTATTGTCAAATTATAATAGAATGTTGGGGCAATCGTTTCATGATGTAGGGTTAGGGCTGTGTTGAATGGTGGAGCTGTGTCTTTTTCTTCGTCTCGACTTTCTGTTGGAGTGGTAATGCCGGATTCAAGATCCGTTCGGATATCGTACGCCTCAGGATGTTGTACAGAACTGGGGGTTGCTGCTGTGGTCAGTCTGTTGTAGTGCTTGAGCCGGAGTCTGGATCCGGCCAGATGTATTCTGTTTCAAGATGTAGTTGTGCTGCTGGGGTTTCCGTGTTGCTCTCACTGCTCGAGGTGTGCTGAGGTGTGCTGTTTACTATCAGGTTATGGTAGAAGGTCCGAGTGATGGCATCCGAACTGTGTGTAACTCTGATGTTGCAGCTGGATTGTGCGGTGGCGGAGTCCTGTCCTCTGCTTCCTGTGGGTTAGTGGTGCTGGTGTCTTCATCCAGATTTTGTGTTGGCTGGTAGTTGGGTTTAGTAGAATGTGCGGATGATGTCTTCTCGTGTTGTGTGCAGTTGCGACGTGGTGATTAGGCTGTGGGGTAGCGGGATTGCGACGTGGTGATTAGGCTGTGGGGTAGCGGGATTGCGACGTGGTGATTAGGCTGTGGGGTAGCGGGATTGTGACGTGGTGATTAGGCTGTGGGGTAGCGGGATTGCGACGTGGTGATTAGGCTGTGGGGTAGCGGGATTGCGACGTGGTGATTAGGCTGTGGGGTAGCGGGATTGCGACGTGGTGATTAGGCTGTGGGGTAGCGGGATTGTGATTAGGCTGTGGGGTATCGGGATTGTGATTAGGCTGTGGGGTAGCGGGATTGTGATTAGGCTGTGGGGTAGCGGGATTGTGATTAGGCTGTGGGGTAGCGGGATTGTGATTAGGCTGTGGGGTAGCGGGATTGTGATTAGGCTGTGGGGTAGCGGGATTGTGATTAGGCTGTGGGGTAGCGGGATTGTGATTAGGCTGTGGGGTAGCGGGATTGTGATTAGGCTGTGGGGTAGCGGGATTGTGATTAGGCTGTGGGGTAGCGGGATTGTGATTAGGCTGTGGGGTAGCGGGATTGTGACGTGGTGATTAGGCTGTGGGGTAGCGGGATTGTGATTAGGCTGTGGGGTAGCGGGATTGTGATTAGGCTGTGGGGTAGCGGGATTGTGATTAGGCTGTGGGGTAGCGGGACTGCGTCCTTTGCTTCCTGTGGGTTTCTAGTGTTGTGGTGATTAGGCTGTGGGGTAGCGGGATTGTGATTAGGCTGTGGGGTAGCGGGACTGCGTCCTTTGCTTCCTGTGGGTTTCTAGTGTTGTGGTGATTAGGCTGTGGGGTAGCGGGATTGTGATTAGGCTGTGGGGTAGCGGGATTGTGATTAGGCTGTGGGGTAGCGGGATTGTGATTAGGCTGTGGGGTAGCGGGATTGTGATTAGGCTGTGGGGTAGCGGGATTGTGATTAGGCTGTGGGGTAGCGGGATTGTGACGTGGTGATTAGGCTGTGGGGTAGCGGGATTGTGACGTGGTGATTAGGCTGTGGGGTAGCGGGATTGTGACGTGGTGATTAGGCTGTGGGGTAGCGGGATTGTGACGTGGTGATTAGGCTGTGGGGTAGCGGGATTGTGACGTGGTGATTAGGCTGTGGGGTAGCGGGATTGTGACGTGGTGATTAGGCTGTGGGGTAGCGGGATTGTGACGTGGTGATTAGGCTGTGGGGTAGCGGGATTGTGATTAGGCTGTGGGGTAGCGGGATTGTGATTAGGCTGTGGGGTAGCGGGATTGTGATTAGGCTGTGGGGTAGCGGGATTGTGATTAGGCTGTGGGGTAGCGGGATTGTGATTAGGCTGTGGGGTAGCGGGATTGTGATTAGGCTGTGGGGTAGCGGGATTGTGACGTGGTGATTAGGCTGTGGGGTAGCGGGATTGTGATTAGGCTGTGGGGTAGCGGGATTGTGACGTGGTGATTAGGCTGTGGGGTAGCGGGATTGTGACGTGGTGATTAGGCTGTGGGGTAGCGGGATTGTGACGTGGTGATTAGGCTGTGGGGTAGCGGGATTGTGACGTGGTGATTAGGCTGTGGGGTAGCGGGATTGTGATTAGGCTGTGGGGTAGCGGGATTGTGACGTGGTGATTAGGCTGTGGGGTAGCGGGATTGTGACGTGGTGATTAGGCTGTGGGGTAGCGGGATTGTGACGTGGTGATTAGGCTGTGGGGTAGCGGGATTGTGACGTGGTGATTAGGCTGTGGGGTAGCGGGATTGTGACGTGGTGATTAGGCTGTGGGGTAGCGGGATTGTGACGTGGTGATTAGGCTGTGGGGTAGCGGGATTGCGACGTGGTGATTAGGCTGTGGGGTAGCGGGATTGTGATTAGGCTGTGGGGTGGCGGGGTTGTGCCCTTTGCTTCCTGTGGGTTTCTAGTGGTGATGGCCTCATCCAGCCGGATGCTTATAGCATCCGGTGAGCTTGTACCGGATGAGGGTTTTGTGTTGGCCAGCAGCTGGGTTACTTCTCCTGGTCCGGTGGTTGTTGAGGTGGTGGCATTGTCCATATCGTTTTCTGTGTCCTTCACTATTCAGGTCAGCTAGGGCTTGTAGGGTGGAGGTGTCCCGCAGTTGGCAGGAATAATGTTTTTAACTGGGTCTCATTTATATAGTTGTATTTTTGTCTTTTTAACGGCCCTCTTGGAGTCGAATATTCAGAGGACGAGCTCTCACTGCTCTAAGTATGTTTGACAGGCTGTCCCCGCTGTTGTTTGGGGGTTGATCGTAACGACAGTTCAATGATATCTAATGTTCGTAGATCAGTAGTAAGTTCCTCTTCAGTGGAAATTATTTGGAGTATGTATAGATTTGAGATTCGGTCTGTTGTTTACCCATCACGTATGACGTCACTTACTTTTTGTAGAATCTTGTTATAATGTTCATTTTAATTGTTGTGTGTGTGTGCGCAATGGTCCACCCGTACTGGTTAATCACTGTAGAAACATTTTGACTGTAGGTTAGTTGCCCTCTTCGGGCTAGGCTCGGTTATGCAGGTAAAGATTGAACAAGTTAAGACATTTTAAATTTTATATGTTTTCTTCAACGCGTTTCGCATTGCTGCTTCTTCAGGATACAGTGATTAATACAGGGTGGTGCTACACAATATATATTTAGTTATTTTATTGTTACTGGTAGGTTGTGTGCCGGATGAGTGGATCTGATGCGGATTATCTGTAGGATGCTGTGAGGTATGTGGAGATTGGGATTTTATGTGACACTTGGTGGTTTGGTGTGATGTTAGTGATGAATCCCGCAGGCCGGATGTTGACTAGGTTGGTGCTGGATGTGTGATTATGGAGCGGATTTTAGAGGTTAGTAGTTGGCGGATGTATGTGGAGAATATGCATAGTGTGTAGGGCTTTGTGTAGAGGTATGTTTATGTGTTATGTATGTGTCTATAGGTTGGTTAATCTGTATGTTTAGGTGGTTGATATATATGTGTCAAAATAGAGTGATATAAACTTTGATTGGTGTGTTCATAGTCAATTGGTTTAATTATGATTCGAAAGGATAGGAAGGTGATTGAAATGAGCCAAAATATATATATTGTTTTGTGTGAATATATTTTATTTACTATAGCATCACAAGGGTGTTCATTGTAGGCCTATGTGTCAAACTTGTGCTGTATGTTGACATGCCAGGCTCGCTCACGTTCGCACTGTATTGCAATGCCATGCTTGTATTTCTTTGTATTATGATGTGTACTTTTTATACGTTTGAGTTACACATCATCTCCTTATATAAAGCCACTTCTCATATGCTATTGTGGCTGTACATACATATTTCAAACTCTTTGACTTTCTTTTATTTGTAAACAATTAAAATGCTTGTGTTAGTTCAAGTTAATATTCATGTTTATAATTTAAGTGATGATTTAAGTATTGTTGCATACACTGATAGTACAATTATTTATTTTATAATTGTTGTTAACTATGGTGAGTGAATATCTTGAAAATATGGGAGTATTTAATAACAACTCATTATGTAATATTTTGAATAGGATTTATGATATTGACATTAATCAGGATAATGTAAATCACATGACAATTCGTCATTCTCCTTACTTAGATGATGAAGCATTTAATATATTTTTTTAAATGAACACAATGGTTTTGCTGTTGTCAGCACAAATATAGCAAGTATCAGATCAAAGTACGACGAATTGCAAATATTTACATAAGAATTACTTGATTATGATTTTAAATTTGATGTTATTTGTATCCAAGAAAGTTGGCTTGGGGAAAATGATGATCCCATCGCAACACACACTATGCAACGGCGACAACAGTAATGAACGCGGAATGTTGTGTGCTTATTTTATCGATATCAAGACTGATATCAATGGATAGCTAAATGATGCGCATCTTCTTGTCACAGCTTCACCTTGACTGAGGTTGGAAATGTCCCAATTTTAAGTTTTTCATGTCGGACCGGCAACAACTTGAACTTGGCTATTTATCATAGAGCTGAAGTAAATCTCCAATTCTAGAGGTGTAGGCCTATTGCATCGGAATTTGTCCAAACCAGCACGGGTCGACTGTTACACAGTATGTGTTTTAGGCTTAACTTCTGGGGGGAATGCTTAAGTAGAGGCTAGGTAGGCCCACATCACATCAAAATATTAATTTTGTCCACTATGCATATACTTTTTAAATGAATGGCTAGACTACAACACAGAATTAGAACAGTGGAATGCTAACATCGCTTTCGCACAAGTGAACTTGAGTCCATTGGCCGATCACAAACCTGGTAATTGGTTATTTCCGGTTTGAAGTTGTCATCAGTCATGACAGTAAACAAATCCTACGGTATATGGTTATTTTTTAATAATTTTTCACTATATTTAAATTATCGAGACAACTGGCAGTCATTATACATGTAATATGATATGATCGTGCTAAATATACAGAATTAACACGCTGTCAACCGAGGTTTACTTTGAATTTTAGCACCAAGCGACGGCGTGTGCCGTGAAATCTGCCTGGCCATGCCCCTGGCTTTTAGCCTGTTGTCGTGTTGAGCGGCTGGGCAGCCACTGTGAGTGTGACCTGGTGACTGCCGCCTCTCACTCGCTCACTTTTCTCACTGTCTCTGACAGTCACTGCATGTAGGCCCTACTCAGGCTACTGTCACTGTCACTGCATCAGCCACTTCTGTAGGCGCCCACACTTTATACGCCAGCATTCTGAGTATGCTTCAATGTCAATGATTGTGACTTGTCAGTGTCTCTCGGTCAGTCAGTCTTTCAATCTTCTTCTAGTAGGCCTACAGACGTCTTAAGTAGACATTTCCGAGAAGTTGTACAAGCCTAAGCCTTAATCACTAACTGTGAATACTATTTAAGGGTATTACAAAAATAAAAAAAATCCAAACATCCAAAACAAATTTGGAAGTGGGTGGGTGGGCCCAGGGCCATTTTAGATAGAAAATTGGAAAACCAAAATTTTTTAAAATCTTTGATGATTATTGGTTAAAAAAAAAAATGGATGGGGGGTGGGGTGAGCTCTATCCAAATTTTAGGATGTCTGGATTTTTTTTAAGTTTGCAAGGCCCCTAAGGTCTAGATCTAAATATCATTAAAAAGCTGACAGGTCCATGACCATGTGGGGGGCCTACCACTGCAGTGTCACCGGACAAATGCTGGATCAATGTTGGGTTAGGGTCATCTTGGTCATAGTCTAGTCTCCTTGAAATGCAAACCTTGTCAGGTTCATTCAATTTTAACTTTTATTGTTTTCACTTTAAATTTATTTATAGACAGGGCATATGTATAATGTTATCATTAACAGGGCAAGCTCAGATTGTTTAACAACCATGACTAAAACTAAGTGGTGGGCTATAGTCCCATGGTGATGCCGAGCGAAGAAAAAATAATAATTTATTGTATGGAATATTTCAGTAGTTAAGCCTGAACCTATTTGACATTTTTGTTGGAAATATATTGAGTTAATTTAATGGTTTTATAAAGGGATGTAATAATGTCAATTTACTAGGCCTATAATACATGTCAAATAAACTGATTCCACATAATTTTACACAATTTTCAGGCTTTTGGCTGATAAGTTTTCTCAAAAGTGGTCACTGTAGGCCTATCATAACATGGGGCACAATCTTACTCATTTGAAATTTAAATAAACAACCAAATTCAGACTACTGCTATTTTAGGCCTATAAGGTGAAAAAGAAATGCTCACAATTTATAAGTGCAGTGGTAAAAATTGGCAGTGGACCACTTCGGTTGAAGACAGTGTATACAGGTATACAAGCTTATTACATTATAAAATATATAAAAACAACAACAACATTGTGAAAGTGATCCAGATAAGGATCAAACAGCCTACCGGTATATATTTTACTGCCAAAGCAAACCAAATCGAAGGCGAAAATACGCCTTCACGTTTGAAATGATAAAATAGTGTTCTTCATAATTTACGTGCTCGCGTTGGAATGTTTCACGCTTTATAGAAACTGTATTTTTTCCGACCACATATGTGTCCTAAATTTGAAAAACAAAATGTGAGAACTAAGGCAAGTGATATAAATACAGGTAAATTATGCACATTTTTAATCATAATTATCATAAAAATACAATACACGAAACAAAATCAATATAAAAACAAAACTTTTATTATGTTCATTGACAGAAAAACTCAATATGATACAAAATGTCAGTGTGATAAAAATAAAAAGTATAATAAAAAAAATATAAACTGTATATGAATATATATATCATTTATACATTAGCCAAAAACTGCTTTTATGTAGATCTAGGCCTATAATGAAATAAATCATAAAATGTGGGACATGGATATTCTATGAAATATTTTTAAAACATTATGAGAGCTTAAAATCTATGTCACTACATGTACCACTATATTTGTATATCTGGACAATTTATTTAGTCAATATGCTATTTGTTATACCCATTTTTCAAAATTTACTTGATACTAATCTTGACAATTAACTATTAAAACATAGCATATAATCACAGATTTTTTTTTAATTCTGAAGCTAGTCATTTTATTAAACTAAAGGTTTTACCAAAATTTGTGAAACACATATAAACAAAAAATCTTAGAAAACCAACCAAGGAATAAATTGCCATATTAAAATGGAACCGCGAAGCTTTCCAAAATGATTGAAATGATATATATATATTCTAATATCAAGTACCAGTAGTTTTTAACCTCTCATAACCTGATAATATACATTATGGTTTTTGCAGTGACAATTTGAGTCTAGCCATGTAGGCCTATATAATTTTCTTGTTTAATATACAGACAGACAGACAGATATTTTATTGACAGAAATAAAAGTCATTACAGACTTATTTGTCATAGTAATAACAGAGATATATGTACATGTATATATACAAGACACTGCTAATATATCTCTAACCATTCAGACATTTATTACATTTTATTTTTATACCAATGTACAAAGACACTGATCAGACAGGTGGTTGTGGCTTTCACATTAATTTGTTCTACTGAATATCAATGTTTGTATTTGAAAATGATGTAAAGAGCAGAGTGTAATAGCAGCAGCCCAGGGTAGTGGAAGATGACCAGTCAAACTTCCAGAGCAGGTGGTGTAATACTGTTGTAACTGAGTAATTCCTGAAACAAAAAGACACACATTATTAGTGGGAAATTTTAGACATCCAACAAGCTTACTGTTGTCATAAAATATGTGGCTAGTTCAAAATACAGATACAGTATAGTCAACAATCTGTCTGGGTCCAAACCAGATTTTTTTTTTATCATTTTTTTTTATTTCATATGTCAGATATGATTTTGACATCTGCTTAGGAAACAAATCAAATAGGATCTAGATTATCTTTACATCTAGCATCAGCATCACCAGAACTATGAGTAATTAAAAGTAGGCCTATTCTTGGGGTATTCACAGCTATAATTATATATTTCTATTTCAAAATAGGCCTACAGTGCATGGCGAATAAAAAAAAATCATTATACACCATAGTCTATACTATAAACCCCACTAATTTGGTCATCCCAAATAATTGTGCGAAATTTGTCTCTGGATATTTTACTTTTAGCATAGGGCCTATATATATCCGGTGGTCCTACACTACGGGGGTAGGGGTCTAGAGTATTTTTAACCCTTTAATAAGCCTCACGATGCATTAAAGCATCATTTTACATTCCATCGCTTCTCTTCTTTACCCCTGCATCAATACTAATCGGTTAAAGCCTAGTTTGAGATCCAACTTTGTAGACAAAAAAAATAAATGATAAATTAAGTGAAATAAAATTTTGCTTGAAGCAGTGCAATAAATACAATATTGCAGACAGGAGGTGAAATAAATAATTTGTCCAGTTTAAAAACTGCCCCCTCCCCCCCCCCTAGTATTTGAATAGTACCACCCCCACAAAAAAAAAATTAAATGGTGAAGTTCTGTTTGACTATTATTAATAGTCGAAAATAACTTTGCTATTAGCAATTCAATTTTGTTTAAAATGAACCCGATTTCTTTGACCCCAGTGTCACCATTATTTACTTGGACTTTGCGATTATTTATTTTAAAAAAATATTCAAGTCAAACCACCCCCACACACACACGGGTAAAAAAAGCTGACCAACAGACTAGACCAGTGACTTTGAAGTTTTTTAATAGGGGCCTAAGCGAACATCCCTCTAATGTGGAGTATCAGGCTGGATGGGGGTAGGGGCTGGCAGACTTAGTATTATGCCTAGTGGACAGTTTCACCAATTCTTAGTGGACTATAAAAGTAACCTACCGGCAATAATTAGTTAGAAGGACCTCGCCCTCCACTACTACAGGCTTCTAGACTATACTATAGGGCCTATTAACACTAGGCCTAACAGTAGGCCTAGGGATGACGACCGGAGTTCCGTATTCACGTTTTATCGCCCACAGTGAATGGTACTCCACTCCGGTTGAGCAGACTTTTCCTATTTATGATTAGGCTATGTTGATTATAAATAATGTATGAGGTATATTGTAATTTGATGCGGGAGGTTGCTGGGCCATCAGTCATGTCACTGACCACAGTAAACGTGGCGGCCCTTTCATTGACAGCTTCAGTCAGTTGTCAGTGCGTGCTGTCTGTCAGTGACTGTCAGTGTCAAGTCTGAGTGAGAGTGGTAGGCCTACGTCGACTGAACAGCCGCTCCCGACCGGCTGAGTGACATAACAAGCATAAGTCATTAAAATTATAATAAATAGATGATTTATTGGTACATAAGTAATATTATAACTTAAACATACATACCTTAAAGACATTAGGATGATGTATTTCGGACGAAAAACGAAGTAGCATTCATAGCTATTCTAGATGTCAACTATCTAGCCGGAAGTAGCCACTCACCAGAGCGGCGTCGTCTGGTTGGACGGGAGTTCGGTATACACATATCACTGTGGACCAGTAAGAGATAGCCATCCACTGTTAGAGGTCTATGACTACAATGAGCAGAAATTTATACTCTACAGTTATCAAGTTAGCATGGCAAGGGGTGGCATGTCTTGAACATCATTTTTTTCAGATATGGGATACTTTTCTATGAGATTATATCATTTATACATATCACTAACAGAATTATATGAAAACGTTACTAAAAGATATTTAGCAGTCTGCATTGAACTTGAATTTCTAGTCTCAGTTGCAACTTCCACTGCCAGGTATTGTCTTGACAGAAGAATAGCCATCAATTGATGTAAGGACCTCTCGGCCGTATGCTCTATCCATCAACATCAAGAATTAACTCGGCCCAAAGGCCTCATGTGTTTGGACAAAGTCATTGACTAGCGATTCACTGACTACAGCCATCGCTGACAGTGCACCCCCGGCGGGCTGCTAGCAGCTTAGCCATATCTCATCTACTGCCATATAGGCCTACATCAGCTGGCGGTTCAGCGGTGGAGCACCAGATATTGTCTGGCTGTCCACTGATGATCCACTGGCGGCAGCGGCTGTAGTCAGTGGGTTGCTAGTGGCCCACCGACCAACCCCCAGATGTCTGCTGAAGGCTTCACTAATGGACCGCCGACAGCCCACTGAATTTCTGCTACCTGGGCACTGGCAGCTTGCCCATCGGCCACTGACAGCCCACCACCATCATTGTTTTTTTCTGGCACCCCACTGGACGACCGCTGGCGACCCACTGGCAGTGATCACTGGCATCAGTGAGACACCATTGGTCCGATGGAAAAATCCTACTCGTTACTAACACTGGATTTTAGGTCATCATGATCTTGTCATTGTGGCGAAGGGACCAAGAGCCTTTCCCCTGAGTGAACCCTAGCACCCGTAGGAGGCTGAGAGTGATAAATAAGTCGTAGAAACTTAATGGGACACCATGGTGCCCCAGAGCATAATGTCCATTGAACCCCGTCCATGGTGCCCCAGCATGACGATTATTATAAGTGTAGCCTTAACAAGCTTGAGGTAGAATTTTTCATTATCAGATTATCACCCATGGTTCTTTAATCAAAAACACATATTTCGCTATAATATTGTTGATTTTTTAAAACTACAAATCGGGAGAATAGCCTTTGGCGCCCGATGAGAGACAAGCCGTCAATTCCTGCTCTGATGGACCCATGATTCCTCCTCAGCAGCGACGCCCACGTTGCCCACCCCATGGACTGTGGATGTGCTGTCCCCAGGTAAACATGCCTCATCACTGAACTTTTTAGACTCGCTGCCTTCCCTTAATGAAGTTATTAAAGAACTAAATAACGAGGAGCTTTATAATGAGCCAGACCTCATTGGACATTCACCCTATCTAGATGATCATTATTTTATTGGTCAATCTCGATTCTTAACTGACAAATTCACTATCCTTAGTTTAAACTGTCAAAGTTTGAATGCAAAAATAGACGATATAAAAGCGAAGTTATATTACTTTGGACAACATAATATACATTTTAGTGTGATATGTCTTCAGGAGACCTGGTTAGATGAAAATTCAGACACTTGTTTACTAGAATTAGATGATTATACCTTGATTTCTCAAAGCAAAAGTTGTAGTGCACACGGTGGGCTACTAATATACATTAAAACATCGTATAAGCATACAACTTTATCTTTTTATAAACCGTCTAACATATGGGAAGGTCAATTAGTAGAAATTGTAATAAACGAGGAGACTAATAAGAAATTGATCCTTGGTAATATATATAGACCACCAAAGGATCTAAATCAAAACTATCATACGTTCATAAATGAATTTAGTGAAACTCTAGATTATTTGCACAACCAAAAAAGTGAGATTATAATTGCGGGTGATTATAACATAGACCTATTAAGGCTTAAAGAGAAACCCATGTTTAATGAGTACTTTGACTCTGTTCTCGGATTTGGGTTTTTCCCCAAATAACTTTGCCAACAAGACTCTCGAAACAATCGGGTACACTTATTGATAATTTTCTATGCAAACTATCCCCATATTATTCAAATACCAAAACAGGTGTTCTATTAAGTGACATATCAGACCATCTTCCATACTTTATAAGCCTGAATCAAACAGTAAATAGAAAACCAGGCCCCACATTTAAAAACAATCAGGGACAAAAGCATATCGGCCATAAATAATCTCCAAGTCGAATTGCAAAGAAATAATCTAAGTGAACAACTTGATAAGAAGATAGACGCTGATCCAGAACTAAATTACAATACTCTCATAAAGCATATATGTCAAAGCGTTCATAAATGTCTACCTCAAAAATCTGTAAAATTCAATAAGCACAAACACAAAAAATCCAAATGGATTACAAATGAAATTGTCCGAGCAATAGCATCTAGAGACAGACTTTATGCAAACTTAAAAAGGAATTCAATGAATTCAAAAGAGAATAATAAACTTAAAAGAAATTTAAAAACCTGCAATGCACTACTAAGCAAACGTATTCGCGAAGCGAAAAAAATACATTACCATTCATGTTTCAATAAATGTAGACACGACATTAAGAAACAATGGTCTACAATAAAACATATATTAAATGAGCCAAACAAAAATAATAAATTTCCAGATTTTCTAAACATCAATGATCAAAAAGTATCAGAGAGCAATAAAATTGCTGATAGTTTTAACGATTTTTTCACAAACATTGGTACAAAGCTATCTTCTGAAATTAAAAGTGTCAATATCTCGTTTAAACATTTTCTAAAACATCCCTCTCCATTAAACTTTGAATTTAAAACAATCGAGGAAGGGACAACACTTAAAATTATTGATAGTCTACAACCTAAAGATACGTGCGATTCAGATGGCCTATCAACAAAAATGCTGAAAATGATCAAGAATGAAATAAGCCAACCAATTACCCTCATCATAAACCGGTCTATACTTTCTGGAACATTTCCTGACAAGCTAAAACTAGCCAAACTGATCCCGATACATAAAAAGGGGGTTGATACTAAAATCGACAACTACAGACCCATTTCTATATTGCCAGCTATCCCGAAAATATTCGAACGTGTTTTATTTAATCAAATTGACGAATATTTCTCCACTCATAATCTATACAACGACAGTCAGTATTGGTTTAGGAAAAAACAATCTACCGAACATCATCATTAGAATTAGTGGATAGAATTCCACAGGAACTAGATAAAGGTAATACACCATTAAATATATTTATTGACCTATCAAAGGCATTTGACACATAAGATCATAAAATTCTACTACACAATTTGAATCACTATGGTTTCAATGGTCCAGCGCTAAACATAATGAAAAGTTATTTGACAGATCGAAAACAATACGTAGAATTTAAAAATGTTGCATCCACACAAAACAGAATTATTACCGGAGTACCACAAGGTTCAATATTAGGTCCCCTATTGTTTATAATATACATTAATGATATTTCAGAAGCGAGTAAACTTTTTAATTTCATAATCTACGCCGACGATACGGCCCTTAATAGCACCCTGAATGTTTTTAAGTTTAATGAGCAATTCTCCGAAAATATCAATACAGAATTGAGCAAAATAAATGACTGGCTAAGAGCCAATAAACTTTCCCTAAATGCAACGAAAACAAAACTAATGATATTCCCGAGCCTCAAAAAAAAGTTGAATGTCCTCTTCTACAAATTAATGGGACAGAAATTGAACGTGTTCAATAATTTAATTACTTAGGCATTCAACTAAACGAACATCTTACTAGGAAAAACCATGTGAATAAAATTGCCAATAAAATTTCTAGATCTATTGGGCTATTAAACAAATTAAAACGTTGCCTATCACAAGATACCCTATATCTTTTGTATAACTCTCTTGTACTCAGTCATTTAAATTATGGTATCTTAGCCTGGGGATATCAAACTGATAGACTCTACAAGCTACAGAAAAAAGCAGTTAGAATAATTTGCCTTGGTAAATTTAATTGTCATTCAGAACCATTGTTTAAAAGACTTCAACTACTAAAGATTAAAGATATACACACACTCCAAGAGCTTAAATTTTATCATCAACTGAAAAATAACCAGCTGCCGTCATATTTCCGCAACATGACCAACGACCATGGCCTGGATACTCACCCATATTCTACACGCCACAAAAATAAATTACGCTTGCCCAGTACAAATCACGAATTCGCAAGGAAATGTATCCGATACAGTGCAATAGAAACAGCAATAAATACTTCAAACCATATTATCGAAAAAGTAAACACACATAGCCTACACGGTTTTATGACTTATTTTAAGAAAATAACTATTGATCAATATGAGTCATCGTGCAGACTAAACAATTGTTACGTTTGTCATAATAGGTGATTAGTTAAATAAATCTTTTTATAGATGCATCTAATATATGTATATAGGAACAAGTTATATTGTCTATGTTTCGAAACTAATTCAATACAAATTATATAATATAATTGTATGCACTGTATAAATGTCGACTGTCATAACTTTTATATCGCTCTGCAATTAATTATTTTTGTTTTTCATACATGTATGTATTATTATATAGAAGGTTAAATTAGCGTCGATTTATATTTATATGAACAATTTCATTATGATTATCATATTGTATGCCATATTATGTAAGCATAATAATAATGTATATTTATTTAAAACCATTTGTTCATTCTACTCATAAATGATTTAATCTTATTATACTTTTGTATAAATGAATATACTAAACATGTTAAATATAGCAAACACCGGACGCTGGGCCGGTGTTGATTTAGTGTTGGCACAGAGTCGGAGACGATGGGCCGGCATCGGATCAACAGTGGTTCGTCGTCTCGTGTTTGCTGGGGAACCGCTATGTGTTTCCTCCCTATAAAATATATATGAATCTGATGACTTTAACCCATGGAACCACTTTTCTCGAACATGTTAGTATTAAATATGTCACGCGTTTTTATTGTATTTCTATAATATATATTCAGCCTCATCTCATCATCTGTACATCATTCATTTCTATCTACAGTTTGCACTGTTTTTAATGAATAACATAGTCACTTCCCTGACCGTCCCTTTCAATAAGTGACGGTAAGCAACCTTCTTACTCACATTACCGGCCGATATGTATATTTTATAAATAATGTAATTCATTGTTTATCATTGTTGTAGGGTGGCTCCTTTGATAGCGACATGTGCTTATGTCTTAAAAGGAGTCTCCCTCACCATATTGTATTATACATTGGTGGAATAAAGCTATCTGTCTGTCTGTCTGTCTGTCTGTCTGTCTGTCTGTCTGTCTGTCTGTCTTTGTATTGTTCACAAAAAAACAATTTTAAATAAATATGATTTGATTTGATAGCTTACACATGCCTTGATGGTGGGGGCCCTAGGGTAGTGGTTAGCACCGCTGCCTTTCACGGTCTTGTCGGTTTGAAAGAAACAAAAATGTTTCTTCCCCATCCACTCGTAAAACTCAGTATTGTGGGGAGGCTCCGTGACCGAAAGGGAGCGAGTTTGGCCTCAAACCTCTAGGGTCTAGTGTCTGGAGGGCAGTGTCATCTGATTCATCTCATCATCCTCAGAATGTTCTCCTGGTCCAATTTAGCCTGCATGTGCACAAAAGTGGCCTAAAGCTCGATTCATTTCATTTCATTTACACATGCCTTATCACCATCATTTTTTCTGCTGAAAAAGAACAGTTCAAAAGCATTCCATAGAGGGTTCCGTGCATTATAGGCCTATGCGTATCAAATCTGTGATTTTGATAAAATGGTGATGTTTTGTTGTTGATCGCGACAAACGTCATGCAGCATTTAGTGTGTTTATTCTATCACTATCACGATTGATATAAATGGATAATCAAAGGCCCATACCCAGGTTAAAGTCATCATAAAGTCGGTTATTTTATTTTGGCTTCTTAATATATGACCACATGATGTAAACATGTCCATAGACCAGAACTGCAAAAGTTTTTTATTTTTTTGTGCCGCGCATTGACCAGGTAAACTAGATATAAAGACGAAATTCCCGTATTTTTTATTTTTGACATGGTTGATAGGCCGGCCTACTCCTATTGGATGTGATGCAGGGGTAACCATGTGGCGCTGAATTGAGTTTGCCAGTACCCAGACAGACGTTGAGACTTTGTGCTAGTAACGTTAGTAGGTCTACACTAGTTAGAACGATCTCGCCCTCCACTATGTTCCGGGTTAGAACGCAGCATGTATCTGAAACGTAAGATACTCACATCGTCACCTGGTCACAAATTGCTAAAATGGGCGAAATATTTTTTCTGGGTGTTTTAAAAATGCTCTCACATGATACATAACATAACCAGCAGTGACAAATCAAGGTCTGTCCACAACCTTCAGTTGCAATTTTTTTTAGCTACGTTGTGTTGTATTGGGGTTTACAACTTATTTACAATGTATTATATTGGCCTACTACAGGAAAATTGGGAAACAAGGTGTGGATATGTCTATGCGGTGAGTATCACTAACATGGATACTTGGTATACTCATACTGTATTGCCTATCTCTGGATAGTGCAGTGCATTCTGGGCCAGACTGTGGCAGAGTTTACACAAAAAACTAGCGCTGTAAACGGGCTGCCCGGGCCTTGCGATAAATGTCAATTGCTCTGAAACATCGTGATCACATGATATTTCCGATCTTGCTTACATTTAAGGTAGTCTAATTAATCGCGTGAGACCTTAATCTAAATTACTTGAGAATTTCGTAAGCATTGGTAATTAAATCCCGTAAGGCTAGGCCTAGTAGTAGACTAGTAGGCCTACTACTATTAGTAGCTAGTCTCAGCTTAGATTTTTATACTACAGTCTGACACTAACCACACGTCTATTCCCGCAAGTGACACTGACAGCCTGAGACATTGGCGTGAGACTTACGTGGGATCCGGGTCAACTCGCACCACAGCCAACTCGGACCTTGACAGTATAGTGATATTCTGTGAAACGCAGTTACGTCACTCGGTGGAAACAAAGCTATGTAACACCCCAGTGGCGGATCTAGCATAGGGCGTACCCGGCGTACGCCCCCCCTTCTTGGTGAAAATATTCCATTTTCATGCATTTTTGAATAAAGTGAAGCTAACACCCCTTTTTTCAGCCAAAATGTGGCTTACGCCCCCTCCTCTTGCACATTCTGGATCCGCCACTGCACCCCCTCCTCCATACTTCATTCTGTGAAACGCAGTGACGTCACTTGGTGAAAACAAGGTTATATAAGA
The DNA here is from genome assembly GCA_964017125.1 of Flabesymbios commensalis. Lineage (NCBI taxonomy): Eukaryota > Metazoa > Annelida > Polychaeta > Terebellida > Flabelligeridae > Flabesymbios > Flabesymbios commensalis. The sequence goes on from OZ024918.1 coordinate 2,641,386, forward strand.
ACCCTCCCCCATACTTCAATCTATTCGCCAGCTCGGTGAAAACAAAGGTGGTCGAGGTCATTGAGTTTCACAGAATTACAGGGCTAGGGTTGCCCGTCATTCAGGTAACGTTAGCGATGACATAGTTTACAAAAAAGAGGCTAATAATAATAATAAATCAACTGATGTGTTTAAAAATGATAGTAATAATAAATATATATACACAAATCAGAGGTAGACTCCACCAGAAATATTAAAATATATTTGTAATGATCAATTGTTTATTTTTTGGCTAGCTAGCCCAGTAAACAATCTGCTCGGGCCTTCGGATAAATGTAGGCCCCTATCTCCGATTCCGCTTACATTTTAATTAGTTATTTGTGTGAGATCTTATTATAAATTACTTGAGGATTTCGTAAGCATTGGTATTTAAATCGCTTAAGGCTAGGCCTAGTAGTAGTACTAGTAACTAGTAGTACTACTACTAGTAGTAGTAGTAGTAGTAGTAGTAGTAGTTTGTCTCAGTTTATATTTTTAGACTAGACCCTACATTCACAAACCACCTATTCCCGACAGTGACACTGACCGTGACAGCCTCAGACGTAAATGTGTGGTTTCCGGGTCAACTCGCACCCCAGCCTACTCGGACCTTAATATCAGTGATATTAAACCCGACCAGAGTTGCCCGTCATTCAGTTTTAAAACGTTAGCGATGACATAGACCAGTGTAGATCTACTCACGTTTTATCGCCCACGCTGAATGATAGTGAGCTCCGGCTGAGCAACCTTTTCCTTAACACATAGCATGACATATGTAGTCTATAAATGGGCCAATAGCCTTATCCTTACACTAAACAAAATGATGATCCATTTTTGCAAAGCACCCAAGAAATTATTCATATTTAAAATATCGACTTTTAGTTTGCTTGACCCAAAAAGTGGCAAAGGTCTGATATGTGTAGCCTATATGACAGGGAAATATCCTTGGAGCATTATTAGTGTGATTGTATAAGTTTATCGTGACAGCAAAGTTTTTTTTAAATGAGGGATATTCAAGGGTACAATCAAGCCCCCAAAACCATACATTTTTAACCCCAGGTTATTAAACAAATATATGTATATTGTTATAATTTTTTTTTAATCACTGTCGCTCCTATTTCTCTTTTATTAAAGATAGGATGGCAAATGATTAGAGTTTCATTTTTTTCACAAAACAAAAATCTACGTATAGAGCGCTGAAAGTCAATAATAATAAAAAAAACTAACACAGCTCGTAGAATGTAATTTTGCCGTTTCCAGTACATTTCTATGATTATGATCATGCTAATAATGTCTGTTGACTACACTTGGTACATCGTTATCTGATAACACTAAATCAAATTAGAATAATGCTATCTTGTTCTGTGAAGGACGTATGAGATCAAAAGAGTGGATGGAGTACTCTCACAAGTTACATTTGTTCGACACCTATAACAACATAATCCTCATTATTATGGTTATACACGCTTTTAATACCACTCTATATTCGGGGTGGAACATATATCAGGTTTCAATTTTTTTCATTAAACGTAAACCTACCATTAGAGCGCTGAAAGTCAATATTAAAAAAAAAAACTTGAACACAGTTCGTACAGTAGTATGTAACTTTCCCTTTTCTGTATATTTGTATGATTATGAGCATGCATATGTCTGCTGACCTCATTTGATAAATGTGTCATCTGGTACCACTATGTCAAATTATAAAAAAAAATAACTTGTTGCATGTAGGACTTATGAGGTCGAAATTCCGGATGGGGTACTCTCACATTTTGTCTAACCCTTGTATAACAAAGTTATCATTCTTATACTTATAACCAGCGTTAATACCACTCTTGCCACCTTTTGTCACTGAATATACTCAGGACGAAACATATCTGAAGTTTTGATTTTTTTCAAAAAAACGTAGACCCACCCTTAGAGAACTAAAGTCATTATTAAAAAAAAAAAACAGTTTGTAGTATGTAACGTTTCCGTTTATTGTAAATGTGTATGATTATGAGCATGCTAATGTCCGCTGGCCTCATATGATAAATGTGTCATCTGGTACAGTTATGCCAAATTAATAAAACTACCTTGTTGCATTAAAGGGACATGCCCAGGTCTAAAATCATCAAAAAATCAGTTATTTTATTTTAGCCTTATAATATGACCATATGATGTAAACATGCCCATAGACTAGAACTGCAAAAGTTTCTTATTTTTTGTGCTGCGCATTCACCGGCTAGGCTAGATATAGAGACGAAATTTTTGACATGGTTGGCAATAATTAGAAATCAAAATAAAATAAAAAAGCAAATATAAAAAATAAGCTCATAATAGCGTACCAAAAAATACTGAAACGATGTCGGACATCATTAGTAGAATATGGAGACATCCTCATTCTTATAGGAAATTTCCCGTAGAATGCGAAAATCACTGAAATATATTCTGATCACTGTCAAATTAGCCATTTTCAAAATGACCGTCAACAAGTTGCTGTAAAAAAAAAAAATCATAATAGCCGGCCTAAAAATACATTCAAACGCTATATTATTATTAATCTATTAGTGCCGAATGTATTGCCGGCACAATTTGTACTTTTTTGCTAATATAAATTGTCCAAATTCAAGATGGCCGCCAAAATTGCTGACAAATCGTATTTTTTATCATAACTTTCAATCACGCACACAGGCAAAGGTGATTTCACTAAACCAGTTGAGCATATGTGTGTTTAGTAAGGTTATCTATCTGAAAGTATGCCAAATGAAATGGTAGTGGTGGAAAAGGTCACCAGAGGTCATTCAAAGTCATCATTCAAGGTCATTTCAAAATATAGGGGTTATTTAACTAAAAACTTTGACCAAGTTTGTGTCTGGTATCATTGGAAAGGTTATCTATCTGGCCCGTGGGAGTCTGATAATGGACAATGAGATACTGGCAGTGGCGGGATTGGACACCACAGGTTATTGAAGGTCACTAACCAAGGTCATTTGAAGAGATACATTTTTTTAACTGTGAAGTTTGGTCAGGGCTGTGTTTAATTATCTATATCGGAGTATGGGCAATGGGTGTTGATGTGTCAGTAGCAGATTATATGTCCCCAGAGTTTTTTTGCAGGGGTGCAAATTCAACTAAAAGTTTCACTAGCCCAGAGCGAAATCCAACTAGCCCTTACCATCTTTTACTCTGTATTTGTAAGGAAAATCCACTAGCCCATACAATATTCCACTATATCGGAGTATGGGCTAATTTAGGATGAAGAGGGAGCAATAAGTAGTGTTAGGCACCGGGTAAACTTTTCTCTTCGTAAGTGTCTCACTCCTCCACGTACGCTAACAGTACTTCTTCATCAACTGGATATTCATTGTGTAAATTTGTTCATATACTGTTTTAATCATTTACACCTCTTTACAATACCCTTTATTTCTAGTATCGATGTATCTGAGGAGATATAAAATTGTCCCACTTTACCCCATCAGCTGTTCCACATTTTACTGAGCCGTCACTCTTCGTCACTTTTTAATATTTTTGCAGGTGGGAAATGTGCTAGCCATTACGCATCACTAAAATTGTAACTATTAGTGTGTAACAATATTGCCCAATCTACATGCTGGGTACAATCAAACTTACATAAAAAAAACATAAAGTAGGATGGAATGACGACAGTGAAATGGTATCTAAGTTCTTCTGGTTCTTCACTAATTCTCCTAAATTTATCTTAGGCACATAAGCTTCCACATCTTGATTCTGGTTTTGGCAATAATACAGCAAGATAATGAGTTGGGCGCACTCCATTTTGCGATGAGATAGTTGCATCAAAGTTTTATAATAAGAATCTGACCCTCTAATACATGAATACTGCACAGCAGCAACAACTACAGATGCTTTAAAGCGCTTAACTGTACTTCACTACTTTAACACGTGTGTTAATGCCACATCATAATGCCATACCTACCGGTATAAGGCTCTACAAACATATTTAAGATGTTTAATTCATGCTCATTTTATTAATTGACATTGAAAACATATGTACAGACACTAATATCATAGATCAAAAAAAATATTGTTAGTTTTTATATATTGGTAAAAAGTTGCTTTTGTTCATTTTTCAAAATTTGGTCGTTTTTAGTGTTTAAATGTAATAGCGAGTCCATATTTTGTGGCTAACGTGGGTGATTCGTCGCCCCAAAGATTTTTGGCTGTGTATTCAAGCCAGATTAGTGCACTTTTTATAATAATCTGGCAAAAAGGGGTGAGGGAAAAAAAACCTTAAACTACAGCTACAAATTGGTTTTCCTTCATTTCTGCAGCTTTTATCACATTTTAAATCATTTTTCCTAATTTAGGGTACTTATTATAATAATTGGTCGAAAAAAACGCGCAATGGATCCATCACTGCTTTGATTAAATTAACTGCTAAAAACAATAATAAACAGTGTTGTAGATATATTTGGTGAAACCTAATATTTAAAAAAATACTTACTACTTTTTTAAAAAAAATATGGGTGGGTGAAAAATGCACTGGGCGAAGCCTTTTGCTACAGTTACTAGGTTATTCCCTTATATTAGTATACCATTGTGCAGCTTTGTGCAAAATTTATAGCTTTAATCACATTTTGAGCTATTTAACTCGATTTATGGTATTCTCCCCTGTTTTGACTAAATAAACTGCCCTGATGAATGCCCTGAACGAAGCTCATGCTGTACAGCTACAACGTGGTTCTGCTTCCAATATGGATAAGTATGGTTACTCTAGTCTAGCTCTGTAACAAATGTGGTGCTTTTAACACGATGAGAACGATCCTCCCAAAATATTAATCAAATCCGCTGAACTAATACACAGGTTATGATAGAAAGACCATTTGGTAGCCATTTTGAATTTTGACAATTTACATGAGCAATAAAGCAAAAGTAATGCCAGCAATGATTTGTGCATCCGTAGATTTGTAATATTAGAGGGTTTTAATGGAATTTTAGGCCGTTTATTAAGATTATATTTTGTTACGATAACCTCTTGGCGGCCATTTTGAAAATGGGTAATTTGACTATGAGCGGACAATATTTCAGCTTGGAGACAGTGATTTCTGGAATCTACGCAAAATTTCCTATAAGAATGATGCTGTCTCCTAATTCTACTCTTGATGTCCGCATGGACTTCAGTTTACCAGAATGGAGTCTCGACTATTCTGTTTTAATGTATAGCCAAACAGCTAGTCATATCCCAATCACACTATTTATTATTTTTTTTATTCTTGCCATCTCGGTCTCTGTAATCAGACAACCACTCATAAGTTCACAGCATATTATCCACTTTTGTTACAATATTATGTACATACTGTTAAAAATGTTTTTTTTTATATTACAAGAGGTATCTATTAATATAACATATATATTTCTGATATTTTTATATGTACCATTTCTAACCTTATCCAGTATTGACACCATGTTTTATCCAAATTCATATGATTGTAACCTTTCCATTCCACTCATATTATGTCCATTTTTTTGTTATTGTAGTTTTATCTAACTTGCCATTTTTTAGTTCTTCACTTATTTTATATTTTTTTGTTGGCATCAAGCATTTGCCAGTCATCCAATATGTTATTTAGTTAAATAGTTAGTATGTTTTTTTTGTTATAGATTGATATCTAACTCATCATTTTTTCAACTTGTTTTTTTCTGTTTCTTGTTTCATAATGTTGCAATTATCTGGCAGTCATATACAATATCGTCAGTTAATTACTTGGACAAATGCAAATAATTAGCCATATTTGCACTTTTGTTGCTTCCTTAGCTCTCACCCTTGCGTAAAGATTACATTTCCGCCATGCAAAGCCAAAAGGCAATATCTGATTACTTTACAAGTAAGCAGATACTGCCTTTTAGCTTTGCAGAGCAGATTTGATTTCTTTTGTCATTTGTATAAATACATTTTGTTTAAACCTCCAAGCAGGTAGTTGGTTGAATAAATATTTTTATATGCACCTTACATTTTATTTCACTATTTTATATTGAATAAATCTTGTTACCATATCAAATCTGCTATTATTTCTATACTGACAATTTTTCCATTTATTCTAGCCAACCTATACAATGTACACAACAACATTATTTTCATACATTATTTTTATTTTACTCCCGTTTCCCCCTGGTCCACCCGTAAACTTTAACCCCAAAGTACAAATGCAAATCAGATAAATTAGTCGATAATTGATTCAAAATCATCTGCAGTTCAAAATTTGAGCTAAATTTAACTTTTTACAAAATTTTGATTATCAAAAGAAAATGAACTAAATGTAACCAAAAATGGCCTGTAATAAGTCATCAACAATTCGATGATTTTTCATTATTTTAAATCATATTTTCACTGTTATATGATTGGATAGGTACAGAGTTCGTACGTCCATGAAAAACCTACAGAAAGTCATGGAATTTTACTTTTCGTCTAAAGTCATACAATTGAAAAAATAGCCTGTCCAGATATTTTTTAATATATCTGAATTAGTTTTTAAGATCCTCATTGCATGTTGTACAAACTAAGAGGCACACCACAACCTTAATAAAAAAAATCTACAGGGTATACAGTAGAAGTACGTAATCTAGCCAATTATATAATAAATAGTTTGGTCGTTTTTCTGGATGAAAAGTCCTTGAATTTTAAGAAATGACCATAGAAAAATTGTGATCCAGGAGTAATAAACCTGTACGTAACACAAAATTTGGTGCATTTTGAATTTGTCGATAATTTTTATTTCTTTAAGTTATTAGCAAGTGCATAATCATGTATTATTTGTCATAATTAGATACCTGAATATAGGCCTATCTATATATTAACAGCAGATAAAAAAATGAAAAATAGTAAGAATATATGTTTTTCGGTCAAAAAAGTATGTAAATCTCTAGCATCCATCCCATCCCATCATCTGCTCTCCAAGTCATATCATAATTAGACAGACTTGGAATGGATAAATATTAGCACAATTACTGACAGATCGAATTATGACTTGTCCCATTTTTTGGGGCTGTACGATCAATTTATAACCATTTTTCTTCCAACACATCTCCAGACTAAGCCTATCATCATTTTTTCCTTTTATATTAAAAACTACTCAGAACTCGACATTATAACTTTAAGTTCACTTGAGATATGTCTTCAATGAACAATATCGCCTCTTAAAAAAATCCTTCAGCACTTAAAAATATTTTGGCCGCGACTATTACCATGTGATGCCTTGCATCACCTATCGTACTTGTTGAGATAGTAAAGCCTTTAAATACTATCTCCATGCTTCTATCAAGACTCAAAGATCATGCTGATCAGCTGTGGTGTGTAGTGCCTACCCCCGCAAACACGAGGTGTTGAACCAATGTTGTTTTAATGTTGGGTCAGCGTCGTAGACGGTGGTCCAACATAAACAACATTGGGACAATGTGCCTTGTTTGCTAGGATATACCCCCAGTCTACGACGCTGGACCAACGTTAAACCAACATTAATTCTTGTGTATGCTGGGTAGACTATAGGATAATGTGTGCCAGATGTAACAACACAACATTGATTACATGTGCTCAGCAGACCCAATGCAATTTAATGTTGGCCCAGCGTCTGCGACATTGGACCAATATTGTATCAGCATAGGGTCAACGCATCGTGGTTGCTGGGTTGACCTGAAACCTTGCTGGATAACGATATTAATGGTAACTGAAGATCACCCCTCCCTCAGTTCATCTGCAGTGGGAGCTTGGGCGTGAGGTGTTGTGTACAGATAATTCTGACCTCAGACATTAGGTCAGCTATTGAGGTCAGGTTTTATAAGAGTTGTCATTGCTGGCCAATCAGCATGCAGTATGTCTCAGGAGGGGAATTCTTGAGACCAATAGGGCCTACCATATTTGGAGATGGATGTCAGCTATTGTGTCACATTTTAAATGATGTCATTGCTGGCTAATCAGTGAGCTGGATACAAACACTTCTCCCCAGAATAAAGCTTGTTACCGGGCCCTGTAAGTTGCGACCAATCAGAACATAGCTGATTGATTATGCTGGACAAGGGCCATTGCTCATCAGCCAATGACATTTCTGTTTGGACAGACTTGAGCAATAAACCTACTACCAGTAGTTTAGGGACCGTCAACATTGAACAGTCTTGTTTTGTATCAAACTGATATAAGAAGCTCTATGAGTAGCCGTATCTATTGATAGGGTCCATGAAACTAAGGCCAATGGTCAGATTTATGAATGGAATTCACCCATCTGTCAGTTTTATGAATGAAATGACGTCATTTTTTGTCCCAAATTCAGAGACCAGAATCTGTCAATAACGTACCTGGGCTAACGCCCAGCTACACAAATATCTGGAGGTACATTAGCAAAAAACATTATTTTAGGAAATATATACAGACCGCCTAGAAACACTGTGAATGATTATAATATATTCACCCGAGAGTTCACTGGTGCCTTGGAATATTTAGAAAATTTAGGAACCGAAATTCTTATCGCCGTTGATTATAATAGAAATCTTTTGGATGTACACATTAGAGATGTAGTTGGACTTGACATCTCACCATGTGACACCACCCCGGTTAATTAATATATGTAAACAAAACCAGGAAAAAATATTGTCATTTAAGAATGACTTGCTATCAGTTAGTTTGCTAGATAATCTAGATTTAATTTTTTTGGCTAATCCTAATGATAATTATAACGAATTAGACAATATTATCCATACTGTAAAGAATACACATTTTCCACGAAAAACAATAAAATATAATAAATATAAGCATAAAAAATCAGTATGGATCACAAAAGTTATTATGAAATCAATAAAATTTAGAAACAACTGATATAGACAGATTCGATCTACATCACCGCTAGATCCAGTGATAAATACTTATAGAACAAACTTAAGAAACTATAATAAAATACTTAGACAAACTATAAAAAATGCAGAAAAGAATTACTATACTAAATGTTTCAGTAATATTAAAAGTGATATGAAAAGTACACGGCAAAATATCAATAGTATCTTAAATGAAACAAAAGTAAACAATTTCCTGATAAGTTAAACTAGACGCTCAACTTCTCACAGATAATTTGAAATTGCTTCATTTATTTTTACGTTGGTCACTGAAAATGACCCTAACAATATTATATCAAAACTGAATTCAAAGATGGGTAGTGGAAAAGATGGTATATCGAATATTGTTTCCAAAGCTATTATGCCAGTAATATTAAAACCACTACCTCTAATAATAAATAAAATGTTAAATACCTTTAAATACCGGTATTTATCCAGATAACTTAAAAACCGCGAAGGTAGTACTTCTTTATAAATAAGGAGATGATGGACTTTTTACAAACTGCAGACCAATTTCTTTGTTACCTTCAGTCTCTAAGATTTTTGAAAGAGTGATTTTTACCCAATTAATACAGTATTTTGATCGTTGCAAATGGTTATATAAAAGACAATATGGCTTCTGTAAAAATCATTCTACATAATTGGCTGCTCTAGAATTTATGGATAAAATAATTCATTCCTAGTGCAAGAGCAGTAGTGAAAAAACACAGGAACCTGGAATAAAATTGCAGAAAGCTGTTTTTTCAGGAATGATACCCGGACATCTCCCCAGTCGAATGCCGAAGAGTCCCCAAAAATCCCCCTTGTGCATTTTTTTTAATTCAAGATGGCCGCCACCATGTAAGGCCATTTTCGAAAAACAGGGGTATACCCTAATTCCTCACTTTTGCAGTTAGAAAAAAATATTCAGGTGTCTCTATTTATGTTTTAAGGCACAAAGAGCCCATCCAGATGATCAGAAATGATATCAGTACTTTTCTCAATACCAAAAATCCAAGATGGCCGCCATATTGTTCTGAGTATGTTGAGCGATCCCCTTAAAAAACGAAAATATGAGGTAACTATCTCGTTGTTGAACCTAAAATGTATTTTTGGCCAAACCCATGGGATCTAGCACATCTTTAGATCACCAATATTTTTATTATTTTGAATTTATCATCATAAATCCCACACAGTAGTAAATTCCATGTACACCATGTAACGCCATTTTTCGAAAAAAGAGGTATACCTCAATTTCTCACTTTTGCAGTTAAAAACAAGTTTTTGGTGCCTCTACACATGTTTTAAAGGTGACATATCACCATTTATATAGTATGAATAATTTGTGACAAATAAATCAAAGTCGCCACAAGATGGGGCACAAGTGTTTCCTTATATGGGGTGATTGGCTATCATGTGACCCTCTGAGAGGGTAACATGATAGTCAATCACCCCATATAAGGACATAATTATTCATACCATTTAAGGGGTGATAGATCACCTTTAAGGCACAATGAGCAGAAATTATATCATTCCTTTTTTTATTACCACAAATCCAAGATTGCGACCACGATGTCAGGAAATCATCCACATGCCATAATCATCATGTTGCTGGGACTTTTTTTTCAGAGCCATGGATTCTACTAGAATATATTTCCATCACCGAATTTTTTCATATAGTATGCTTATCAACACAAAATCCAACATGGCTGCCATATTGGGTAAATTTTTTAGCGCATATGGAAATATAGATATAGATTTATCAAATTTACAAAATATCATATGTTAGAAATCATTAATTAAAAATTCTAGCAGGTCTAATTTTTAAAGATAAGGGTATTTAAGATTCATTCGCAGAGATACGTAAGAAATTCCGGTTTAAATCCCAGCGAATAATTCCAATGAAGGTATTGTATATAGTATATAAAATGTTTATCGATTTTGGTTAAGTTTTGGCTGTGGTTATTCTAGGATATAAATATTAGCTAATTTTGTGTGAATGTATAATAACAGAGATAAGTACAACATGACATCAGCTTGAACACGTGTCCTACCAAACTGTTGGTTATTTACATGTACTACTCAATAATAACATGTTTTAAATCACATCATTTTGCTGGCAGAGGTAGGCCGTCTCTAGGCCTACGTAATTTTGTCAAAATATTTGAATTTTATTATATTACGTAATAAATATATGACACTGTATGATATTTTAATGTGATATTACATTAAAACGTCAGAATATGACATCAAATTAGAGGCTGTGACAGTTTAACGTCAGGATGTGATAGTTTTATGTCAGGATATTTGATAATAATATCAGGATATGACACTCTAATATAATGTCCAAACATTGGTGTTTTGCATAGCAAAGTCACGTTATGATGGCATAATACAGCTTTATAAAGGCAGTAGATAGTGGCTAAGCATCATCTTGTTGTATTTAAATGACAAGACATGATATTATAGTATCACGAAATGCATTACAATATCCTGATATAGCAATTTAACATCACTATGACATTTTAATGTCAGGATATGACATTTGAATATTGTGATATGGTACTTGAATATATTATGATATGACTTAATACATTGATGAAATGACACATTGATGTCACAATATAGCATTGTAATGTGATGATGTGTCATTATAATGAAAAAATGATATTATAATATCAACAATTTTATAATAGACTTGTCGGAATATGACATTAAAATAGGAGATTTTGAAGTCAGGATCTGGCATGTGTATGCCAGGATATTGGATTGTAATATCAGAATATGACACTTTAACGTCATAATATACCGTAGTATTAAAATAATCAAATACTGTCATTTAATATCACAAAATAAGATTTGAATGTCAAGATAATCCATTTTTTATGATAGGATATGACATTATCAAATCAAGATATGGCGGCATTTTAATGTGACATTATAATGACGGAATATGACACTATAATAATTTAATGTGACCTTAGAATGTCAGGACATGTATCTTTAAAGTTTGGATATGGTATGTTATTGTCAGGATATTATATTGTCATGTCAAGGAATAACATTTCAATAACATTATATTGACAGACGCACGATACCGTATGGTAATACAAAATCGACATAGAACATTCCAATATCAGGATGGCACATGTCAGTTCAACATAAATATCGCAATATAATTCAGGAAGGCCTCTACATATTGATCAAATACACCAAAACTGCCAACAACAAAAGCACTTTAGAGGATTCAATAAAATCGAAAGTAGGATAGAATAGGGTTAGGACACACGCTCTTTGAACAGCATGTGTCTTTGCCCTATATCATGATAATATAATGATATCGTGACACTACTAAAAGATCCTGTCACTTTAATACCATAACGTGATGCTTAACCACCATATATCCTGCCTAAATCTGTATCCAGATATTATATACTATGTTAAAGAGCAATATTTCGCCATTATAATACCACATCATGACGTTAATGTGTCATGTCCTCATATTATCATTTCCTGATATTATCCTGACATAAAAAGATCATATCCTGACGATAAACACATCAATTAACTTAATGTCATATTCTGATATTCTGATGTAAAATCATCTAATTACAATACCATGCAATGCCGTAACATATTACGAAATATGTATATCTGAATATTCAAAATATAATATCCTAATATTCAAATGCCTATTCCATGATACTAAACATATTAACAATCGCAGATCATGGACGAAAGTAGGTATTTGAAAGAGCATTGTTACTGGACGATTATCAAAGATGGCATGTACATGTAACGTTTAAGGCACAAATCCTTCTCTTCTGATTGATTTTTGCTAGAAAGCCTCCCTTCAACGACACCTACCGCTCCAGCTAACACGTGGCATTAATCCAATATTATTATGTTTAATTTTTGGGCCGGCGTCGAAGACGGTCAGCCGATATTGAAACAGCATTGGATGAATGCCTCGTGTTTTCTGGGATAAACTCCATTATGATACAAAACATATTTTGCTGTGCCGGAGGGTGTGGAAGCTACAGACTGAGAACGGAATTTATCTCATGGGTGTTTGTCACCAACTCAAACTGAAAGAGCAATCGCTCCAGAAAGAGTTCTAAATATAGTGAGTTGCGAGTGCGTCAGTGGCTTGTTCAATGAGATTTGGATCTGTCTAATATTGTTCATTTTCAAATAAAAAAATAATGTGACACTTATCACCATACCTTAGGAATGCGATTTTAATTAGGGATGTAATTATTGTTATGTTTGATGTGTTTTATTTATGTGTCTTATATTAAAATCGATACACAAAGCCTATATCTCATATGTTGACATAATTTTCATTTATTTGAAACAGATTATGCCGGTCGCAATCGCTGCCTCAAATTAAAAAAAATATACCAGTACTTTTTCAATTAGACTTGTTACTGTTTCTAATTAATTATTTACCAGAAATCAATTTGGTAACTTGACAAATCTCAATCTATATTTCTAGTTTAAAAGCAGTTCGAAAACACTCCAAAAAGCATCACCCGCCATGGTAGAATTAACTACCATGTGGGATTTATGTCGATAAACCTTATGTAATAAAATATCGGTTATCTAAATAAGTTCTTGACTGCAAGGGTTCAGCTGAATTTTTTTTTTTTTTTAGTTTTAACAACGAGATAGTTTCGCATATTTTCATTTTTTTAAAAGATCGCTTAACAAAATAATATGGCGGCCATCTTGGATTTGTGGTATTAAGAAAAATACTTATATAATTTCTGATCCTCTGGATAACTTCCTTGTACATTAAAACTTTGGTAGTGACAAAAGTACTGATATCATTTCTGATAATCTAGATGAACTCTTTGTGCCTACATAAGTAGTATCTACATAAGTAGCGACACCTAAATATTTTTTCAAACTACAAAAGTGAGTAATTAGGATATACCCCTGTTTTTATCGAAAATTGTGTTACATGGTGGCGTCCATCTTAAATTAAAAAAAAATTGCACTTCTATTTCTAATATATGTAAATGATTTGGTAAAATTTAGAGATAAATTATTTTTTATTTTATTCGCTGATGATACAACATTAATTGTGGATTTGGAAGTATATGATCAAACTATAATAAATCGTGTATTACAAAAACTATCATTATGGCTAAAGCTAAATGAATTGTCTATAAATGTGAACAAGTCTAAGTGTATAGTATCTTGACAACCACAACAAACAGTAGAAATTGCAGAATTTAAGATTGATGACAACAACATAAAACGAGTAATTACTGGAAGCAAGTTTTTTTGCACATATTGATCCACTGTTTAAAGCTATTGGTTTTCTTAAAGTAAAAGATATATTTGTAATATTAAAATTAGGTTATACCTTTATTATATAAAATGAATGTTACCTGCTTATTTTCAAGCTTTAGTATTGCAAGAAAAAATTCATTGTCATGAAACAAGAAATCACGATCTACGTAAAATTAGGGTTTCACGTGATTTTTCTAAAAACTGTGTACAATATAGTATAGCTTCTACCATAAATAATTGCCCATCCGATATTAAATGTAAACTATATACGCATAGCTTGTCAGGACTTATTTGGTATTGTAAACGATATTTTATTGACAGTTACGGAATTGAATGCAACAAAACTAGATGTTATGTTTGTTTAAATATATAATATATCATGTGTTATATGTATGTATTGGTAAGTACATTTG
>OZ024918.1:2656131-2733631 GCA_964017125.1 Flabesymbios commensalis
TCCGTAATGCTTAACACCGTCATCTGGATAAATGAAGGTGACAAACAAATTGTAAATCCTGATTCTTATAAATTGGTTGTTACTGTTATTGTTAATCCTGATTCTCAAGAACTGGTTGTTACTTTTATTCGTTGATTTTACATTGGAATTATGAATGTAATTTCAACTTAAAAAATACAAAAAAACACTTCTATTTATTAAAATAGCAATTACAAGAATTAAACTATTTGACTAAATGAGCATCCTCTATAACTTACCACCTAACATTACGTGATAAGTAGGCCTACATGATAGGTACAGAAAAAGCGTACAGTAAAACATAAATGTGGACGAAGGAAGACAGTTTTTCTCTTGGTTATCTTCTATTGATCACAAGAAAATAAAATTGCTAGTTCAAATCTGCAAATCTGTTCATTTTATGTTATGTATTCATTTTATGTTATGTTGCTCATTCGCTTTTTGATATGATTATGTTACTTTCAAATGTCCAGTCATCCTCGAGGACTGCTAGATGCCATACAAAAACAATTACATTTTAATATTTTTTAATTTTTTTTAAATATTTTAATTGACAATGCTATATATATGATGATAGGCTAAATTATCTATGGGGTGGTATGGTATTATCCATGGTATGGTAATTAGACACTTTGCAAATATAAGGTAATTTTATTTATATGTAAGTACATGTACGTGAAAGGTTTATAGTCCAGTCAATCGGCTGAAAAAATGGCTTTAACCTTAAACTAATTGCAACAGAATTTATTTTAACTGTTTTGAACTTAGAAAATGCCACTAATTGTTATATTAAAAATCGTAAGAAATCGGCGGTGCGGAAAAGGGCAAAATCCACGATAGCGTCCAAGATGGCGTCTGGCAGATACAAGTTTCAAGGTCAAATATGATTTTTTAACAAATAGAGGTAGGAACAAGTGTAATACCTCAATTGTATGTGATTTTAACTGGCCAATCCATTTATGGTACTATTTTCATGATTCAAGGTCATCTTCAAGGAAAAAAGGTCAATTCAAAGGTCAAAAATTGAACAAAAAGTTTTTTTAACAAATAAATAGCAACAAGTTTAATACCTTTTTAGGTGTGATGTTGACTGGGTAATCAATTTCTCAAACAATTTTGATGATTAAAGGTCATCTTCAAGGTCAAAACATCAATGTTAGGGTCAAATGACTGTGATTTTGATGTGATGTATGTGATTTGTTTTAAGTAAACCTAATAACAAATAGGATACCTCGTTTTTGTATTAAAAAGTGTATCGGCCTAATAGAGAGGGTGATTTCGGGAGGGCTTTCGAGTCCATATGTTTTTTTTATACCAGAATCGTAGGATTCCGTTTTTCCCATCATTTTAAGGTCATCTGGATTTCATTTTCAAAATAGCCGCCTTTTCAATGGGCAATTACTAAATGGCCATCATTAAATTGCAATTGACTGTATCTAAGGACCCAGGGGTACTGGGATGATTGCTAGTAGTAGTACTGTTTGCCCCTATTCGGGGAGGGTCATTAGGGATCTGTCCGTCAGTTGTATGCGGTACGGCATGGTGCGGAAGCTCTAGTCTACAGAAATCATCCAAGGGAAGCTGCAGCCTCCTCGCGCGAGCGAAGGGAAACGCTCTCAATAACCCACCATGCCCTATCATCCCCACCCTCACATCAGCATCTGTACATCATTTCATCAATTGACTACAACGTTTTTATCGTATTACAATGTCACTTAAAAGACCTTTTGTGCCGGAAAGTGACGTAAAGCAATGATTTACTACCACTACTACTGCAGCCTCCTCGTATCTGGCCATAATCTTCGGGCGGATTGCCAGTGGCGTACCCTGGTTCCTATGCTCAACTGCGCTGCTAATGCAGCTCTCGCATCAGTGCTGGCGCTGGTGTAGGCCGTGGTAGCCTTAAATAACCCGCAATAGCGTGTTTGACATTAGGTCTCTCACGTAGGATGAATGGAGTTACCCAGAGGGAGTTATCCTTCCTATTGTTACTCTGGGGACTATCCGACCCGAGATCCCCTGGACATGCCCAGAACCCCTTATCGGGCGAGCGAAGGAAAATGCTCTCAATAACCCACCATGCCCTATCACTCCTACCCTCACATCATCATCTGTACATCATTTCATCTCATCAATTGACTACAACGTTTTTATGGTATTACAATATCACTTAAAAGACCTTTTGTGCTGAAAAGTGACGTAAAGCAATGATTTACTACTACTACTATCTAAGGATCCGCGTGTCCGATTTTCTAAATGTTTTTCTGTCGAAACATTGGTTTTAAATGATCTCGAATCGCTTTTACTTATTTTGAAATGACAAAAGTACAAGGTCATGTTACAAGGGTCAAGGTCATAGTCATACCCCAAATTAGCTAAAATATCACTCACATGCATATTTTAGTTTAATTATTCATAAAAACATAATACGATATGATTTATCATATCGCTAAATGGTCAAGGTCATGGCCATTTAATAATCAAAATTAGCCAAAATATTGGTCAAGTC
This sequence comes from Flabesymbios commensalis, assembly GCA_964017125.1. Classification (NCBI taxonomy): domain Eukaryota; kingdom Metazoa; phylum Annelida; class Polychaeta; order Terebellida; family Flabelligeridae; genus Flabesymbios; species Flabesymbios commensalis. The sequence continues at coordinate 2,658,659 of OZ024918.1, forward strand.
CAACAGCTGTAAATTGGTTGTTGATCGGTTGATTGTTTTATTGTTATTGTTTACGGGTGATGAATATCAAGGTCATGTGGCACAGGACGAGGTCATTGCCATGTAGGATTACAAATAAGACAAAATATCGGTTTCGTGCATATTTTTCCGGTTATTTAAATGTAATATAATTATGCTGATACTGACTCTAATAGTTGTAAATCATTTGTTGATTGATTTTTATTTCTGATGAATAATATAATACCAAGTTCGTGTTGTAGCCTAGGCCTACAGGTCAAGGTACGATATGATTTATAATATCGCTAAATTAGTTGTTAATTGATTTTTTTATTGTTTACGGGTGATTAAATATCCAAGTCATGCTGCGCAGGTCAAGGTCATGGCCATTTAGTAATCAAAATTCTTATTGTTTAGGGGTATTGAATATCAAGGTCATGTGGCACAGGTCGAGGTTTTTGCCATGTAGGATTACAAATTATCGCAAATATTGGTTTCGTGCATATTTTTCCCAGTTATTTAAATAAAATATAAGTTGATACTGACGCTAATAGTTGTAAATTAGTTGTTGGTTGATTGTTATTTTGGATTAATAGTACAATATCAAGTTCGCGTTGTACAGGTCAAAGTCATGGGCATCTACATGATCTAAAAAATGAAATTAGCCAACATATATCTCACGTGCCCATTATTTTGTTTAATTATTTGAATAAAATATAACATGACACTGACTCAAACAGGTTTTAATTGATGTGAATGGGGAACGAGCTGTTCTGCGTATATAGCGGTTGCAGCTAAATGTCAATAATGTGATTTTAAAAAAACCAAAAAAATGCCTATTGCTGGATAAATTAATTGGAAACCTAACCTTAATGCATGAGTTTATTAACTGGTTAACACTGGACGACGATATCAATTACAAGCACTAAAACAGTGATAAGTGAAACTACATATGAACTATATATCTACGGTACATGTATACACCTTGTGTTTTACCATACACGATAGCAATGTAACAGTAAACCATCATACTGAACCTATTGAAATCACTCATTGCATTGCTAAAAACTACCATTTAGATAAAAATACTGCATAAACCACTAAAACATGACTATACAACTAAAAAACGGGTAAAGGGCGCAAAAGAGGCGATAAAGGGCGATGAAAATGTGTTAAAAGGTGACAGGAACACATTACATTGTGATAAAGAGGCACTAAAAGGCAACAAAGCTGGGATAAAACGCGATGGTTAGATGTTAAGGGGCGGCGAAAATGCGTTAAGGTAATGAATGGGCGGTAAAGAGCTACGATAAAGTTTGAAAGGGCACCGTAGAGGCATTAGATGGTGATGAGAAGGCGATAAAATGCGTTGTGATGGGTTAACTGGTGAGCAAAAGGCAACAGAGGCGAAGTTAAAGGGCAATGGGGAGGCAATAAAGGGCGATAAATTTGTGTTAAAGGGCAATAAAGATATATTAAAGGGCAACGGAAAAGGCCTTCAATTGCAACAAAAAATACTCAAGGGCCACAAAGATGCATAAAGGGAAGTCATTAAAGTCGGACGAGGTGCATTAATAGGTAATGGTTAAACAATGAAGGGTGATATAGAGGCATTAAATGGTGACAAAAAAAAGTTAAGATCGATGTAGATGCATAAAAGGGCGATGGAGAGGCTTTAAAGAGCGAAAAGGAAGCATCACATGGCGCAAATAGTGATTGGAAGGCGATAAAGGGTGATGGGGAGGCCTTAAATGGTGATAGGGAGGTGTTTTATGGCCATAGTGAGGAATTGAAAGTCGACGGAAAAGCATTAGAGATCAATGGGGAAGGCGTTAAAAGGTGCCAGTGAGGCGCTAAAGGGCTATGGGGGGGGGGGGGTCGTTGAATATGTGTAAGAATATAGATTCGTCAAGGGGCAGTGGAAAAGGCTTTAATTTGCTGTGAAAAAACAAAGACACATAAACAGCAAAGGTATGTTGTTGTTATGAGGGTATGTTAATAGGAGACGGTTATTCAATAAAGGGCAATATAGAGGAAGTAAAAGGCGACAAAAAAGCGTTAAAGCTCGACAGGGATGAATTAAAGGGCAATGGAGAGGTGTTAAAGAGAGTCGTTACCTGGTGATGGGGAGGTGTGAAAGGGCAAGTGTGATGCATTACATGGTAACAAAGAGGCGTTTAAGGGAAATTGAGCTGCGTTAGCATGGTTAAGGGGCCACAGAAATGCTTTCATTTGTAACAAAGATATGTTAACGCGCTACACATGTACATAAAGGACGATGGATGTACTAATAAGTGACGGTTATGCATAATTCAGGGCGATGTAGAGGCATTAATTGCGAAAAATGCATTATAGGTCTATAGAAAGGCACCAAAGGGTGATGGAGATGTACTAAAGATTGATGAGGACAATATAAAAGGCGACGCAAAAACGCCATAAGGCGATGGGAAGGCGTTAAAGAGCGAAGGATTGGCTTTAAAGGGTGACAAAGATGCCTGAAAGAGCTATGAAGATGTATTAAATGGCGACGAAAAGGTCCTCAAGTGTTACAAAAAAGGCCTAATGCGCCATGGAGACGCATAGATGGCCACAAGAAAACGTTTAAGTACCACAGGTGCGCTAATAGGTGACAATAACATATTAAAGGGCGCTATGGAGGCAATAAAGGGTGACCATAAGGCGCTAAAAGTCAATCGGGAGGCATTGAGGGGTTACGAAGAAGCATTACATGGTGATGGGAAGCCGTTAGTAGGCGGAGGAGAGGCGTTAAAAGCGCCAGAAAACTATTCACGATGCATTAAGAGACGTTTAAAGGCCTCGGAGATGTGCTAAAGGGTGACGGAAAAGTGAAGAGGTGCTAGAAGGTGATGGAGAGGTTTTAGGGTAATGGATAGGTAATGAAGGGCGATGCAGATGCATAAAGGGCGACGGAAAATCATTAAAGAGAGACGCAGTGCTTTGAAAAGTGACAGTTTCGCATAAAATGGTGATGTGGACAAGCTAATGGGTGACCAGGAAGCGTGAAAGGTCAAATTTGTGGTAACTTGGTCTTAAAATTGACCTTTTAACCTTGCGGGTGACCGTAAATCACTAAAATACCGTGAGAAATTGATTTTCTGGTCAAAAATCACAGACACGAGGTATTAAACTTATTTGTAGTGTTATCTGTTACAAATTATGTTTTTTCGTTTACTTGACCTTGAAATTGAGGTTTAACCTTGAAGATTTAATCATCAAAACAATACCAGAAAATGATTATTATGTCAAAATCACATAAAACATATATATTACACTTCTTGGTATTTGTGTTTGTTGAAAATCATATTTCTTATACCTTTGACCTTGGATTTGACTTTTTGACCTTGAAGACGCCCTTCAATCACCAAAATAATACTCTAAATGTATTTTTTGGTAAAAAATCAAACAGAAAAGAGGTATTACACTTGTTCGTTGTGTTATCTGTTACAAATTTTATTTTCTGCTTACTTGACCTTGAAATTGAGGTTTTGACCTTGAAGATGACCTTTAGTCATCAAAATAATACGAGAAATGTATTTTTAAATAAAAATCACATCCAACATAAATATTACACTTCTTGCTATTTGTGTTTGGTAAAAATCTTATTTTTTTATACCTTTGACCTTGGAATTGACCTTTTGACCTTGAAGATAACCTTGAAGATGACCTTCAATCACCAAAATAATTCTAGAAAAAGATTTTCCAGTCAAAATTCCATGGAATGAAGTATTACACATGTTCCTAGCATTATTTGCTAGAAATCATATTTTCGTTTATTTAACTTTCGATTTGACCTTTAACCTTGAGGATGACCTTGAATCAAAAAATTAATATAAGAAATGGATTCTCCAGTTTAAATTACACAAGGAAAGAGGTATTACACTTGTTCCTACCCTTATTTTCTAAAAAATCATATTTTACCTTGGAATTGATTTTTAAACTTAAATTTTGCCTTGTTCCGCATCGTATATTTTTCAAGTTTTTAGTATGTTAATCTGGATGTATTTGTGAAGCCAAAACACCTAAAATTATTTCTGTTGCAATTTGTTCAAGGTCAAACGACTTTTTGACTGGACTATTTTTGCCTGTTATATTTAAAAAATTATCCTGGACAAATGACTGTAATTCGTACCCTAATCAAATTTGAGACCATCTTCGTCCTCTGTGGTGCAGAAAATCAGGAGGACAAAATAAATCCATAAAATATAATGGTGCTATTCTCTGGAATATTGCAGATTTAATTGAGCATTCCTGTAGTTTTGATACTTTTAAATTTAATCCAAAGCAGTATATCAGAACAACTTAATATATTACAATATTCCGTATGTTTTATTTTCTGTGTCTGTATTATCAGACCTTCTTATTTATAGTTTCAATAGGGTAAAAAACAGATCATGTATTTTTTTGTAATAATGTGTTTGATGTAATTATATTTCCCGTACAATAATAAAGTTAGTAACGCTATATATGACTGTGTTTTATTAGCATTATCTTGTCATGATTTTCTGCTATTCATCAACACTTTATCAGGTTCTTCAGAGATTGGTAAAATATAGACATATATGTTTTTTTGCACTTTGAAAAACTGACTTTGTTTTTGAACCCTTTAGTAAGTTCTTTTTGATGACGCCACAATGTCTGGCATATCAAAAATCCTATTTTTTGTGATGTGATACCATGATGTAATGTGAACACACCAAATACAGGAATCATAATTTTTATCATATTAAAGCTAAACTACGTCGTCAAACTGCACTACATGGGAGAGTAGGTACCGTGGTCAATACAGACACTGAAAAAGGATATGGTGACATTCTTTAACTCAAAAAAATCTTAGTTAAAATCTATCTCCCATATTATCGCCAAGATATCCAAGGTTGATTAGTTATCGAATTCACCAGGTGACTCTCCCACACATCACCATCTATTCACCAGTAGTACAGCAGCAGAGGGACCAACTTTTCGAGGTACCTAAACCGGCGGTACAACATTTGTCCACATGTCTAGAATTGTTCTCAGGGATCTCTAGATACATAATCTGGTTGATGATATTGCCGGAAATGGGAGAATTTGACACTTTCGTACTCCTACTCAATTTTTTGAAAAACTATTCGCTAATATATATTTTTCGCGTCATTCTCACTCTATCACAATGTTGGGCTAGTTAAATTAAATATTGTTGTATTTAGTTGTTTCTATCTATCAGGTCATAGATCTGTGGAAATAAAATAGTGAAAAATATATAATTTTGCAGTAGAATCCCACCTCGAAGAGCTATTTTGGCTATTGTAGATATGTCGCTAAATGCAATTTTTCATAATTGTCATTTTTTTCCATTTGTATGCATATAGTTTATGACAACAGGTTCATTTATGCACGAAATTTTTCATGAGAGGTACCATTTGGTTCAGATACATCCCTTAAGTCAGAAGGAGGGCACCAATGCTTGATTTTTTGGGTAATTGATCATTATGGTCAATTTTAAAATGGCCGCCGTAAAATCCCTGATTTCTCTTGAAATGTATTATCAAACATGGTTTACTCAAATTTCACATCACAATCACAGTTTAGTATCTAATCTTACATTTCAATGCTTGCTTAAGTATTTGCAAATACTGTAATGTGAAATTTACCACCGAATCCAAGATGGCTGCCAGAAAATGGTGAAGAAAATGTTTGATCGTGACCACTGATGAAGTGCTTACAACCATTCTAAAAGTCATCTCAGCCACTACAAAAGTGATCTTTGCCACCGTAGAAGTGATTAGAACCACTTGAAAAGTTATCTCAGCCACTGCAAAAGTGATCTTGACCACTGAAAAAGTGATCACAACAACTTTCAAAGTTATCTCAGCCACTACAAAAGTGATCTTGGCCACTAAAGAAGCCACCACACACACTTTGAAAATGATCTAAGCCACTAATAAAGTGATCTTGACGATTAAATAAGTGATCACATCCACTTTAAAAGTTATTCCCGCCACTACACAAATTATCATGACCACCGAAGAAGTGATCATACCAACTTTAAAAGTTATGTCAGCCACTACAAAGTTGATTTTGCTCACTAACAAACTGGTGTCAGCCACTGAAAAAAGTTATCTAAGCCATTACAGAGTGATCTTGGCCACTGAAGTAGTGATCACAGCGACTTTAAAAATTATCTAAACCACTACAAAAGTGATCTTGACCACTGAAGAAGTGATTACAACCATTCTAAACGTTATCTCAGCCATGACAAAAATGATTTTGAGCACCCAAGAAGTGATTACAACCACTTCAAATGTTATCTCAGTCACTACAAAAGTGATCTTGACCACTGAAGAAATGATCAGAGCGAGCTTAACAGGTAGCTCAGCCACTACAAAGTGATCTTGGCCAGTGAAGATGTGATAACATCCACTTTTAAAATTATGTCGGCCGATACAAAAGTGATCTTGGCCACTAAAGTGATCACAGCCACTTTAAAAATTATCTAAACCACTACAAAAGGGATCTAGACCACTGAAGAAGTGATTACAAACATTTTAAAAGTTCTCTCAGCCACTACCAAATTGATCTTGACCATTGAAGAAGTGATCACAGCCACTTTAAATGTTAAGTCAGCAACTACAAAAGTGATCGTGTTCACTAAAAAGTGATTAGCACCACTTTAAAAGTTATCTTAGCCAATGCAAAGTGATCTTTGCCACAGAAGAAGTGATTATAGCAACTTTAAAAGTTATCTCAGACACTAGAAAAGTGATCTTGACCACTGAAGAAGTGATCACAGCCACTTTAAAAGTTATGTTAGCCTATACAAAGATGATCTTAGCCACTAACAAACTGGTGTCAGCCACTGAAAAAGTTATCTAAGCCACAACAAAGTGATCTTAGCCACTGAAGAAGTAATCACAGCCACTTTAAAAATTATCTTAACCACTACAAAAGTGATCTTGATCACTGATCAAGTGATTACAGCCATTCTAAAAGTCATCTCAGCCACTACAAAACTAAATGCAAAATAAATGAAAAAAATTGAAAATTTAAAAAAAATTAATTTTGCGAAATACTTACCATATCCAAAATAGCCCCAAAATTTCCAGAAAGGTAGCTGAGATGATACTCTTTAAAATTAGCTATGGACCCAAGTTGAACAAATCCAAGATGGCCGTCATTTTCAAGATGGCGGCCGATTTTTTAAAAAATCACTTGATCATTAAAATTTAAAATTGAATGTATAAAGTTTATGCTGCACAGGGACACATACAAGTACATGTAGACAAATGATCAAAATGGTGGAATCCAAGATAGCCGCTATTTTCAATATGGCGACCAATTCAAGAAGAAATAATGATATTTTAGTCATTATTAAAACAATGTTGGTATCTGCTGTAATAGCCACACTTTGTTTGACCGTAATTCACCTTAGAATAAATCTATTTAAAAAAAATTCTGATAAAAAATTGTGCAATCCAAAATGGTCGCCATTTTTAGAATCGATTGTCAAGAAGGCAGTTTATTTTTATATAGTCAACCAACTTTAAAATAATTACAAATATTTTACAGCAGTATTTATCCTGCAAAATGAATTTTTCATTAATAACTACATTATTTCTCAGCAAACACGACACGTTGAAACAATCATGTTGTAATGTTGGCCCAACGTCTGTAATGCTGGCCCAACATTAAAACATCATTGTTTCAACGTGTCGTGTCTGCAGGGTTAAGCTCCACCAGTTGCATTGAATGTGGCGTTATTGGACGAAGGCAAAGGAGTAGCTCCAACACTTGTTGATAATCAAGCCAAACTGCATAAGAATTGCAGAAATAGGTTCAGTGAATTGACGCTGGATAGAGAGATTTCTAAGAAAAAAGCGGAAAAGCAGCGACATTGACACCTCTTCTGACACTAAGAATGCAACAAGGCAGAGTCGTACTTCAATATATCTAAGGAAAGTTTTTTTTGTGATCAAAGCTCTGGAGAAATTCCCTTGGTTTCCACCATGAATTTAGATAGAAACGTAAGAAAATGTGCCATGGAGCTGCAAGACACTGTTCTATTAACAAAACTTGCTGCTGGTGACATGATCTCACAAAATGCAGTCTATCATCTCGTAGCATTGTACAATAGGGCCAGAGCTAAAACATAGACAAAGATAAGAATCAAGGCCAACAACAGATTGAAAGTATCGCTTTGGCTGAGCTGATTGCTTACATGGTGGATACACATATCGAAAGTGACGCAGCTTCCGTATTTAGATTAGCAGAACTAACAAGACTATATAAAACTCGTCTAAGGCTGCTTGGAGGTGATGTTTTGAATCATTTTATTAACACTTATTTAAAAAACAGAATTATTGCACATCAACAAGCTTACAGAAAAGGTAGAGATGTTCTCCTTGCATTCAGCAAAGAAGTGAGAGCCGCCTTACGACAACCATATGAACGCGATTTTGATGACGAAGCCTGGATTTTGTCACAGGCCGCGAAGATTGTTTGACGGAACATGTTTAGTACAGAGTCAGAAGTTTCACAATTCATTTGAAAATAATTGTCAGCAAGAAAGCACCCCTTAATCTTTGAGATAATTAGTGGGAATGATACTAGGAGGATCAAACATTCAAACACAGACAAATAATTCATTTAGGATTCAAGCCGTTTTGAGTGTTGCGCAGTGTATTTTCTATAACAGCACTTTTCGTCATCGCAAGCAAGCAACAGGAACATACCACAACACCATGAGAGAGCCACATCTTCCAATATATGTGGGACTGCTGTTACATGGTGAAACCCGCGAACGTAGCTTGGTTGATAAATTCTACGACCTTCGATTATCATATGACAGGGTTTTGAACATATCAGCTGATCTAGGAAATGATATATCAGAACTTTACAAATTAGAAGGTGTAGTCTGTCCTCGTCAACTTCGACATGGAGTTTTTACAACAGCTACATATGATAATAAAGATCATAAACCATCACAAAACACAGCCCTTGGAGCTCTTCATGGAACAGCAATATCTTTATTCCAGAATCCATGCCACACAAATCCCGGCGAGGTAAGGAAGGATAATTGAATGACATGTTTATGTAGACGTTCTGTTGATTATAATAGGCTATCCCCTTATGTGGTAAATATTTGTTTCAGATGCCTGGATCAAGTACATGAATTTCGCCTAGATAGTGATTTAGATGATATGAATCTATCATGGCACCAGTGAATCAAACCTTGCTATTTCATCATTGCTTCCTTTGTTTGAAGAGCAAGCTGCATCACCAGACATGTCCCGTCATTCAATGGATGTCATCTCAAAGACAGTCCAGTACTTCAACCCTGGACAAGCTCCGGTCATGGCATGTGATCAGCCATTGTTTGCCATAACGAAGCAAATACAGTGGATAAGTCCTAACAGTTATGGAGAGGATTTATATGTTATCATGCTCGGCGGGCTTCATCTAGAAATGACAGCCTGGAAAGGACTTGGAAAATGGTTGGACAGCAGTGGATGGACAGCAGCTCTTGTTCAAGCTGACATAGCAACCCCTGGAAAGGCTTATTCTTGTTAAAAGGCGTCACATGTATCCAGAACAAGACATACACTCCTGCACACAGCTGCAGCGCTGTACACTGTTGCACAAGGCTTACTCATCATATGTTGAAGAACATATTGGTCATGCTGGTAATTTTGACGAGTGGAGACAGCTGAAGGAAGACGAAAATCCACAATTTAAATTCTGAGGTCTGACACTCGAGATACAGTTATCAGTTCTTGTGTTCGTCTGAGAGAAGGGGACTTTCACTTGTACATCCAGGCATTGCAGACGATAGCTCCTTTGATTTTCGCACTTGATCACCCTAATTATACTCGCTGGTTGCCTGTACATATACGCGATATGATGTTGCTCGAAGAGTGCCATCCTGATGTAGCTGCTGAGTTCAAGAAGGACATTTTTGTAGTTAAAAAACACTCTGTTACTATTTCATGCACTTGACGCTACTAAACATGGTCACAAAAAGCTGATGATACGTACAGTTGACTCGGATATTCTCGTTCTAGCCGTTGCACTGTGTGATGAGATCAAGGGCGAAGAACTCTGGATAGCATTTCGGAACAGGACAGAGCTTGCGTTACCTACCTGTGGATAGCATGTGCCCTCTGCGATCAAAGTCACTGCTGATATTCCACTCCATCACTGGGTGTGACCAAACCTCTGCTTTCGCAAACAGAGGCAAGAAGACTGCATGGGCAGTATAGGTAATCTACGAAAAAGTTACAGCAGCACTACATGCTCTAAGTTCGTCTCCAAGCCAGGAAGTGGTGGAAGAAGTAATGCAACAAATAGAACGCTTCATCGTACTAATGTATGGCAAAGAAAGCAAGTGTCCAACTGTTGATGATGCCAGAAAGGATCTCTTTACAAGAAAGGGCAGACGCCTCGAGTCCATTCCACCCACCTATGCTTCATTAATCAAACATGTGAAGCGGTCAGCATACCAAGCAGGATATCAGTGGGAACAATCTCTGGTTGCGTCTCCTCAGTCATGCCTGGATGACTGGGGTTGGGTTAAGGGACCATTGCAAACTTGAGAACCATGCTGAACTCTTCTGCCATCAGCATCTAAGATATGCCAGGAGCTGCTGAAGTGTGGTTGTAATCCAGAGTAAGGTTGCAGAGGACAGTGCAAGTGTGTACGTGCAAATTTGTTGTGTACAGCTATTTGTAAATTTGGGCGTGATTGTGATCGCAATTAAGTGTGAAGCTCTAAGTAAAAAAGTGGTAGTTGTTATTGGAACTGAGTCTTCAATAAATTTTTAGACAGAATATAGGCATGTTTTGTGTACCTAGATAGAAATAATATAATTTTTTTTTTAACTACATGTTTTACTGTAGTTATAAATTTGTGTGACATTTTTACTTTTCTAGCTAACCTGGAAATATTGCGTCTCCGCGGTAACCATTTTGAAGGAGTTTTCACTATTTTTCACTAACTAAACATAATTTGGTGATATATTTTTAATTCTAAATAATTTATGACATCACTACTTTGATTTTAAGGGCTCATAGGAATGATTTTTTGGATTTGTATTCCGATATTGATACCACCAGACCAGAAGTATTGTCGAAATTGATAAATTTTGCGGCTATATTGAAAAATGGCCGCCAATTCTGAAAAAAAGGGAAATTGAGATTGGGTCCATAGCTAATATGTTTTGGTATATAATGAACAGTCACTATGCAATTTTTTGTGCTTTTATCACTAACTGAGCCTTTTTGTCCCAAGTCTGCTGGACTACTGAAAAAGTTATCTAAGCCACAACAAAGTGATCTTAGCCACTGAAGAAGTGCTCATAGCCACTTTAAAAAATTATCTAAACCACTACAAAGTGATCTTGACTACTGAAAAGTTATTACAGCCATTCTAAAAGTTATCTCAGCCATGACAAAAGTGATCTTGACCACCGAAGAAGTGATTACAACCATTTTAAAAGTTATCTCAGCCACTACAGAAGTGATCTGACCATGGAAGAAGAGATCATAGCGACTTTAAAAGTTATCTCAGCCACTACGAAAGTGATCTTGGCCAGTGAAGAAGTGATAACAGCCACTTCAAAAATTATCCAAACCACTATAAAAGTGATCTTGACCACTGATGAAGTGATTACAACCATTCTAAAAGTTATCTCAGCCACTACAAAAGTGATCTTTGCCACCGAATAAGTGATTAGAACCACTTTAAAAATTATATCAGCCACTACAAAAGTGATCTTAACCACTGTACAAGTGATCGTAGCAATTTTAAAAGTTATCTCAGCAACTGCAAAAGTGATCTTGGCCAGTGAAGAAGTGATAACAGCCACCTTGAAATTATATAGGCCACTACAAAAGTGATCTTTGTTGCTGTATTATATATCCAAAGTGAGAAATACGGAAATTCCGTCTCTATATCTCGCTTAACTGGTCAATGCGCATCACAAAAAATATAAAAAACTTTTGCAGTTCTAGTCTATGGACGTGTTTACATCATATGGTCATATTAAGAAGCCAAAGCTAGGAAAATTACCGATTTTTGATGATTTTAGCCTGATTGTGTCGCTTTAAGATATTACTTCAAAACCGTGTATATGATATGACTATTAGGTAAACAATGTTCAATAATGCATTTATTTAACGGCGGCCATTTTACAATCGCCATAATGATTATCTACTTGACAAATCAAGAATAAATCACCTGATTTTGGCTTAATATATGCCTCTAAACCAAATAATACCGCTCACTGAGGTTTTCGTACAGAACAGAACGTGTGCTCATGAACTATTTTCAAAAAATTCGAAAATATTATTGTTTCATTTTTACGGCGGCCATCTTGATTTGGTTCTTGAATAACATATCCTAGCACCTACAATATACATAGATATATTCAGTGGATTCATTCAGCATTAAAATATAATAACAGACACAAAAGCCGTGTTTCTGAGATAAAAAATTAGGCAAACCATGTTCAATTATGCATTTGAAGATTAAGCATTGATTTCACGGTGGTCATTTTAAAATCGGCCATATTGATTAGTTACAAATCAAGCACTGATCATATGATTTTCACTCAAGGGTTGTCTTTGAAACAGATGACACCGATCGTGGGGGTTTTCTTACATGATAAAACATGTGCTTCTAAAACAGTTTGAACATTTTCTTGATCATTTCTGGCAGCCATCTTGGATTGAGTCTTAAATATCACATTCCAGCATTTGTAAATACTTGAGCGAACAATAAAATGTAAGATTAGACACTCGAACAGTGCTTGTGATGCGAAATTTATGAAAACCATGTTCAATAATACATTTCGGGAAAACCATGGATTTTACGGCGGCCATTTTGAAATTGGCCATAGTGTTTAATTACTCGACGAATCAAGCGTTGGTAACCTAATTCTGACTTAAGGGATGTATCTGAACCAAATGGTACTGCTCATGGTGACTTTCGTGCAGAAACGAACCTGCTGTCCTAAATTATATGCAAAAAAATGAAAAAAAATAGAAAAGTTTGAAAAATTGCATTTGAGACAAATTTACAATATCCAAAATAGCTCTTAGAGATAGGATGCTAGTGCAAAATTATATTTGTTTTTACTATTTTATCTCCACAGATATATGACCTAATCAATAGAAAAAAAATAAATCCAAAATATTTCATTTAAATGGCCCGACATTATAATAGAGTGAGAATGACGCGAAAATTATATTTTAGCGAATATTTTCTCTAAAAATCGAGTAGGTGTTCAAAAGTTTCAAATTCTCATCCCGCCCCCATTTCTGGCAATATCATCAACCAGATTCTATATCTAGAGACCCCTGGGAACAATTCTAGATTTGTGGACAAATGTTGTACTGCCGGTTTAGGTAACTCCTTAAATATGGCTCTTTTTTGGTGTCTGCTGCTGAGCTATATAAGTCATCTTACCTGAACCGTTTTGGAACCAGTGCCAGTGTTTTTCTGTTTCCAGCATTTTAGCTCCCACCCATGCTTCTTGTATATTCTGCTCCACCATCAGGTTGTTTAGTTTGATCCAGTCTTGTTCAGTGGAGATGATCGCCAGGGATAAGGAGGGCCCCTTCTGCTGGCAATGTTCCAGCCCCACAGACCAGTTACCAATATGAGGAGAGTCAGAGATCACGTATGTCTTACTCTCTTGGTTGGTCATGTCTGGCACCGACAGCGATACTGAGAGGAGATAAACACAAAATACAATCATTGGTAACTTTCTATTGACGCATATACGCGCACCACAGTATTGAACATTACTACAACATTATAATTTTACAGGTTTAATTTCTGTAGAAAAATCAAAACGAATGAATACAAAATGGCATCTGTACTATTCATTTTGGCAGTTCATACAACTTCAAAACAACATTGCATTGATTTCTTGTGTTTACTGGGTATTTGTTTGTGAGATGGAAGCACAACTATTATTGTAATCATCAAATGTATCGCTTAGAGAGTTTCAACTGGCCACATGACTCACACAAAAGACCCAGCACACACATCACCTTCTGTAGACTTGTCATGCAGATACACTTTCTAGCATAGTTTCATACGTGATACTCTACTACTGTTCTAAGTCTTCTGCACCACCTTGCAAACACGTGTACGAATTGAGTGTAACTAAAGTGAAATAGATATCTGCTCACGAAATATCTGCATGAAAATTCACACTTTTGTTGATTTTATTTCAAAATGGATAAACCTACCGCGTCAAATAAAATTCTGAAGATACACTATTATCCAATAAATCGAACCATTATTTCTCCTTCTCAAATAATGGCATCTAAATCTACGATATTCACCAAAGTTTTTGAAAGAGTGTCCTGCTTTCTAACAATTTCTAAGAAAAATAAGAACAGGTTAGAAAGCAGGACACTTTTTCAATATACTTTGCTGCATTCTGTCGCCTTGTTAAATGACCCTAGCGATGAGATGGTTGACCGTATCTATGTGACACCGTGAGGACAACGTATTTTCGGATACTTGCGGTTCGACTCCCATATGACGCATAGGGATTGCCCTGTCTTCTTTAAAAACCCTTTTGTATTAATCTTTTCGCTAGTTTATCAGACTGTTTGTTGTAATTTTCTGAGGTTAAAATGTGAGTTTTAGCGGATGAGCTACTATTTCCTTTTTTTATCTAAAAATAAGTGTTGTTATATTATTTTGATAACTGATCTTGTTCTATCAATTATATTTGTGATAACCTTACAATCTTAAATTAACTGACTTATGTCATGAGATCAAAATGTGTTTCTATTATAACTTCTTGAATAATTCATTCAAATCTTCTAAATATGGAGTGATATATTATATGTTCCTAAACTTTCTGTCTGTGTAAAGACGTAATTTTAAGTGTCATATTTATTTAATGGTTCACATTTTACTAGTGAAACAAACACACGATTTCAATGGATGGTTCGAGAATCTCTGGTGATTGGCTCAAAACGGTTCGCGCCTAACGCAGACCACCCAGTATAAATGAGACTGTGTGTTTGGGCACAAGATGGAAAGAGTTAGTACCAGTCAGAATCAGAGTGATGCTACCAGATATATAGAGAGATTGAGTGTGAATGTGATATGAATAATGTGTGATCATATCGTATAGACGGGGGTCCAGATAGGCCCACCATGCACCCCCTCAGGATCTACCGAAGCGTCTTTACTCAGCATATTAAGCATATAGTCAAATGATTTAGGGATGTTCCCAGAAAAAAAAGTGACACCAACGCATTTTTCTAAGCAAACATAAAATAACACTAATTTTTTCCAATATTTTTCTCTGTAAACTGGATTTTAGCATATTCATCACTCAATCACAATAATGCAAAATTTAAATGGAATAATGATAGATTTGGACTACTCTGTGCACTAAGCCATATATTCATGGAGACAAAATAGTAAAAGTTAATATAATTTTAATATGTTATCCTATCTTGGGGAGCTATTTTAGATTGTGTTAATTTACGAAAAATGCCTTTTTTCAAAACTAAATAATTTTTCCATTTTTCGAATATAGTTCTTTACAAGAGATTATTTGATGTACAAAAGTCGCTATGAGCAGTATCATTCGGTTCAGAGACATCCCTTAGTACAATTTAGGTTATTAATGCTTGATTATTCAAGTAATAGTCATTATATGGCCAAAATTTAAAATGGCCGCCATAAAAACAATAAATTGTCCTGAAATGTACCATTCAACGTAGTTTGCTTTATAATTACCTCACAAACATGGTTTTGGTGCTTAATCTTACATTTTGATGTTCCGTAAAGTATTTTCAAGTATTATAATATAATATTTACGATCAGCAAAAAATCTAAATATCGAAAAAAATATTTTTTTTGCAAATATTTTATGAGCACAAGAAAACCTTCATTAGCAGTATCATTTGATTAAAGGATCAACCTTTGGTCAAAACCAATTGATTAATGCTGGATTTGTGGAGTAATAAATCACTATCAATATGGTCGCAGTGTAGTAGTAGTCAATAAATTATCCTGAAATTCATTACGCCCATTGAAATGTATACTGTTTTACGAGTTGCCTTATATATCATTTACCATCTAACAATCTCACATTTTAATGTCCAACGAAACCATTTAAAAGCTAGAAAATAATATGTATGAAGGTTGGCCGCTGCAAAATTGACAAAGAATAATTTCTTGGACAAAATTTGACAACATTTTGCAAATAGTTTATCAGAGCACGTACTGTTTTGTGAGCGGTATCATTTGGCTTGAAAACACCACGTATCAATCAAAATCAGAATATAATATTAATGCTTGATTTTTATTAAATGGCCGCAGTGAAATCAAATAATTATCCTGAAATGCATAATTGAATACGGTTTGCAGTTTCAGTGTCTAATGTTCTATGAAAGTCATTGGAAATATTTCAAGTCTTTTTACAACGGATGGTGGACGTAAAATTAACCATACGTGAAACCCTGTAATCACTAATTTGTAATATACTATGAAAAAATGCTATGAAATGTTTCATCGGTTAGAATTGCTCCATTAGTTTTGTCCATATCCTGCAATTATAGAGCTGTATGGTGATATTACTCTGTCATATTGTAATGTCATAAACATGAACTCTGATGGCATATCGTTATATCATACTGAAAAATAGTTTTACTAGTCAAATATTAGACACCTGACTTTATAGTGTTCCATTCCACAATTGTAGGCCATTGTTACAATGAATAATTATAATGATTTATTGTACAAAATCGGTAATCAAAAGTACAGTACCACCATGTACCGTCCCTTTATAGTGGCAATCTATTGTAATATTACAGATCCATAAAATTGATTCTCAAAATCATCTTGATACCATCGTTTTTTTATAATGGCATAAGGTCACACTATAATAGTCATGTCATATCGTGATACAGTCTATATATCTGTTAGGTTTATTCATACATTATTTCAAAGGCAAGATAACTTGGACATCTAAGAATATGATTGTATGTGCTTACACCTTCATTGGCTAGCTATGTTAATAGTATGACAAGATGCCCTGATTGACCAGATGTTATTTAATTATGTGATAATGACGAAATATGGTATTCAATGTCATGCTATAATAATTTAATTGTATAATAATCATGACCCTAAAATGGATGGATTTAGCAATATGATGAAACTGTCAAGTTATGATATTATATTAATATCAGCACATACGTTCCACTTTGATGTGTGGATAAAATTTCAGACTGTGGAGATGACAATATAATGACACGGCATTCCTATATAATAGTTAGATATGATATTAAAATATCGGCATACATAATAATGCAATGAATTAAGGTTAAATGAATAAATAAGGTTATTACCACGAAGGGATATATATATATATGACATATTTTAGAGCTGCATTTTATATTATTTTAGTGAGAAATTATAGCACTCTAATGTCACAATGCAACTTACGGAATTAAAATGTCAAGATTACATGATATAACATTATATAACGACACTTCATATCACATGGTAATATAATGAGTAACCATTTTATTGGTAAGATATGCCTGGATATGGTATTATGATATTGGCATTTCTGGTTTTTACACGCATGCTCTAGCTGTATTTATTAAAAATCATATTCTCCTTTACTTGACCTTGAAATTGATCTTTTGACCTTGAAGATGACCTTTTATCATCAAAATAGTTTCAGGGATAGATTTTAAAGTAAAAAATCACACCGAAAAGACATATTAAACTTCTTCCTATTTTGTTTCTTAAAAATCATGTTTTTACATTTTTGGCCTCGGAAATGTCTTTTCGACCTTGAAGATTATGAGAATGAGAATAGAGCACTTGATTCATCGATTAAAAGGATATATATGTGAGGACACCGATGCTGTTGTCCTCCATCTCGGTACGAACGATATTAGTGGATCATTAAACAAGGTAAAGAAGGATATTAACAGACTGGCTGATAAAATGAAAGGATTCCAAAACACACATTCCTACGTGACTGAAATCCCCCCTAGAAAACAGAACAAATATAATGCCCACATTCACCACATAAATTGTCACATACGTAAAATATGTGCAAAATTGTCCAACGCTGACTATTTGCCCACTCCCGTGAAAAAACAACACCTTTATCGTGGTGGAATCCACTTAAATGAGGAGGGACAGCAAATACTGACTTCTGCCATGGCGGAAGTCCTCAACAATCACTCCATTAATGGTCAGTATTTTCCCATAAAAACAATCATCACTCGGACATAACAGATGTGAATAGAGTAATTAACAATGATCAGGTCAGTAAAATACGCGTGCTGTCATGGAACATTAATGGTCTAGGTAACAAAATGACGGACCCTGATCTATTTACATTTATCCGCAACTACGATATAATATTTTTCATAGAAACAATGAAAGGGAATGATTTCACATTGTCAATACCTGGTTATAAATTCCACCATGTAAGTAGAAAACTCAAACATAAAAATGCCTGTAGAGCTTCTGGTGGTATTGGCATACTTATTTCAAATAAATAGGCAAATTTAAGTAGGATAGACTACACCTATGACTATTTGGTATGGTTAACATTAGCTACAGACTGTTGTCAGAAAAAACAATAAAATTGGGTGTACCTATATACCACCAGAAAACTCAACATATGTTGGTGTAAGAAATGATTATTTTACTATGCTAGAAGAGGAAGTGGCTAGGTGTATAGAAACGCACCACATCCTATTATGTGGTGACTTTAATAGCCGAACTGGTCAGGCTCCAGACTATGAAGCTGGGTAATAGATACCAATATAAATGTTCCAAATCAACATTCTAATGAAGATAAAGTAATTAACAAATACGGTCAACTTTTACAAAAGTTTTGTATAAACACAGGTTTCAAAATAGCTAATGGGCGGATGTATAATGATAATGGTATCGGCCGCTTTACATACTACTCTCCCAATGGTTCTAGCACAATAGACTATCTGATTTTAAATGAAGATAACATGATCAGCAAATTTGAAGTTTTACCGAAATTGGTGGAATCAGATCATTGTCCCATACAGTTCAATATTTCAAATACTAAACTCGATGATCATGATGATTACAACCCATTAAAAATAGATACCTGTGTAAATGACAAAGTTTCTTGCTCTAATGTTTTCATATGGCAAGACGAGAAAAAGCAAGAATATCAACTAGCTTTACGAAATGAGCAAACGTGTCATGCATTTGAGGAAATGCTGTGTGCCGGCATCGATGGGTGTAATACTGACACTCTATGTGACATGTTCAATGGTATGATAGAAAATGTAATTTCGCCATTATTCCCAGCAAGGAAACATATTTCGAAGCAAAGAAAGAACACTCAAAATAATTTTCCCTCTAACCCCTGGTATGATAAAGAATGTAAATCCTTGAAGTATGTTGTTAATAATATTGCTAAACAGAGAGACTTTAACGCACGGCATGGCGAATATAATATAATGTTACGACAATATAAGCAATTAATCCAAAGAAAGAAAAGACAATACCAGCAAGCCAAACTTAGTGAGCTGGAAAATATGAGTACGGAAGATCCTAATTCCTATTGGAAATTCTGGAAATCTTTAAATCCTAAAAATGTTACTACAGGGCCTACTTTGGCAGACTCTGTGAAATACTTTGAACAACAAGTCTACCCACCACATGTGGATTATTTTGATTATGAACACATGAATAATATTATAAAGCAAGTTACTTCATTTCAACATAATGTAGAGCACGATAAATCTAATATGACACAGTTCCTAAACAGTCCCATAGCTGCAGAAGAAAGTTAAAAGGCCATTCAAAAGTTGAAATGCAAGAAAGCATCGGGTGTAGATGGTATTTCTGCCAAATTTTACAAATATGGATGTAATGAACTATTGCCAGCATTATAATTGTTGTTCAAAACCATTCTTACCAATGGGGAATATCCATCTAGAAGGGCTACCGGTATAATCCACCCTGTCTACAAAAAGGGGGACCATGGTGTTCCAGATAATTATAGGAAAATCACAGTCATGCCGTGTATTGGGAAACTATTTGAATCTATACTTAATAACAGACTCTCATTTAAAAACGAAGTGTGTAATGATAATGATCCTTATCAAGCTGGTTTTAAAAGCAATTCGCGAACTACAGACAATATATTCATACTATGTGCCATCATAGATAAAGAAAGGTGTCTTTCTAAACCCCTGTATACATGCTTTGTCGATTTCACAAAAAGAATTTGACTATATTGATAGAACAGCATTATACTACAAATTATTGAACAAGGGAATAGACAGCAATTTGCTAAACGTAATAAGAAGCATGTTTTCTAAAGCAGAGTGTCGTGTAAAATGGGACTCGCGTATCAGGGACATATTAAAAAGCAAATATGGGGTTCTACAAGGCGGTAAGCTCAGTCCCAAACTATTCACGGAATTTTTACAAGACATATCCGCAACATTTGACCAAGATCAAGGTATCCCTGTGGACACCTTACTAATGGTATATCTGTCATTTGCAGATGACCTTGTCCTTGTCAGAATCTGCTGAGGGATTACAAAAACAGCTAACTGCTCTGTATTTATATGCTTCCCTTTGGCATATCATAGTAAGCATTCCTAAAACAAAAGTTCTAATCTTTAATGAGCGTTACACAAAAGTACACGGAAGCTTCCACTTTGGTGATAACATTATAGAAAAAGCTGAACAATATAAATACCTGGGTGTGGTGTATAGCGCCAAGTCTGCTAATAACGTGTTAAAAGAAACTTTTTCTCATCTTGCTTCCCAAGCTGGGAAAGCATTTTTTTCTCTACGTAAACAGTCCCGTCCTGTGGTCGGTAAATTGTCACCCACTATTGCGTTCAAGGCATTTGATTGTCAAATATTGCCCATACTAGAATATGGAAGTGATATATGGTACACAGGCGATGATGTTAACGATCTGAAAAAAACCTATCTAAAATTTATTAAATCTACACTTGGAGTTAGAAAGCAAACACCTACACCTGCAATATATGGGGACACGGGACGATTTCCACTGATCATCCGACAACACATAAAAGCCGTAAAATATTGGTGTAGAATTGTAAAACTATCTCAGAGCCATCCAGTCAGAAATGCCTACAATATGCTTCTTGAGCTAGATGGCATTGGCTTCACGAATTGGTGTTCCCGTATTCGCTCTGTCCCCGAACGAGCCGGGCTTGATCAAATTTGGGAATCACAGAATATTGGGGATACAAATAAATTCATGCTTTTATTTAAAGAATCAATTGTTAGAATATTTACACAGCAGTGGAAAAAAGATATTGAGAGTTCGAGTAAACTGCGCACATATGCATTAATAAAAAAATATTTCTGTGTTGAACCATATATCTTACACACAAGGGGTAACCATCTCATAACATCAATGGCGTGATACCGAATGAGCTCACATGATCTAAATATAGAAAGAGGACGATACAATAATCCAATCACTCCAATAAACCAGCGAATATGCACAAGGTGTGAATTAAACGAAATTGACGACGAAATACATCTTCTTCTCCACTGTAACGCTATGAATAATAAACGCAAAATCTTGTTTAACTCTTTAACCGCAACTATCAATATACAGCCGACAAATGAAATGTTTCTACAAATTATGACATCTAGAGACATAACAGTGGTGAAGTCACTAGCGCAATTTATCTATGGTTGTTTTAAACAAATTAATTGTTAAAAACACCGAGTATTCTAAAACAAAGTCACCTATCGCTATATTATCCATAGTATCATGCCTTCATGATCTGACTTGGGTATTACCACATATCAGGACGGCTGTTGCTCTCGGATTTATTATTTGGCTTTTTAGGGCCGGTTAGGGACGTTTCCGTCGCCTTTGTTATCAGACGAGGTAGGGCCTTGTGGAGGATTTCAGAGTTGCTAAGTCACCTGATTTTATCTATGAGGTCGGGAATGTTTTTTTTCGATTGTAACTCCGAGTATGTGGTACTAACTAGGTCGTGAGTGAAATGGTATGAAATAAACAATATAGTGAATTAAAATAAGCTGTAATGTTTTTTTGTGCGAGGGCCATATAGGTAATAAATCACTAGTTAAATAAATAAACTTTAATGTTATTGTGTGAGTGCCATGTCCTGCGTGAATGGCACACATAATTATTATCCGTGATTGTCATTGTTATTACATCACTAAGTCTGCAACACTCGATAATATGGATGGTTCTGATGCTATACTTTGTTGACAGTCGACGAACCACAATGTCCGACTTTTATTAGTATGTATATATTGTGTTTCGGTAGTAGTACTGTTATTACGTTGTTAAGTTTACACCACTAGTCAATATCAGGGAATCTCCGAGTTCATAGCGACTGTGCTTGCATGGTCACATGGCTCGGAGCTACCTGTTTCGCGGATTGCCACATTAATTGTAGTGCTTTATATTATATATATATATATATATTTTTGAAATACCATCTAATTTTTACCATTGTCTTATTTCATACTCCAGTTACTTTAGCATAATTATGCACTTTTATATATTTTTGGTTTCTACACTTTCCTGAGTGTCTTTTTTGCTACTATATATAATTAGTATGTTATACATAGTAGCTATTTTCTCTCCGGTTTTGGTGCGGGAAACAAAATGGTAGACCCTCATGTTATCTTGGCTATGCCTTTTATTTTTATTTTAAGAAGTAGTCATTTATATTACCGAAATACCCAGTTTATATTATGGCTTTGCCACCTAACATGATTTTAGTTGTTTATCATACCATGTATATTGTCATATATGATTTTAACAAACTAATATTCTTGTATATACATGTACATATATCTCTCTTATTACTATGACAAATAAGTCTGTAATGCCTTTTATTTCTGTCAATCAAATATCTGTCTGTCTGATTACCTTGAATCAACAAAATAATACCATAAATGCATTTTTCAGACAAAATCCGATGAAAAAGAGGCATTACACATGTTCCTATCTTTATTTGGTAAAATTGGTATTTTTGCATATTTTACCTAGAAATTGACTTTTTGTCCTTGAAGATGACCTCAAGTCATCTGGTCATAAAAATAGTACAAGAAATGGGATTGCCCAGGCAAAATCACAAGAAAATGAGGTATTACATTTGTTCCTAGCTTCATTTGCTGGAAAATGATTTGATTTTGAAATATATGGCGGCCATTTCGATTTTTAAATGGAAAATTACTTTTGACTTTGAAGATGATTTTGGATCAACAAAATAATACCATAAATAGGTTTTTCAGACAAAATTCCACGCAACAGAGGTATTAGCCTACACATGTTCCTAGCTATATTTGTTTAAAATGGTATTTTTGCTTATTTGACCTTAAAATTGACATTTTACCTTAAATATGTCATTGAGTCATAAAAATAATACAAGAAATGGATTACCCAGTCAGAATCACATGAAAATAAGGTATTACACTTGTTCTTGGTCTCATTTGTAGAAAAATCATATTTGACCTTGAAATAAATGGCGGCTATTTTGTTTTTGCCTTTAAAAAGTTCCGCTCAAGGGTGCCAAAGTGGCACCCGGCTGATTCCTGCTCAGGACATCCCATAGTTTTAGAATCAATCATAAAACATCGTCCATACCGCGAAACACGCTTTCGTCAAAATCCACTGTACTATTAATAGACCATATTTAAATCAATCCATATAACCTGCCACAAAACTTACATAGGGCATATATAGCCCAGGAATTTTAGGTTTTGAAATGGAAAAAATAATATAAAGCTGAAAATTTCAGGAAGTGTTCATTATGTCCTCCTTTATTACCTGTAAAAAGTCCCAAAGTTTCCCGTGAGCGGAACATCTTTTTTTTGACAAAATTCAAAATGGCCGCCAAGCGCCATGTTGAAGTTATAATTCATGAACTATTTGACATATATTTTAATGTAATACCTCATTTCAACATGATTTTTAATGCTGAATTCATTTCTGGAGCTAGTAATACCTTTTAGGGTTTCGTTAAAGGATAAATCGAAGATGGCTGCCATTTGATGTTTAATTGGGGGCAAATCTATTGTCATTAGTATTTGAGATACATATAAGGTTTTAAATCTATAGACTACCAGTATGTCATCCTTTAATACCTTTAAAAATGTCCCAAGGTATTTCCCGGAGTAGAACATATTTTTTTTTACAAAATTAAAAATGGCCGCTAAGCGCTATGTGGAAGTTGTAATTCCTGAACTATTAAACATACATTTAATGTAATACCTCATTTCCACATGATTTTTAATGCTGAATCCATTTTTAAAGTAATTACTAACTTTTAAGGTTTCGCTAAAGAATACATCCAAGATGGCCGCCATTTACGTTTTCATTGGGAGCAATTGTCATTCGTATTCGAGAAACATATAAGCTTTTAAATCTATAAATTACCAGTAATTAATGACCAGTAACAAATAACTCTATATCCAAAAGAAATATGCCGTACACATTTTCATGTATTTATTTCATAATACATGAAAGCCAAAACATCATATTCAATCAATAAAAAACGTTAGTCTGAGAGAGTTGTGCCATTTTTTTCCTAATCATCAATCTGAATTTCATTAATGCGAGATAGCTTACTGTACCCAGTTCCCATTCAGCTTGTGTACCTCGCAGACCTGCTGTATCGTAACATGCAACCAACTTTGGCAACCACACCTAATCGTTTTCATTAATTTGGGAGGTGCTGCATCAAGCTCCGTGAAAACTGGTTACAGGTTTTTATTTTAAAATTGACATCCCCAACCTGTTGGTTGTAATCTGCCTTGTACATTTAGATATGTCAATGAAAAATGTTATTTACTACTGCTTCAGCTGTGGTTCTAAGCAAACGTCCTAAGCAAGGGCTCACACTCGAGTCCACAGGGTCATAGGCAAGGTCTCACACACAAGGCTTTATTGTTCTAGGCAAAGACTCACACCCGAGCCTACATGTCATAGACAAGGTCTCACAACCGAGTCCCCAGTGACTAGGCAAGGACTCACACACGCACATGTATGGTCCATGGGCAAGGAATTACACCCGAGCCCGTAGGGTCCTAAGCAAGAACTCGCACTCGAGTCCACTAGGTCCTGGGCAAGGTATCACACCTGACCCTACAGGTCCTAGGCAAGGATTCAAATCCGAGCCTAGAGGTCATAGGCAAGGAATAACCCAGGCGCGCATGGTATTAGGCAAGGACTCACACCCGAGCCCGCAGCGTCCTATAGGCATGGTCTCAAACCCGAGCCTTCAAGTCCTAGACAAATTTTAGCGTGAGCCCACATGGTCTTAGGCAAGGACTTACACTCGAGCCGCCAAGGTCCTAGGCAAGGACTCACACCCGAGCCCGCAGCGTCCTAGGCAAGGTCACAAACCCGAGCCTACAAGTCATAGGCAAGGTTTTATCATGAGCCCGTATGGTCTTAGGCTGCCTTTCCATTGACACGTTTGGGTGCGCGCCGCGTTGCGTTGCGACGGCCGCGCGGCAGAATTAAAATTCGATCTAATACAATCACAATGTGTCCTTTCCATGGACGCGATTGGCCGCGCGGCCAGTTCGCCGCGGGGCCAGCAATCGCACATGTAGTGATCCACCGCGCGTTCATCTCCCCATTTGTCATTTTATATTATTTCTGGTTGTTTTCCGTCATGTCTGGCAGCCCATCAAACACGAGACGTTGAACCAATGCTGATTCAATGTTGGATTATCGTCTGCGATGCTGGCCGAGCATGAATTTTATTCAAAATTGGCTCTCTGTAACGTCTCATATATGCTAGGTTGCTGTGACACTGAACGCTAGCCCAGTAGGCCTCTATAATATTTATACAATGTTGGAGCAACGTCGAAGACGTTGGGTCGACGTCTCATACATGTTAAGCCTATACAATTTGATTGTGTTTACTGGGAGAGTTCAGTGATATATATATTTACATTAGTCATCATAATGTAGGCCCTATCACAAAACCTGCACGCCTATAGTCTTGATCTCCAGGTCTATATTCTAGAACCTCAATGGGGCATACAATTTATCAATGGTGATAACGGCACCAAAATTGGTCTGTGTATGCACCTGATGGTACTCTGAGAACAGCATGTTAGCCAAACCTTAAATCAAAATGACCGTGATTTTTCAATATAACCACCATAATATGTAATAATAGGCCTACCTGAATTATTTTAATGACGTTACTCATACGATTGTTTAGTTTTTATTTGATATTGTTATGTTTTAACATATTTTAACATGGTTACAATTTATAAATTGCTTCATTTTTGTTTCTATATTTTGACCAAAAAATCAACAAACCTGTCAAACTAGAAAAATTCCACCACACAAAATAATATTGATTATTATATTATGAAAGTTCTTTAGTGCATCTAAATGCATATATGTCAGTTCTTACATAGTATTTTTCGCCATACAAAAAAATAGAATGCCCGATATTTTTTAAATGCTTGTTATTAAACTGACCCGTTCAACAGATACTTGTCAGTCACCACACTGAACACCTGTCCGCAAAAATGCATTCCAATTTCTTGCTGCCAATCTCAATCTGTTTTTTTAAATCTTTTTATATCTGATTTATGTCTGCTTTGAATGTAATTGATTTGTCTCGTTAGATAAATTGATTTTTTGTGTGAATTATGTTTATTGTGTCCCTGATTCCCGTGTTTCTGTTATGAATGACGAAATCATAATATATTGAGTAATAACAGATACAAATGTACATACATATGATTATTTAATTTATTATATCATCTTTCCTTTGAAAATATACTGAATTGTTAAAGGAAGTTTAGTGCTGAAAAATAAAATTAGTAGTACCAGGGACACGTTGAGCCGTCTTGCTGTGGTAAGTTGTTGTGACATGGCACAACGCACGCTGTTGTCATCGTAATAATTTCATGCATCTTAATTTATGATTATTATTATCACATGAAAGGCTGGAGCAACACTGAGGACAATTTACTGGAGTAAACCACATAGCATAAACACCCTTGGTTCCAGAGATACTTTTTACTGCCACTATGTTTCCAAATAAAAAAAATATGTAGACATATAATGACATAATTACTCAAATTGTTCTTCTACCTCAATGGCGGCCATCTTGAACTGAGGAATGTCATAAGCTTTACAATGTTAAAATAAGACCAAAATTAAGTTTCTCGTGAAAAATTATGCAGAAAAAAGATATTACAAAGAAATATATTACAATTTCTTCATCAATTACAATTTCGGTATTGTATCAGGCGGCCATTTTGGATTTTTGCAAATAAAACACGAATGAGGCTTTAAAACTTAAAAAAAAGACCTGAAATGAGTGCCCCGTAAAAAATTAAGTGAAAAAAGGGTATTACAAAGGAAAATATGTTAATTAATTGTTATTAATGGATACTGACAAATTTCAGATAATAAAATTACAGTTACATTTACATGCAATTTACGGTTACTTGACAAATCTTCAAAAAACATCAACATTATTCTTCTTTGTCGTGTTTATTATGACGACTTTACTTAATGTCGACCAGAAATGAGCTCTACTCAAATAACTTTTTTTATATCGCAGCAACCAAAGGGTGTCATTATAACTAGTTTCCTGCTAGCAATAAAAACAAACATCCACTTTTGTGTTGTTTAATAAAAGTATTGTAAGTAATACACATGTATTTAATACATGTTTTAAGAGAACAGCCAGTGAGCCACCTTATTTAAATCAATCCATATAAAATACCCTAGTATTTAAAAAGTGCATATGATAATTAGTTTGAAAAGCAGTTGCACACGCAATAGCCCTAAACAGTCAGACTTATCACACTAAATTTACATGAATAAACAAAACGCTTAAGACAGGGAAAAAAATATTTCAAAATTAATTAATTAATATTTGTCTGGTACCTAAAGGGTGTATTATTATTAGGAATAAATAAAAATAAATAAAAGAGCTGATGGTTGTAAGGTCTTGCCTTGTCTTGATAGAATGGTAACATAACTTGACAGTTTTAGTTAATTTTGGAGTGGAAATGAACAGTTGTGTCACAACGTACTCTTATTATCTCGTCGCAAAAGCGGTATTTTTAATATTCCGCCGCGGTTCTTTTAAATATGTTTAAAACATACTCAGTGCCACATTTTTTTCTTGGGAACATGTCTAAATCTTCCCTCTGTGTTACGAAGATGAGAACAATAGGTCTCGGTGAATCCTGAGGGGATACATGGGGGTTATTCTGGCCCCCAGCCTAGTAGACTTTGAGTATACTATTTGAGCAGGTGAGATAACGATTTCATGTATTGGACAATATGTGTTTTCAGATAATTTCTCAACGTGGTAGGTTTATCGATGTTGAAATAAATTCAACAAAAGTTTCAATTTTCATACCATATTTCTTGAGCAGCCATCTATTTCACTTGATGTACACACCAGCAGGGATGGGGTCAAATACGTATTTGTATTTGCGTATTTGTATTTGAATCTCCCGTATTTGTATTTGATCTCGGTATTTGATGTATTTGATCAAATATAATTCAAATACGTTTTTATTGACAAAGTTAACCCAACGAATGTAACAATAATAATGCAATTGACTATGTGTTTGTTTACAAAATAACATCATATGAAAATAATTTATCATCATACATGTATGTTGAGACACCTCTATCCATTGATAATTGAAATGCCAATGCAGCCAATCCACCTTTTCCGTACTGAAATGTTTAACACAAATAGCGTTTAATGTTTCGCTGAGCTAGAATATAATATCTGGCACACACGGCATATACGATTCTAGGATAAAAAAAAACAGGATAAAAAGTAACAGTTGATTAAAAAATAGTAAAATAAGGGTATATTTCAGTTCAAATATTATATATTATGTCCCCGAACATCAAGTAAAGTGATAATGTGTATACAATTTAACAATTATTATATTACGGGAACATTTATCTATATTAGTATATTCTGCTTTTAGACAGGTAACAGTTGCTCTAAAATACAAAAATAATTGTTAAATTTAATTATAACTATATATTATATTCTAGAACATGCGCTAAACGTGATGCATGTGAAACAATATATAAAATATACTATTATGGGAAAAATTGAATGTATATTTATATATTTTATTTTAAAAAGGTAACAGTCACTTCAACATGTTCAGCCTACTAAACTAATGATATAGCTCGACTGTAATAGTAAATATTACATTCCTGAACGTATACTAAAAGTGTATTAAACTAAAAGTGATAGCGGAAAAGTATAAATCTGTTATTAAGGACAAGTGTATTTATGTTCACTTTTCTTTGCAATTAATTGGGGAAACAGGTTTGTTTTATGACTAATACCAACTTTAATTTATATGAATTTGACTAAATAATCCATTTATATAATATCTATTAGATCGTTTTAAAATAAAAAAAATATTTTTATTATACACCTTTGAATAATAATATTATATTATTCAGTATGTTTGAACCTTGACTCTTCGAGATTAACTACATTAAAAACAACTTAGGTTTTAGCTGTTTATTCACCGTAGTTGTTATACCTTTGAACTGAAACAATAATGCCAAATTGTGTGAACCATGTGCTTAGGGCCCTTTAAGTGTAAACTCCAGGTAAATTTAATTCAGCTGAATAACTCCCCCCAAAAAAACACGTTATTATTGTTACAGGACGCTTTTATAGCGCATCAAGTTAATAAACAAGCTATGATTTTTCTCAAAATGTGTGTAATTTCCCGTAGCAAAAGAAAAGTGCTTAAACTGCTCCATTCCCAATAAATCATAGAAAGTGGTTAAATTTCACTCACTTTGGAACTGAGGGTGAAACGATTGCGACGTTTCGATCTGCCTCCAGCAGATCTTGATCACGCAATGATCACGGTGGGTGATTTGGCTCAGGTGGTGGTGGTCGCGGAATGATCTGACCATAGATGGGTGGCAGCTGGTAGCCCTGGTCTCTGTTCATGGAAGGGGCTCTCTGCTTGATGTGGATGGCCTCCTTCACCTTGCGTTTCAACCAGTCCTGTTCTCTGTCTAGGACTCTCAAATTATCCATGGAGACACTGTGACCGGTGGCATTACAGTGGTCTCCTACCCCAGTCGGTTTATCAAGCTTACAATGTTCCTTGAATCGAACGCTGAGTGGTATCTTCGTCTCCCCAATGTAGGTGTGGAGGGTGTCGTCGTCACGCGTGATGTCGGAGATGGTGCCGCACAATTTCTCCTTGGAGTTTTTGTCCTTGGGGTGTACAAGCATTGAGCGGATGGTGTTGCTAGGCTTATGAAACAGGTATACTCCATGAGACTGGTAGGTCCGTGACAGCTGCTCAGATAAGCCCTGTATATACGGGAGTCCTAACATCGGACGAGTGGATCTAGTAGTCGTCTTGTCTGTGGCAGTGACCTGTTTCTTACTTCTGGCAGGTGGAACGTCTAGGGCCCACTCCTTGTAGTTGTTGGCTCGGAGGGCATTACGTACATGTGATATTTAGGCTTTGCGGTCCTCTGCAGTGATGACATATTGCTGGGCTCGAGTAGTGAGAGTACGCACCACCGACCTCTTGTGAATCAAAGGATGGTGGGAATTAAAGTTCAGGTATTGGTCGGTGTGCGTGAGCTTCCTATAGATGGTGATCTTGGTGGAAGTGTCATCCAGCACAGTAACACATAGGTCTAGGAATGGTGTTGCCTACAAGTGGTGATAGTACTGTGGCTAGGTAGCGTGCTGGGTTGTAAGTGATACTACCACAGCATGACACAATCGATCTCAGGGGAGCATTCGGTTTGTGTATCTTGGGCGTGCCATATAGCTTAGGGGCCTCTTCTGCGTTTGGATATAGGCGCCAGTATAGCCGTTCAGATATGGATTTGTCTTTTTGAAGATGTTGACGAGTTTGTTCTTAAATCTCGTAGTGGGATTTTTCTTCAACTTACTGTAGGTGTTGGTGTCAGACACTAGAGCGATGATCTTAGTCTTATAATCATCTGCGTTCATGAGCACAGTAGCCCTGCCCTGATCATTGCGTGATCAAGATCTGCTGGAGGCAGAACGAAACGTCGCAATCGTTTCACCGTCAGTTCCAAAGTGAGTAAAATTTAACCACTTTCTATATGAATCTTGGAACCATGAATAACATATTCTCTACTAATAAATCATGTTATCATGTTAATTTACACCATTTACGGCTCTACCTTAAAAAAAAAATTCGGGATCCCGTCTGTACTGTAAACTTTGAAAAAGTGATACTTTGTAAGAGTGTTACTCTGTGATCCCGCCAATACTGTTGACTTTAAAAAGTGTTCCTTTGAACAAGTGTTACTTAGTTATCCCGTCAATACTGTTGACTTTAAACAAGTGTTCCTTTGAACAAGTGTTACTTAGTTATTCCGTCAATACTGTTGACTTTGACTTTGAAAAAGTGTTAATTTAAACAAGTGTTACTTAGTTATCCCGTCAATACTGTTGACTTTAAAAAAGTGTTCCTTTGAACAAGTGTTACTTAGTTATTCCGTCAATACTGTTGACTTTGACTTTGAAAACGTGTTACTTTGAACAATTGTGACTTTTACATCACAAAAAAATAATAACAGATAAATCACCACCAAATAGAGTGAAATAAATCATCAATAAATAATAATCTGCAATCATTTTTACTTGTAGAAATAGTTGGTTACATTGAGTAGCAAACACCGGTCATATAATAATAAAAGCATTAAACCTTTTTAGTTGAATTTTGCCAATTTTATTTTCTATCTTATTGATCATTCTTAAACAGTCAACAATATGTGAGACAACGTGTTGCTGGCAAGACTGCACGCTCAGCAAACACGAGACATTGATACAATGTTGTCTCATTTTTAGCCCACCGTCTGCAACGCTGGCCCAGTATTAAAGCAACATTGAGTCAGAGCTTGAGTTTGCTAGGTCATATCAACTATTCCGTCTTATCAACCCAATTTCACAAATCGTGATAATAAAAAACTATGTAACGATCATAAAACAAGGCCATAGATATCAAAGTCAAGATACGTTTTAGATCTTTGAGTACCTCGCTTAATCATATTATTTCGGTTACTTTACATATGTTAGATGACATATTTATACAAGATATTATATATGCCAAGCTAAATTGAATTTGGCGATATGTTTGATACATATCACCGGCGTTAACCGTGCAATGACATTTTGAATCTCGTAGCTAACTAACATGCTGTTCATTCATAGATTGTTATATTTATTTATTGTACGTCGTTGAAGAAAGGAACCACTTTACGATTACAAGCAGAAAATAACAATACTGTTGGTCGGGTAATATTTGCCTGTTAAAATTTTCGCGAATCTGTGTTTTGGACTCGCAAATTATGAAAGTAAGGTGTAAGTTTATTTCCGCCTTAAATAAAAATTAGTCTCTGAACAGTATAATGTCACAGGGTCAGTCGTGCTTACATGTGAAATCACAGTTGCCTTTGATCTATTTGTTATCACCACCAGCAGCTCACCCACTGTTTCCACACATTGTTAACTCTTAAGCGCTAAGTTATCTAATCTAAATTTTTACTAAACACACTATGACTAGTGCCGACTCTCCCAACTGAAGCAGCGCGAAGTAGCTGTAAAGTGATAGGCGTGAATAGATCCAATTTGTGCATAATTTGCACGAAAATTCAAATGCATCATTATAAAATCGTACATTATGATCAATAAATAAGCAATATACTGTACTTCAATACTACCATGGATATGCATTTTTGGCTAGTAGCTCATACTTACGTTGTTTTAATTTACGATTTTTAATTCACAAATCTGTCCTCTTCGCAAGAAATAAAACCTCATATATTATCAGATCTAAGTTATTACGAAACAAAACTATGTTTGCATGTGATTATGCAAAGTTGAATCTAGAGAGAAAATCTTCGAAGAAATTGTATTTGTATTTGTATTTAAAAGACTGTATTTGATTGTATTTGATATTTTTCAAAGTTTCTTATTTGTATTTGTATTTGAAAAATTCTACGCCAACGTAATTTTATCTGTATTTGTATTTGATCTAGTGTATTTGACCCCAACCCTACACACCAGATCAATTTCAATTCCTACATGTGTTTACAATGTGGTAAAGCAGCTATTCATAGAATATCTAAACAAACAATATAACACTTTTAGCATAGTTAAATATGCGAAAACTGATCGTCATATGCGCTTGTTGACGGCTTATTAGGAAGCAACACACAATGTTAGAAAGAGTATCACGCATGACGCCATGTTAGAAAGCAGTATGTATTTGCATGCCACAATGTTAGAAAGCAGTATCTGCATGCCACCATGTTAGAAAGCTGTATATGCAGGACAATTCCACGGATGGTGCACATGATTTAGAGCCAGTGCTGTTTTCAGGCAACCCACCGTTTGTGATGTTGGCCCAACAGTTAAAACATTGCTTCGAAATCTCGTGTTTCCTGCGAGGAAATAAACTTAAAACCGCTTTAGAACTGTGAACCCCTTATCATCATAGGCATGCAAAAACTATCAAATATACCATATATTATCAACGTGCCTATTATGTGCTAGTAAGCGCGATCACCATACAACAAATATTTCAATAACAGAACAATTTGATTTAGCGTTCAGAACATCTTCCTTATTTGAAGCTGGCATTGCTCACGTCATTGTCAGCTACACATAAACAAACCCCATGTTTAAAGAAATACAACAAAATACTGTGTGATTGCCACTCACCGTTGAGGAGAGCTAACAGTAGTAAGAGCTTCTTGATAAAGACATATTGCAGAGCAGACTGTGATTGTAATATGAGGGGCGCCATGTTAGACACGCCCTTCGTCTCTCCACTGATCATCAACACGATTCCACCTGAATCCAGATGACTAATTATGCGCGCAGGACAACTACGCAGGTGATCACCTCGACATTTAAATGTCAGCTCATCACGCTGGTCTAACATACAGGTCTAAATCTCTATACCATCAACGCGTTACATATACAGCTGAAGGTAACTGGTTAGAATATGTGCCTTACAGGGGGGGGGGGGGGTCATCGTGTGCGTGCATACACAATACTGGGATAATTCAAATGTCTCGGATGTGCAGTGACTGACTGACTGACTGACTGACTGACTGACTGACGGACTGACTGACTGACTGACTGACTGACTGACCTACCGACCGACCGACCGACCGACCGACCAACCAACCAATCAATCAATCAATCAATCAATCAATCAATCAATCAATCAATCAATCAATCAATCAATCAATCAATCAATCAATCAATCAATCAATCAATCAATCAATCAATCAATCAATCAATATATATCTGATCCTGATGTGATCTCCAATCACTTTTCTCAGGTCAGACGTCATTTAAATATTCACCCTCAAAGCGATGAAATACTTTTGTTTAACCATAGAGACCACAGTGTTTTTTTCAATTTGAAATCATCATAAATGTCTCAGTTTTTTCTTTCTGCTTCATTTGAGTACCTATGTTATGGATCTACAGTTATTATATTTGGGCTATGCCCAAATATACTGAGTTTTGTACAGTTCTTTAAACTTATTAGTCTGTGCAGGTTTTGTTAGAAGCTAAGAGTTTTTATCCTATCAACATGGAATTTGGACACCATATTCCTAGAGTAGTCAGGTATTCAGGTATTCTGCTATGACTTTTCTAAGTCATCCAGCATGTTCTTCCGGGATTATCCAGAATTTTCTGGATCACTATCCACTTGGATGCCAAAAGGCAGTTTCCACTTACTTGTAATGTGAACAGATACTGCACTATGCTGTTCTTCAAATACACAAGGCAGTATCTGTTCACTTGTAAAGTGAGCAGATACTGCCTTTTGGCTTGCACGGCAGTAGGCCCATAATAGTTGGTTCAATAGCTGATTCAATGTTGGTTCAATAGTGTACATGTCGGGCCCAGTCTTAAACCAATATTGTGTATTATGTATGGACAGTTGAAACCTTAAAATAACAGTTGAAATTTTATTGAAACACAAAACGTTGAATCAATGTGGGCTAGCGTCGGGTATTGTGATACAACATAAGTCAACAGAGATACAAGTCAATGTGTGTACTGGGCACTCTAAATGCGATTCCATTTGACAAACAAATATTTATCTATTCACAAGTGCAGAAGCTCAGTGGGGACTTCTGAAATTTGAAGTCTGAAGTCCGAAGCCTAAAATTACAGTTCAGAATGGTTGGCAAAAAAATTCATACGCAAAATTCCAATCAATCTGTCATAATAAAAATAGCCTAACCAAATTCAAAATAGCTGCCACAAAAACTCATAAAACTTAGCCCAAGTATTATTGTTACCTGAAAAGTCACAATTCCCCTCTAGTTATAAATATGTTTACTCTTACAGTGCGCGGATTTATTTTGAGGACTAAAGTCAATCCCCACTGTAAGGGACAAGCTAGACTTAAAATGTGTCAATCCCCCGCCCGACACCCCACAATGGCCCGATGCCTGTGTGCCCGCCAGCTAATCGCCAATCAGGTGTATTTAAAGTATAGCTGCTAGCAGCAATAGATTCCTGGTGTTCAAAAACATAAGTCACAACACAGCATTCGCAAAATGAATATAAATATTTAAAAAAATTATCCCTAGCGATCGTAATATTGGAAAATACTTTTAGTCAATTCTACGAAATTGAACAGGATGTTAGCATGGGACATTTCAGAAGTGCTAGCTGGGACCTATATCTACCATAATAAACAATAAGCCCTCGTCAGATATCAGTGGATTTATCGCCAGAATAACTCACTATTCTCATGATCTTCTCCGTCAAAATCTCATATTAGGAGGATATAGGAGTCATTTTATTTTAATTCCTTTTGTTCTAAAAATACGTTTTATGTATGACACAACCCAGTGGGCAATTTAGGTCAAATCAACGTTGCACAACGTCGATTTTTGGTTGTGTTATGAAATAACGTAAATTCAAATTCGCTTTGACGTTAAGAAAAATGAAATGAAATGAATCGGGCTTTAGGCCACCTTTGTGCACATATAGGCTAAACTGGGCCAGGAGAACCTCCTGAGGATGTTGACGTTAAGATACAATGTTGTAGTTTGGCTACATTTTAACGTTATTCTAACGTTGATTTTGCAACGAGTTTATAATATGACGACAAAACAACGTTATCCCAACGTTTTCTCACAACGTTTTATTTTGGTTGCATTTCTACGTTATTCTAACGTTGATATTTCGGTACAGGTATAAAATGATCAAAAAACCACGTTGTTTCAGCGTTGCATTACAACATTGTATTCGTGTTAAATAATAACATTATCTTAACGTTGATATTTGAACAATATATTAACGTGACAAAGAACTGACGTTGCGCCAACTTTGCATTTATGACGTTTCACTTTAGTAACACCTTAACGTCAGCGTAACGTTGATAATTGAATAATATCTAAACATAATCAAGAACTGACGTTTTGCCAACATTTAATTTATAACGTTTTACATTGGTTACACCTTAACATTAGCATAACGTTGATAATTGCATAATATTTTAACATAACCAAAAACTGACGTTGTGCCAACATTGTATTTATAACGTTTTACTTTAGTTACACCTTAACGTTATCGTAACGTTGATAATTGATTAATATCTAAACATAACCAAGAACTGACGTTGTGCCAACATTGAATTTATACCGTTTTACTTTGGTTACACCTTAACGTTAGCATAACGCTAATAATTGTATAATTGTATCGGGCGTGCGAAGGAAAACGCTCTCGATAACCCACCATGCCCTATCACCATCCACCCTCACATCATGGTCTGTACATCATTTCATCTCATAAATTGACTACTACGTTTTGCCACGTATGCCACGTGGATTTCTTCATGTGGATTATTGGTGTGGATTTACACGTGGATATCAAGTGAAGTTTGAGCCCTTTTTTTCCATGTGTATTCCACGTTGCATTTTTTATGTGATGTTTAATATTGGTGTACATTTCCAGGTGTATTTTGTGTGAATTGTTTCACGTGGATTGATAGTGTGCCCGTTCACGTGTATATCATGTGGATATTATGTGAAGTATGCCACCTGGTTTTATTTCACATGTTTTCCATGTGTATTTTTAACGTGGATTATTCGTGTACCTATCCACGTGTATATATGGTCAATATCATGTGATGTTTGAGCCTATATTTCCTTTTGATGTGTGGATTTTTTTCACGTGGATCAATGGTGTACCCATCCACGTGTATATCAGGTGGATATCATGTGAAATCCGATCCTTAATTTTCTTTTCACGTGCATTCTACGTGGGTTTTCTCATGTGGATGATCAATGTATATATCCAGGTGTACTTCACTTGAAATTTTGACGTGGGTTAATGGTGTAGGCCTACCTGTTCTCGTGGATATCAGGAGGATATTATGTGAAATGATTATGTTTCACGTGTTTTCCACAAACATTCTCCACATGGATTATAGGTGTACCCACACGTGTATATCTGGTGAATATCATGTGCATTTGGGGGTATATGCATTATTTTCCACCTTGATTTTTTTACGTGGACTATTGCATGGTGTACACGTAGGCTACACGTCGATATCACGAAAATATTACATGAAATTTGTAAATTTTATCCAACTAGGCTAGGTCTACATTACCTTTATGGCCCGGTTGTGATTCTTTTTATTTTACTATATTGAATGAATTTGATTATCTTGATCACCCTCGTGCTATTGCATGTGACTTTTCCAAATGATTACTGCAAATCGGTCTTTTACATTGATAATTTTCAATGTGCATGTTTATTGTTCTTATCTCTGGATATCAGCATCTTGTGTTGTTTTGTGAAGATTATAAACTCTAAACTTTATTCCTTTTTGTTTTATTTCTTACTGCTATTCTTTTTTCCACTAATACTTCCTGCCTCTATTTCTTTTTCTATTCATTTATTTCTTCGCCCCTCTTTTCTATATTGTGTCCTTCCCTTCTCTTGTCTTTTCTCCCCCTATTGGGTGTTCCTCACCTCTCTATGTTTTCTTTCCTTCCTCCATTCATTTCTCCCACCATTCTTTTTTTCAAATTCTTCCAGTTCCCCCTCTATTCCTTCATTATTGTTCTTATTTTCTTTCTGTATTACTTTGTTCCTTCTTGCTTTTTCTTCCTCTTTTTTCCTTCCTCAATCCATTATATTTTTTTCAGAGATAGAGAGAAGGAGTGATTAGAGAGAAGGGGAAACAAAACAAACAATAAAGGACGAAATAGCGAAAAGATGAAAATAGAAGAGGAAGAAAGAAATAAAAAAGTAATTGATTAATAAAGGAAGGAAGAACAGACGAAAATAAGATTAACGAAAAAAAATAATAGAGGAAGGAGAAAATGAAGAGAGAAGAACAAGAGAAAGTAATACAAGTTTGCGTAGGCCTGAATGTTTTAATCATACTCGCAGAAATGTTTTCTGAACTTGAATAAATGTTTTATTAACCTTAATAAATGTTTTAAACCATATAGGCTACTAGTATTAATCTAGCGTACGTAGGCCTACTTACATAAATTATGAAGTTGCATAGATATCTTCTCAATATCCATTCATGTTTTTTACTTTACATTATGTGTCATCTGTGGACCACCACACGTATCAGCTACATATGAAATTACAATTAATGATATACTGTATATACAAACTCATGGTTTGGCCAAGTCGAGTAATATGCGAAGTGAAGTGTCAGCAAAACTATGTCAAAACAAAAGGCTGGAGACTAGGGAGGGGGGGGGTGGGGGTAGGCTATATAGCCTAGATCTGCATAGTGGATGTAGTGGTGGGAGGAAGTAATTTATTAGAAACTCCGATCTATCTGGAGAGGCAGAAAAATAATGTCAATAATAAGAAAATATGGAGAGTAGGCCTACTGAGTAGGCTAGACAAGAAGACTCAATGAAGAAAAAAACCGGGAGAGTAATATGTGGAATTTGAACACAAATCTACAGAGTAGGCCTAAGCCTGGGCTACAAAGTAGAGGTGATCAACACACAACAGAGGAGGGAGTGAATCTAACAGATTAGTAGGCCTATGCCTAGACTGAGCATGTAAAGGGTGAGGGGGTAAAGTAGAAATTAAACTGCTAGAAAGAGGTTTATTATTGATGTTTGTAGGCCATCTATTTTGAAATCAGGTCAAGCTATGTAAAAGTACATTGTACATATATAGGCCTGGCACCTCGGATAGCCTCACTGGCTGCATGCCCGACCGGAGTTCCGGAAAAGTCCAGTTTTTCAGTCTGAGCGACTCTATTAGCTGCTAAGCCGGAATATCAAAAACCAGAACGGAATATATAAAGCCGGAATATTATGACTAGTCCATAATATATAAATCCGGGATTTTATCACTGAATATATAATAAAACTGCACAAAACAATGTCGAAAAAAAATCATGAATTAAACAACACCAGTATGGATGAAAAGTAAGTGCGACTTTTACAGGCGTCATGTACATAGATAGATAGATAGATAGATAGATAGATAGATAGATAGATAGATAGATAGATAGATAGATAGATAGATAGATAGATAGATAGATAGATAGATAGATAGATAGATAGATAGATAGATAGATAGATAGATAGATAGATAGATAGATAGATAGATAGATAGATAGATAGATAGATAGATAGATAGATAGATAGATAGATAGATAGATAGATAGATAGATAGATAGATAGATAGATAGATAGATAGATAGATAGATAGATAGATAGATAGATAGATAGATAGATAGATAGATAGATAGATAGATAGATAGATAGATAGATAGATAGATAGATAGATAGATAGATAGATAGATAGATAGATAGATAGATAGATAGATAGATAGATAGATAGATAGATAGATAGATAGATAGATAGATAGATAGATAGATAGATAGATAGATAGATAGATAGATAGATAGATAGATAGATAGATAGATAGATAGATAGATAGATAGATAGATAGATAGATAGATAGATAGATAGATAGATAGATAGATAGATAGATAGATAGATAGATAGATAGATAGATAGATAGATAGATAGATAGATAGATAGATAGATAGATAGATAGATAGATAGATAGATAGATAGATAGATAGATAGATAGATAGATAGATAGATAGATAGATAGATAGATAGATAGATAGATAGATAGATAGATAGATAGATAGATAGATAGATAGATAGATAGATAGATAGATAGATAGATAGATAGATAGATAGATAGATAGATAGATAGATAGATAGATAGATAGATAGATAGATAGATAGATAGATAGATAGATAGATAGATAGATAGATAGATAGATAGATAGATAGATAGATAGATAGATAGATAGATAGATAGATAGATAGATAGATAGATAGATAGATAGATAGATAGATAGATAGATAGATAGATAGATAGATAGATAGATAGATAGATAGATAGATAGATAGATAGATAGATAGATAGATAGATAGATAGATAGATAGATAGATAGATAGATAGATAGATAGATAGATAGATAGATAGATAGATAGATAGATAGATAGATAGATAGATAGATAGATAGATAGATAGATAGATAGATAGATAGATAGATAGATAGATAGATAGATAGATAGATAGATAGATAGATAGATAGATAGATAGATAGATAGATAGATAGATAGATAGATAGATAGATAGATAGATAGATAGATAGATAGATAGATAGATAGATAGATAGATAGATAGATAGATAGATAGATAGATAGATAGATAGATAGATAGATAGATAGATAGATAGATAGATAGATAGATAGATAGATAGATAGATAGATAGATAGATAGATAGATAGATAGATAGATAGATAGATAGATAGATAGATAGATAGATAGATAGATAGATAGATAGATAGATAGATAGATAGATAGATAGATAGATAGATAGATAGATAGATAGATAGATAGATAGATAGATAGATAGATAGATAGATAGATAGATAGATAGATAGATAGATAGATAGATAGATAGATAGATAGATAGATAGATAGATAGATAGATAGATAGATAGATAGATAGATAGATAGATAGATAGATAGATAGATAGATAGATAGATAGATAGATAGATAGATAGATAGATAGATAGATAGATAGATAGATAGATAGATAGATAGATAGATAGATAGATAGATAGATAGATAGATAGATAGATAGATAGATAGATAGATAGATAGATAGATAGATAGATAGATAGATAGATAGATAGATAGATAGATAGATAGATAGATAGATAGATAGATAGATAGATAGATAGATAGATAGATAGATAGATAGATAGATAGATAGATAGATAGATAGATAGATAGATAGATAGATAGATAGATAGATAGATAGATAGATAGATAGATAGATAGATAGATAGATAGATAGATAGATAGATAGATAGATAGATAGATAGATAGATAGATAGATAGATAGATAGATAGATAGATAGATAGATAGATAGATAGATAGATAGATAGATAGATAGATAGATAGATAGATAGATAGATAGATAGATAGATAGATAGATAGATAGATAGATAGATAGATAGATAGATAGATAGATAGATAGATAGATAGATAGATAGATAGATAGATAGATAGATAGATAGATAGATAGATAGATAGATAGATAGATAGATAGATAGATAGATAGATAGATAGATAGATATTGTTTATTTCAGTGACATGTACATAACAACAAATACATGAGAACATGAAATATTGTTAAATGAAGTACCCAGCCCTCGAGGACTTATTAGTCACTATACATACATAATATATACAAAGGTGCTGTGTAAGCTTGAAAAATGATAATAATAATAAAAAAGCAAAACAATATAATGTGTGCTAGTTAAATAAGGCATGTTGCCGTTTATACCAGGCATTTGAAATGAAATCAGCTACACATTTAACAAATTTATCATTCATTAAAAACGTTAATAAATCAATTCCTGACATGGCTGAAATATTTACTACAGTGGGTTCGATCGAATTAATATTATGAAAAAGTGTATCTCTAAGCTTACTATAAAAATTGCAGGTACATAAAAAATGAATTTCGTCTTCTATTGCGTTTTCGTCACAAAAAATACAATATCTTTCATTACTAGGGATCTGTCGATATCGTCCTGTCTCTGTTGCCAATGGTAAAACGCCACATCTAAATTGACTCAGTAATGATCTTTTGCTCTTAGGTAAAAGGGAAGACACATACAATTCTGTTTGATATACTAATTTGAATTTTACAAAAGTTCTTAATTTTGGCTTGGAAGCTATGGTGTTTCTCCATTCTGTTTGTTCTTTCTGTCTAATTTTATCCATTACAACAGAGACAGGAATATGTGTGTAATTATTTGTATTAATGTTAAAGTCTTCTGACAGTGATCTTATTTTTTTAATCCAACCGCCGTTGTTATGTATCTGATTTTTTAAAAGTTTAAAAGGCAGCCTTGATTGTCCCATTTTAATAATGCGGTTCCATAATTTAACAATTTTTATTATGTGTCTACATGAAGGTGATGTCCATCCCATGTCCCCTTGCATAGCACAGATTGGTGTTTTTGGTCCCAAGCCTAAAAAGAAACGTATCGCCCTATTTTGTAATTTATCTGACTGTTCAAACTTTCTAATTCCCCAAATTCCAGCAAAAGAATCAGATATAGGTACAACCATAGAATTATATAATTGTGTGTATGTTCTATATCCAACATCTTTCATTGATTTAAACCTCGAAATACATGATCCTAATGATCTTCCTGCTCTACTGCTTAAATC
Organism: Flabesymbios commensalis; assembly: GCA_964017125.1. Taxonomy (NCBI): domain Eukaryota; kingdom Metazoa; phylum Annelida; class Polychaeta; order Terebellida; family Flabelligeridae; genus Flabesymbios; species Flabesymbios commensalis. The sequence continues at coordinate 2,701,538 of OZ024918.1, forward strand.
GTTTATACTTATTTTGAGGTCCATGTTTTCTTAAAAATAAAACCGAGGTACTTATATTCAGAAACTATGTCCAGTTTATTCCGCCCTTCTTTAAAATTAAATGTTGTTTTATTTACAAGTCTTTTTCTAAAATGAACAATTTTTGATTTACCGGCATTAATACGAATGTGCCATTTCCGACACCAATAACTTACGCAGTTAAGCAATTCCTGCAAGTCTGCTTCACTTTCAGCTATTAACGCTAAGTCGTCCGCGTATAGAAGATGGGATAATATTATATCCGGACCGATATGTACACCAACATTAAGAGTTTTTAGCTCGTTCGATAAATCATATATAAAAATATTAAAAAGAGTCGGGGATAAATTATCCCCCTGTCGGACTCCCGATATAGTGTTAAAAGAGCTAGATAATATATTATTAAGCTTCACACACGAAGATGTTTGACAATATAAAGATTTTATAGCAAAATAAAATTTTCCATCAATTCGATCTTGTATAAGATTAGCGAGGACGAATGCATGGTCTTTGCATGATCTTCCTTTTCTAAATCCGTTCTGTTCTTCACATAGAACCCCGCATGTTTCTAAGTATTCGGATAGGCGTGAATTTAAAATTGACGAGTAAACTTTAGATACAGTCGATAACAAGCTTATACCTCTGTATTTTAATGGTGTAAAAATATCTTTATCTCTACCTTTAGGTATCGGCGTGATTACCGCCTGTCGCCATATGGATGGTACGACACCTTGTTCAAAACATTTTGCTACAATGGCCCAAAGTAGAGTTAAAAATGCAGGTTCTTTTAAAACATAATTTGTATACCATCGATTCCGCATGCTTTGTTATTTTTTATTCCTTTTATTGCTTTTTCGACTTCATGAAAACCTATTTTTTCGTTTAGGAAATATATACTATCATTTGATTGTTTCATTTCACATTCAATACGGGACACATGTTCCTTGCATCTATCCCTAAATTCGACATCGATATCTCCATTAACTTCAGATGGATTATTATACAGGGAACTGAATTCACTGGCCCATACATCTAACACCTCGGATGGTTCAGTCACAAATGTATCCCCTTTGCGAACTTTACACGGTATATTTTTATTTCTTTTCGGGACAAGGTTGTTTACCAGTTTTCAAAACTCAGTTGGATTGTTCCCCTTAAAGTGATCGATTTCAGCAATTTTATTTCTATTATAGATACGCTCTTCCTGGCGGAGACTCTTATCAAAGTTGTATCTCGATAATTTAAATTCCTTATGTAAGTTCAACTTAGCCCGATTTGAGCCAGTACATTTCAAGTAACATTTTTCTTTTTCACGCATACATTTCCAAAGATGACCCAATTCGTTATCCCAGTAGGGCTTAGAGTGTTTGTGTGGTCTACGAACACTTCTACGAGAGTCTATTTTTTTTATAAATTACACGTCTGATCAAAGGTGAGTGTGATGTGTCAGCTGAATGAATCAAGGGGAAGTGCGACTGCTATAGGTGTCTCTCAGCGGCGCCGTAATGGATTGCATTTATTATTATTATTATTATTATTATTATTATTATTATTATTATTATTAATAATAGTGTACTTATGAAGCGCATTATTATATACATTTCTATGCGCTGACAATTATGAAATTTATATCATATAAATGTTAGAAAAAGTTCATGATTCGAAATGAAGATTGAAAAGGTGAGTTTTGAGTTTTCTTTGAAAAGTTGTTTGTGACTGGGTTTCCCTGAGTGAAAGAGGGAGATCGTTCCATAGCCGAAGGCCACAAATGCTGAAAGCATTGTCACCAGCTGCAAGGCACCGGTGAGTAGATGGTACAGATAGAAGCATACCATCAGTGACAGACCGAAGAGCTCTCGGAGGTGCATAGTGAGTGACTAGTTCCTGTATATATGATGGGCACGTGTCACTGTGCATGGCTGAATGGACAATGGAGAGGACTTTGAAAATGATACGCGACTTGACTGGCAGCCAATGCAGGTCTTTCAGGACAGGTGTGATGTGGTCGTATTTCTTCGATTTCCTTACTAGCCTGGCAGCATTGTTCTGTGCAAGCTGTAGTTTCTTCAGTCTGTAGCACCATACAAGGCTGAGTTGGCATAGTCCAGGCGTAATATTACAAGTGCCATCACCACCTTCACGAGTGTGGTATCATCGAGGTGGTGCCTTATTCTGCTAATGTGCCTCATATGCATGTACATGCTGCGGATAATGTTTCCCACGTGGAGAGGGGCATTTCTGCATCAAGGGTCACACCCAGGTCACGTACTGTCTGACTAGGAAATACTGGTGTGCTTCCAACTCGCAGGCAGGGGCTCAGGGCAGCGAATTTGGCCATGGTGATAGCTATATATAGGCTATATATTATAATTAAGGAAATATATATTATTATTTTTTACTGATATATCTCATCTAAAACCCCATTCATTTCGTTTATCTAAATCAAATAATTGTATTAAGTGATAAAATTCCAGTTTTTGATATTCCTGCTCAGCAGCTTATAGAGCAGATCAGACTGGAAAACCAGACTTTTCCGGAACTCAGGTAGCATTAGAGGCTGCCCGACTCCGGTTTAATAGCCACTTTGGTTAAAATAGATAGGCACCTCTGTAGGATCCCTGTCTCGCTCGATTACCGTGACAGTTGCCCCCCGGTCTCCCCGGACGCGGAGAGACAGTGGGATGACTGCCTCGTTTCAGTACTCCAGTGCCGTGTGCATAAATCCGATTGCCATGCGGTCGTAGCTTTTTCCCGCACTTGTAGTCTAGCTCTTGACGACTGCAGACGTGTTGCAGGTCGCCCGCTTGGAGTTAGCCTAGGGACGTGTCGTGCACGGGGTTTGTGCATTGCCAATGTTTTGTGTCTAGACCAATAAATACAATGAACTGAAGAAGAGTTTTGTGAAGTCAATCGGAACCGTCGACCTGACAGGGAAAGAAAGAAGTTATTAATAAGATGGTGAATGATAAGCGGGTCTCGCCGTTCACCTTACCGGTGGACCCACTTAACATTCCCACACTGGTGACCCCTGACATTTGATCGTGATCGCAACAGCATTTTCACCAAGCAACAAGATAAAAACCTCTGTTTTCAAGGATAGTTTTTGTTAAAATTTTAAGGGATTTTTCGAAAAAAATCATGAGCATTTTTTTCGCAAAGGTACGTGAAAACTAGCTAGAAAAGTTATCAGAGGAGAAGTACGCATTTTTACGTCCTATACGGCGTAATTTTCATATTTTTTGAACGAATTCCACGTGCTTGGCGCCTTTTCAAGATGGCGGACATGTCGGTTATTCCAGAAAGACTGTAAAAAAAATTTCTCATTCATCCTTTCAAAGTACGAGTTCTTAGAATGCTTTCATCCTATTAATGCCACTGTGGGCGAGTAGGAAGTGGGTATTTTTGAAAACTCCATTTTTATCGTTGTTCGCCATAATTGGGTGACTCGATTTTATAGTCCAATAGACGAAGTCTCGTCAGTTTTCGATTTTTCAGCAAAAATTGACAGAGAAAAAATTATCGAAAAATATCGCTTCGACTCAGATAACCTTCAATAGGATTAGGGCCAAATAAAATTGTTCGCCTGAAAATGAATGTGAATAAACGGTCCTAGTTGGTCTGTAAAACCTATTTCCAGGACCGTAGGTCGACATTTTATCATGATAACAATATTTTATTTCAGGGAGTGCTGTTTGTCATGAATGTATTTGGTAAGTGAGCGCCATGTTGGACGCTGGCTCCCCTAACTTAGCTACTGGCCCGCCGTGGGAAAAAACGCGTCTCGCCATACCCGGCATGCACCTGGACAGTGGACCCATGACACCTCATCACATTAGCATAAATTAGGCCGCCATTTTGAATTCGTGGCGCAGTCTATTCACGTGTCAAGACTATACACGGTCTAGCCGTAAATATTTTTTTTTTTTTTACATACATACAAATTTTCTTTTTCAAAACCATTAAAGTGAGAGAATATAAAATACGCAGTTTCGGAAAAGAAATTATAGCACAAGTTGTGCGAGATTTTGATAAAAGTCATATTCTAATTTTTCACGTCGCAACGCCCCCTGGTGTTCGGCGTCGTTCTAGCCTACTCCTCGCGCCTTGCCCGGCACAAGGTAGCTCATGAATATGCTAATGTGAGGCGAGACGCGTCCACTGCTCAGTTTTGCACGCACATCCATTATACAAGCCTGCTGGCCCAAGCATACAGCAACGAGCTGCTGGCCGGGTCTACGCGGCTGTGGTCACGTATGGCATATTCGACAAACCGATACAGGCTGACACGTGTGCGACAGGCCACATGTTAGCAGCAAACAATCATACATCACACCACACCCGCCGCAAACCAAAGAAACGTAACCGCTACGACGACAACAGAATTACACGTCAATAAGCGAAACGAAGCGAGCGATCGATTCGGACGTCATCAAGGATGAATCGGCGATGAACATGCCATAAAAAAAAAGTGGAAAGTTCACCTCAGAAATCATTTATCAGTGAAATGATATATTATATCATCAATCCACGTAGACCACTGTCAGTCATGTTTTAAAATTATTATTTTAAAAACGAATGTAGCTGTTTTTATCGCAGTCACATTTATCCTATCAGCCAGAGAACGACATTTTCTCATGATAGTTGATTTCAGTAGATCAAACATATATAAATAACGAAATATTCGACTTGACAGTTGCGCTATAGCGAAACATTTTCAATATTTGCATGTGTTTTTGACTTGCGTGATTTTTTTTTTTTCACCTAAGTCGATTTACTATATACTAATATCATAGCTTAGCATAGCATGTAGTAATTATTTCTGGCATTCCATATACAATCTTGACCTACAGTTTTCACAAAAAACATATATGTGTGTGATTAAGTGAAAAGAAATTATACGCAATCCCAGTGAAGAATATTCAAATATCTCAGCAACCCCTGTATCTCGCAACATGCGACATAGCATAGACAATCTCAACAGCCTACGCTGCTAAAGATTCAACATATCCTGACATTTTTAATAAGCATGATAAGGTCTAGACGGCAATGTACAGCTAACCCGCGCACGACACGTCACCGAAATAGCTGGTATGTGTTAATATGACATACCATTTCAACACCGTTGAATAGGTCCGCAGTCTCAAACGTTTCATTAGTAAATAATTTTACTCAAACACACATTTCTAAATGTCTACAGCACACGAAAGTGAAGGTTTCGTGTCTACGCCTCTGGAAGGTCAGGGAGCTCGCCGAAAAGATAATTATTACTTGGAAAGCGAGGAGAATGAAGCTCGTTTCCGCGAGGCTGACAATGAGTACCAAAGGCTCAAAGAGGATTTTGCTCGAATCGCTCGAAATCGACGAACAAGACATCACTCTAGGAGTGATTCGTCAAAAAGTCCTTCACCACGCAGAAGACAGCCTCCGAGACGTTCAACGAACTTACCTAAGTTCAAGATAGCAACATTTTACGCTACAGATGTTCAACTTTGGTTCAATCAGATCGAAACACAGTTCGATCTTCATCAAATCCATGACGATGATGAGCGTACAGTCTGACATGTGCAGCACTTTCAGGCGAGTTCGCCTCTGACGTGAGAGATGTCCGACTCCAACCTTTCAGGTCGCACAAGTATGAAAGCTTGAAAAGTATATTAATTGAGCGACGAGGTTTAACAACACCCGAACGGGTAAACAAGGTGATTTCCGGAGAAAAGATGGGCTCGGACATTCCCTCGAGATTCTTAAGGCACCTACAGAAGACGGCAGGTTTCGGAACTCAGGCAGTGGTCAGAAAGGCGGTTATACGCCAGGCATTTATTCGGCAAATGGCAACTTCAATTCGTGCTCATTTGGCCACATAACCAGATAGTGCTACACTGGAGAGTTTGGCCATGTTGGCCGACAGGGCCCTTGCTTCAGAGACGGATGTGGAAGAGAGTAAGCCGGGGGTTGCAGAGATAAAGGTCGACGAAACCACTAAACTAGAGGGACTGCTCGAGGACTTATCAAAGAGACTAAAGAAATTAGAGACCGCGACAGCAGCAGAAAAGAAGAGGAACTCAAGACGTGGACGTGCAAATAATAATTATGCACCTAGACCCCCATTCATTCCAAATGCACAGGCCACAGCGTTTGTTCCTAGCAAACAAAGTAGTTTTAACAATGCAAAGCAAAATATTCGTCCATACGTACCGCCGCAGAGCGCACAGCAAAATAATGCTGCGAAACAGATCGATATGGCTAATGCACCTGTTCGCTACTTTCACCAAAGTTTCGGTGACAAGGCACGCACGTGCAGAAACGCATTTTCTTCAAAACTGCTAAGCCAGAGCAAGGTAGCGACTCTTGCATCTGGCGGGAAAAATTCTAAGTTATTGTACGTCGCAGACAAGAATAATAAATGCAAATATTTGATTGACACGGGCGCAGCTGTCAGCGTTTTGCCGAAATCTTGTGCTAACAGGATTTCGGACGCAGACTGCCTCCCCCTGGTGGCCGCTAACAACACTACTATCAATACCTACGGCAACATCAAACGGGTCGTCGACGTCAGCTTAAAACGCGACTATCCGTGGACATCTATAGTAGCGGACGTGCAACAACCCATCACAGGGGCCGATTTTTTTATTCATTATTATTTTCTAGTAGACCTAAGATTTCGATGTCTTAGAGACACTAGAACCGGTTTAGCTATTCCCGCTTCACTGTCGTCAATCAGACCACTGTCGTTGAACAGAGTAGACACTGTTCATAATGAATACACTAAGCTTTTAGGTCAGTTCCCGGAACTGACTCGCCCTACGACAAAGGGTGAGACCGTTAAACACGGTATAACACATAAAATCGTAACGAAAGGACACCCGGTGTTCGCGCGCCCACGACGATTGGCACCCGATAAACTTGTCACTGCGAAACGCGAGTTCGACGACATGATCAAGTTAAGAGTCATCGAACCCAGCGCTTCATATGGTACCAAAGATAAATGGCGACTGGAGACCATGTGGAGATTACAGAAGCTTGAACGCTCAGACCGTACCCGACCGTTACCCAATTCCGCATATTCAGGATTTCACGCAGCGATGAGCTGGCCCAAAAAAGTTTTCAAAAATTGATTTGGTTAGAGCCTATTACCAAATTCCTGTGGAACCGTCAGACATACATAAGACAGCCGTTACTACACCTTTTGGTCTATTTAATTTTACCAGGACACCGCTTGGTCTGCGAAATTCCGGCCAAACGTTTCAGCGTTTCATAGACCACGTTACACGCAGACTTGATTTTGTTTTTGTGTATTTAGACGACCTACTGGTAACCAGTCCAGATCAAAAAACTCACAAAAAACATTTAAAAATTATTTTTGCCCGACTAGCCAAATACGGCATCATCATCGGTCCTGAGAAGTGTCAGTTTGGTACAACTGAGTTAAGTTTCTTAGGCCACCACGTTTGTGCTGAAGGAATTTCGCCGTTAACCAGCGCCGTCGACGCCATAGTCAATTTCGTAAAGCCCGAAAAGGAAGGAGCGATGCGAAGATATTTAGAAATGGTAAATTATTACCACCGTTTCATACCGCAATGCGCAGCGAAGTTGACGCCATTAAACAATTTATTGACAGCAGCCAATGACGGTCATACAAGACTGTCACCGAAGTCGAATTTTGATTTGAAGTGGGACGAGAATGCGTTTTGCAGCAATATTTGAATGGTATGTGGCAGCCACTATCATTTTTCAGCAAGAAGCTGAGTCCAGCGGCGACACGCTATAGCGCGTTTGACCGTCAGCTTTTGGCAGTATATGCCACCATAAAACATTTCAGACATAATCTAGAAGGACGCAATTTTTTTGCAAACACCGATCATAAACCTTTGACATTTGTAATGTCATCTGTCACCGAACGTGCGTCCCTATGCCAAACACGACACTTAGCTTTCATAGCTGAATTCATCATCGACATTAGGTACGTTAAAGGAGAGACAAATTTCGTCGCCGATGCGCTGTCACGACCGTCAGTGTCCGTGATAGATAATGGACCAGCGATAAGTTAGAAAGATTTAAGTATTGATCAAGCTCAGGACGTGGAATTCACGAGATAGCGACACTCGACTTCATCCACTATGAATTTCAGATTACCTAAATGATTTGACAATCAACTGATTTGGTGCGATGTATCCATGGGACATAACCGGCCGTACATTACCGCGAAATTTTGCAGAAAAGTTTTTTCAAACCTACACGGTTTAGGCCACCCATCTCATAGAGCTACAAAACCTTTGATAAACACACGATTTGTTTGGCATGGCATGAATATTGACATTGCTAAATGGTGTCGTTCCCGTAAAGGTTGTCAGACCGCCAAAGTTTCACATCACAACACACCAGTTTTTGGCAAGTTCACTGAACCTACCGAGAGATTTGATCATGTCCACATCGACATAGTCGGACCCTTACCCTACGCTAATGGCTTTTGATATCTACTGACTTGCGTTGATCGTTTTACACGTTGGCCGGAAGCCATACCTAATGAAGATACTCAGGCCGAAACGGTCGTCGATGCCTTCTTCAGCGGGTGGATAGCACGTTACGGTACTCCTGCCACTATCACCACAGATAGGGGCGCTCAGTTCGAGTAAAAAATGTGGGATAATTTATGTAACCAATTCGGGATAATACGGAATCGCACCACGAGCTATCACCCCCAGGCGAATGGCATGGTCGAACGTTTCCACCGCCAGTTGAAAGCCGCCATTATGGCGCGCGAATCACTGAACCCATGGACTATTACTTTACCCGCAGTACTTTTAGGAGTTCGTTCCACAGTCAAAGAGAGGCTAGGCAGGTCGGCTGCCGAGATGATATTCGGTACGACACTCAGACTCCCAGGAGAGTTTACGCAACAGTACACCGTCAACGCCAACACAGATTTGGAGAATTACTCAGACAAGCTACGCGTGGCCATGTCGCGTCTCCGTTTATGTCCGCCACGTGACACACACCAGACAAACATTTTCCAGTACAAGGAAATTGAAACATGCACACATGTATTCTTGCGACGAATCGCAATTGCGCCGCCTCTTACCGCCCCTTACGTCGGCCCATATAAGGTCGTCGCGAGGAGTGGCAGTGTCATGAAAATCCTGATTAAAGGCAAGGTAGAAACGGTCTCATTAGACCGAGTTAAACCCGCACATTTAGAGTGCGACCTACGACAGGTCCGACAACACAGCGTACAACGCCAAACAAAAAAACAGAGCTCGAAGACTACCAGGATCGCTAGTGGGAATCCACAGGACCCATCTAGACCTAGTAGTGCGAACACTCAGACGTCCAACAGGACGAGTGTTAAACAGACACAGTCGACGGCAGTCAGAAGCAGTACCAAATTGGCCACTGTCCCACAGCAACCAGCTAATAAAGTTAAATTGCCTAACAAAGGCAAATCTTATGTAGCGCCACATTCGCGAGCCCCGCCGTGTCCCGCGCTAACGGGGATGGCGGCGGCTTGCGAACGTACTCACGCATACCTTTACATTTACGGTGTAAAACCCCTGGTGCAGCTGATGCCGTAAACGACTCGAATACAGGAAATAGTTCGAATATCGCTAATCGCGACAAAATTTCGACGGACGCAACCGTGAGAAAAACCAGAGTCGGACGAACAATCCAGACTCCTGCCCGGTTCGTGCAGATGGTCCATGCCATAGTGGCGCCTAACGCCATCTATGGCGGGACCAACCGCACGTACCGTAATTATAATAATTTTAATTTGTAAATTGAATTCGCCAGGCCTGGCAACATTGATTAGAATAGGTAAATTGCAATTACATTATCGAGCAAAATATTTGCTACCTAATAATGGATGTATTAATTAAATGAATCGGTTGGTCGCAGCAAAGCAGCATAAGTAATTTATCGACAATTGGTGTTATGAGGATAGGACAATTAGTGTTACGAGGATAGGACAATTGGTGTTATGAGGATGGGACAATATTTTAATTAGGGATGCTGCGACAACAACCACCCATAAACAAACACATGTGCAGGACACATCAAACGTCATTCAGTTGTTATTTAAATTAGGGGTAGAATACGAGACTTGGGCCCATTAAACTGTCCTGTTAATCATTCCCAGCAAACACGAGACACTGAACCATTGCTCTTACAACGTTGGGTCATCGACCGGCTGACACATACCAAACACTAGGCGTTCTCCCAAGGCCAGGTCAATGTTGTCTTGTCATCTGCGACGCTGAACCAACATTGATCAAACGCTTGATGAACTTCTCCCGTTTGCTAGGCTGTTGCGGTTATCCTGTAAATCGGGTCTAACATATTGAAGGGACACATTTGCGCGATTTTAATTCCGACAAGAAAGTTTGAATCCACACACCACAAGAAAAACAAGCTACTGGGCATTGTTTAGAAGTAGCGTTAGATCTACATGCAGGTGTACACAGTGATATATAATGCCAAACTAAGACGGATTCTACAAGATGTCTTGCTCATGAGCGAAATTTAGACGAACAGCCATTGCCATAGGAAAAGAATAATATATGCCTCCGGTGCTGTCGTCTCAAAGCTGTGGACTTGACAAAATGTAATATTTTCAATGTAAAAATGTAAAATTACTAAAAGATTTCTTATTATTTGGCCATTTTTCATGTTAAAACTATTCTATACATGATTAACCAGATACAATTATTAGAAAGATACAACATCAGTAAATAATTATATTTGCGGTAATCTGCAAGAAATAGTCGTTCAACATCAGAAATCAATAAAATTAAAGTGACAACGCCCCCTCCCAGTATATGGCAACGCGCCTCCTCACAGTGCAGTGTATGTGTACATGATGTCAATATGGGAATATTCTAATCTAACAGTTACATTATTTTTTTTAAACATTGTTAAATGATCTGCAATATTAATGTAGGCTTCATTATGTATTATCAGTAGTTTGCTAAAACAGTATAGATTCAGATATATATACACATCGATCCACTGTTAGTTTTTTAGACTGTCCATGTCGCGCGAAATTTCGAGGTTTTACCTTGACACCGCATGGCTATTGGCTATATGCTTCATGATTATTATAAGCACCACCTTATCAACGATATTATTAGTTTATTAATGATCTGTAACGTTAATTAAGCATTGAGGCTATCCCAGTAAACACACGCCATTGACCCAATATAGTGACGATGTATTTGTTTGCTGGGATGTCACGTTTTTTGCCGAGTAGCTGCTACTATCGAGTTATTTGTCTCGGTATGGACATGTTACGCCTCTCTTCAACACGATAATATTTGGCGAGATTATGTCACCAATTACTTCTCAGATTCTCGTGTCAATGAAATGCCAGAAACGAACCCTCACCTCACGATTGTCATTCATTAATTAGTTTTATTTAGTTGTATTAATTTTTCTTTTATCGCTGATGGATATAAAACAATAACGCTTGTGTATAAATTACTGCCAGTCACATCTGCTGATTACCGAACTGTCACAGATTCAGGGAGACTCTAGATCCAGGGTTCTGACCGCCACAGTGGAGATGACAGGGCAGGTGGCAAGGGGATCCATTACACTCCTAATGTTGTCATATTATTATTATTATTTATTCATTAAAACCCCCACAAGTGAGGAAAACATACTATATTGTATATTACATACATAGAACGTATCACAGATAAGAAATATCACAGTATATGTATTAAAAGCGGATCAATAATTTAGTTAGAATATGCGTGGTAGAGTTTCTATTAAAAAATCAGCTGTATACAGCCCGCCTTGCAATGAGTCACCATCCCGTCTCTAGCAGAATACTTTTGAGTATATTTAAATGTTGAAAGTGCAGAGAGAAGGAGTGATAGACCCATGTCAAGTAATCTGCCAAAAAGCGTGCTTTCACTGTACCAACCGCTTAATAAATACTTAGACATACAGACTCCGTAGGCCTACTGGATAATTCACTAAAAATAGCCTTTTCATCAGGCTTACGAACATAGACCTAGATTTAATATTTTCTTCAATAGGTAAGATACCAAGAACCGCCATCAACTTGGAGCTTAATTCGTGCTTAATATACATTGCTCTATTTAAATAAACGGTTTCAAGCCCGTAGATTAAAATAGGGCGACATATGGTGTGCCAAAAGTGGAGCTTCAGATCAACTGGAAGGCCAGGGTATGGCATACCAACATTATTAAAACTAAAATATGACTTACGACATCTTAAAATTCTGCTGTCGACCTGATTGATGTATTTTCCAGCGCTGGATAACATAAATTATATAGAATTATATTTTCATATATGAGCATTCGGGCCCAACAGTAGCGATTCAGAGACTGGTATAGATGAAAATGAAAATGGAATACTTCAGAATTGAATCAAGACAGTTTCTGTAATGATTCATATGCTACAAAATGTGACTCAGCGAACAAGAGACGTTGTCCTAATGTTGTTTTAATGTTTGATCGCCGTCTTCGACTTCGGCCCAACATTAAAACAACACTGGGTCAACGCCTCGTGTTTGCTGGGGTGGCAGTGATACTGGCAGGGTGTTGACGAGGATGTGATGTATGCTTCCTACTGGTCGACAGTATTATGTCATGTTGGCCCTACAATAAACCAACAGCGGGTCGACGTTCCCTGGTTGTTTGGTACACGTGATCTGCTGCTATAGGCAACAGATTTATGTATAACCTATGACATACCAGCGATAAGACCTTTCAGCTGATCTTCAGCGACGCTGGTCCAGCATTAAATCTGCATTGGGTGAATGTCTCGTGTTTGCTTGGATTGGATAAATACAATATACGTAAGAGCAGCCCTATAGTCACCAGACACTGAGCCGGTGTTGTTTTAATGTTGTGCCACCGTCTGCGACGCTGGCCCAACGATGAAACATCATTAGCTCAGTGTCTCGCGTTTGCTGGGAATGATTAACAGGACAGTTTGATGTGTCTTGCACATGTGTTTGGCCCCGCGACATGGATTACATATCTTCCCTTCCTCAAGGTCAGATAACTTGTAGTTTCACAGAAGTGAAAATTTGCTGAACAACATGTTAGCCGAAAAGTAGAATTACAAGTTAAGAAAATACTGTCATTTGAAATAAAAAACATGCTTTAAAGGCTAACATGATGTTCGACAAAATTAATTTGTATTTCGCGACATGCAAGTTGAGAGTTGTTGAAATACAAGATAGTGTTGTCGAAATACAAGTTAATTTTAATAAGCACTAACTTGTTTTTCAACAATATTCTAACATGTATTTCAACAGAGCTAAGATGTAGTTCATCAACATTAACTTGTATTTCAACAGGTCTAACTTGCATTGCGACAACTATAATTTGTATTTCCACAACGTCTAACTTGTATTTGTGGTGGCCCTAAAAAGCCACCGTAGTTTGTATCTATATTTGTTCTTTATTTGTCAGAAAGTGTGATGGAGAACAAGATCAAAACAGAGTCAGATGTGAATCAGGCAGCAGTCCAGGTATTAAAGCATACACCATGGCGTAAAGGAGATGCAAGAAAGATTAGTTTAGAAAGTTTGTGCAGCACCCCTATAGGCACCCCTGCTTATCCCTCTTTGTTGGATATAGATAAGATAAGTGTGCCGCCTCATTGCTGGGTGATCACGATTCACGATGTGTGAGCTTGTTATGCCTCGTCAGGGGTAGAATTAAAGGTTGATGGCATGTCAATCAACAGGACTGGCAAGTCAAGGAAACTGCCTATCCTGAGTAAAAATTGTCATTCCAAAAAATGGCCTTTGTCCAAGGATGGCCTAAAATTTGCCAGTTCATCGGAATGGCTAATGACAAATCTTACCATTCCTGCACATATTTTGGCAGTACCGGACTGGAGGAATGGCCTTATTTCGAGCCCTGCTTGTCACAATCTGAGGTGGCAGACAGCCTCTCAAAGACCAACTGTCCCCCTCTGTATACATGTCCTTTGGATATTATTTCTAGCATGGTGTCCTGTGTGATACTATTTCTATCAATGGCCTGCTGTATAAATAGTTGTCAACAATCGCATATGATGATAATTCAGAGTTTTCACATATTTAACTATGCTACACTTGTTTTTTTTAATATCCTATGAATAGCTGTTATGCCACCTTGCACACACATGTAAGAATATGAGACATCGATTTGGTGTGTAACTAAAATTAAATAGATGGCTGCTTATGTAATATCGGCATGAAAGTGGACACTTGTTTCAACATGGGTAGACCTATCGCATCATTTTTTTCTGATAATACATATTATCCAATAAGTAGAATCACTATTTCACTTACTCAAATATTGTCATCCAAATCTGAGGTATTCACCAAAGTATTTAAAGGCAGTGCCCTGCTTTTTAACCATTTTATTTGAGGAATGGCCTGCTTTCTAAGAGCAAGTTAGAAAGCAGGACACTTTCTAAAAATACTTCAGTGGATGTTGTTGCAGATTTGGAGGACAATATTTGAGATGAGAAAATGATTTGATGTACCCTATTTATTTTATTAAACACCCGTGGCGTTAATTGTAATACCCCCTGAGATTAAAGTCTTTAAATAATATCGGCAAATAATTACAACCAATCAGCGCAATAGGAGATTATATAGTTTATTAAAGGGACTGGCCCAGGCTAAAATCATCAAAAAATCGGTGATTTTATTTCGGGTTCTTAATATGACCATATGATGTAAACATGTACATAGACTAGAACTGCAAATTTTTATAATTTTTGTGCTGCGCACTTACCAGTTAGACTAGATATAGAGACGAAATTCCCGCATTTCTTATTTTTGACATGGTTGTCAATAATTACAAATCAGGAATTTCGTCTCTATATCTAGCCTAACTGGTGAATGCGCAGCACAAAAATTATAAAAATTTGCAGTTCTAGTCTATGTACATGCTTACATCATATGGTCATATTAAGAACCCGAAATAAAATCACCGATTTTTTGATGATTTTAGCCTGGGCCAGTCCCTTTAATGAAAGTGAACTAACTGTAAACATTGCTAGAGATGCATGATCGCGATGAATCTTTGCGCAAAAATCAAACCGAACGGCGATCATCGGTGCTCTGAACAGTTGCTGAACGTATTCGTATTCTTCCGATAGTAAAACCTACTTGGCGGCAAGCATGGCAGTTCGTTCATTTTAACGCTACTTTCGTTACAAACAAAAAATGAGGCAAGTATTGTATATATTACATTTTGATTATATTTAAATGTGTTGTAAGGGTACAATTATAAGATCTGCATAATGTAGACTGATTATAAGGCAAGTCTGGTCAGTAGAACAGTCACAAGTAGCCAAGTTGGAAATTTGGCCGTGGGCCATTTTAACGCTGTTTTGTATGCTCACTGGGTAACACTAAACGCTGATAAAAGACGCAAGCTTGCGGCAAGGTAACACAACTATACCCAGCGAACAAGAGGCATCTAACCAGTGTCGAAACAATGCTGGACCAACGTCTGCGACGCTGAACTGCCACTTTTGTAAGGTGGCATTATGGCACCTTCTAGCTCTGGGGGGGGGGGGGGGGGCGGGATGATTAATATGTGTATGTGTGAGCCGGCGTGTATTTGATTATGTATACACTAATACATGTATACACTAATACACGGCTGCGCATGCATGTGCATGGGTGCATGTATGCATATAAGCAAATGTTATATTTTATTGTGATAACAAAATTCACTGTGACAGAATGTAGCAGTCAGTTTTTCCCGTTAATGTATTCATTAAAAGTAACCAATTGATATTAAGCAAAATCACAAGCACATGTGCACATCCAACAAAGCAGACATTACAGACCAGAGCCACATGTGTACATCCAACAAAGCAGACATTACAGACCAGAGCCACATGTGTACATCTCACAAAGCAGACATTACAGACCAGAGCCACATGTGTACATCCAACAAAGCAGACATTACAGACCAGAGCCACATGTGCACATCCAACAAAGCAGACATTACAGACCAGAGCCACATGTGTACATCTCACAAAGCAGACATTACAGACCAGAGCCACATGTGTACATCCCACAAAGCAGACATTACAGACCAGAGCCACATGTGTACATCTCACAAAGCAGACATTACAGACCAGAGCCACATGTGTACATCTCACAAAGCAGACATTACAGACCAGAGCCACATGTGTACATCTCACAAAGCAGACATTACAGACCAGAGCCACATGTGTACATCTCACAAAGCAGACATTACAAACCGGAATCACATGTGCACATCCCACAAAGCAGACATTACAGACAACAACCACATGTGTACATCGCACACAGCAGACAATACAGACCAGAACCACATGTGTACATCCCACAAAGCAGACATTACAGACCATAATCACATGTGTACATCCCACAAAGCAGACATTACAGACCACAACTACATGTGTACATCGCAGAAAGCAGACATTACAGACCACAAGCACATGTGCACATCCCACAAAGCAGACATTACAGACCACAGCCACATGTGTTCATCCCACACAGCAGACAATTCAGACCAGAACCCCATGTGTACATCGCAGAAAGCAGACAATACAGACCACAACCACATGTGTACATCCCACAAAGCAGACATTACAGACCACAATCACATGTGTACATCCCACAATTCAGACATTACAGTATGACAGAGGCTGAGTCAGATCTGCGACGCTAGCCCAGCATGGAGCTAGCTTTGGTGAACGCCAGCATTGATCTAACTGGTCCAGCATTGCGCTAGCTGGTCCAGCATTGCGCTAGCTAGCCCAGCATTGCGCTGGCTGGCCCAGCCTTGCGCTAGCCGGCCCAGCATTGAGCTAGCCGGCCCAGCATTGAGCTAGCTTTGGTGAACGCCAGCATTTAGCTAGGTGGCCCAGCATTGCGCTAACTGGCCCAGCATTGCGCTAGTTGGCGCAGAATTGAGCTAGCTGGCCCAGCATTGCACTAGCTGGCCCAGCTTTTCGCTAGCTGGCCCAGCATTGAGCTAGCCGGCCCAGCATTGAGCTAACTGTCCCAGCATTAAGCTAGCTTTGGTGAACGCCAGCATTGAGCTAGCTGGCCCAGCATTGCGCTAGCTGGCCCAGCATTGCGCTAGCTGGCCCAGAATTTAGCACGCTGGCCCAGCATTGCGCTAGCTGGCCCAGCATTGAGCTAGCTTTGGTGAACGCCAGCATTGATCTAACTGGTCCAGCATTGCGCTAGCTGGTCCAGCATTGCGCTAGCTGGCCCAGCATTGCGCTAGCTGGCCCAGCATTGCGCAAGCTGGCCCAGAATTTAGCACGCTGGCCCAGCATTGAGCTAGCTTTGATGAACGCCAGCATTGAGCTAGCTGGCCCAGCATTGCGCTTGCTGGCCCAGCATTGCGCTAGCTGGCCCAGAATTAGGCACGCTGGCCCAGCCTTGCAATAGCTGGCCCAGCATTGAGCTAGCTTTGGTGAACGCCAGCATTGAGCTAGCTGGCCCAGAATTGAGCACGCTGGCCCAGCATTGCGCCAGCTGGCCCAGCATTGAGCTAGCTTTGGTGAACGCCAGCATTGATCTAACTGGTCCAGCATTGCGCTAGCTGGCCCAGCATTGCGCTAGCTGGCCCAGCCTTGCGCTAGCCGGCCCAGCATTGAGCTAGCCGGCCCAGCATTGAGCTAGCTTTGGTGAACGCCAGCATTGATCTAATTTGCCCAACATTGAGATAACTGGCCCAGCATTGACCTAATTGGCCCAGCATTGAGTTAGCTGGCACAGCATTGAGCTAGGCGGCCCAGCATTGAGCTAGCCGGCCCAGCATTAAGCTAGCTGGCCCAACATTGAGATAACTGGCCCAGCATTTACCTAATTGGCCTAGCATTGAGTTAGCTGGCCCAGCATTGCGCTATCTTGCCCAGCATTGCGCTAGCTGGCTCGCCATTGAGCTAGCCGGCCCAGCATTGACCTAGCTGGCCCAGCATTAAGCTAGCTTTGGTGAACGCCAGCGTTGAGCTAGCTGGCCCAGCATTGAGCTAGTTGGCCCAGCATTGAGCTAGCTGGCCACACCCGCCGAAATGTGGCTGGATCCCACGCGTGTGTGCACAGAACTAAGACAAACAGCAGTATAAATGTGATATATGGTAGGCCTAAGCAGTTACAGCTGTTTGCCTAGGGCCGCCAGCATGGGCTACAGGGACACTGAGAGTGCACTCATGTGTGACTGTGTAGGGGGGGGGGGAATGCAGATATACGCACTGAATGGCAAAGCGCGACAGGGATTAACAGACCACCTCTCGCCCGGGCACGCTCAGACTTGTTCGCACCCTCTGTGCACTGGATGAGAATAGAATTATTCTCTAGAGCGCATGCGTGACACAGGAATGATAATCTAGGAGCAGTCGATCTGATGTGTCTAATCATGGAGATATTATTATCTATTCCGATAATGAAATATACTAAAACAATATATATCATATCTGTTTTAGTAATACATTAGTTTTCAACAACGTTTTCTAAGCTCATAACGTTACACTTTACACAAAATATTCGTATTTCGCTCTATCAAATAAAGAGTTGAGCATGTCGTGGTCCACGCTGCAATAGCGTAGTCTATTTACATACGGCGGATACGGTGATGATTGATTATTAGTCTGCCGTAGCACCCAGAGGGTTAATCCCGCACAATATGGATCGCGGCTTGGCTACCACTGTTTATCACTGTGTATCGCGAAACAGGAGTTTTCGCGCCTCTGCCTGTCTGCTCTGCTGAGCGACTTTCATTCAGCGGTGACAAATAACAACAATATTTGACGTCATTTTTACATCAATCAGAAGACAGTGGTGAAACTGAAATAAAACAAAACCCAGCATAAATGACTGAGGATTTAAATTATTGATGTCGCCCGCTGTCATGTATGCACGTGCTGGTATACAACTGTAAAATCCAAATAGCAGCAACTGATTACTTTTGAATAAAGACATTACATCTATTTGCTATTACATTATGCTATTGGCATATATGATGAAAGGACTGTATGTAATATAAGGACGTCGCCTGTCATTTATGTCATGTGTTATTTATAACATAGTCTGCTATATTCGTGTGGAGTATTATATGATTCTGTTCCAATACAGATGCAAACAGCATTATCTGCATACTAGAGGAGTCACTACATACTGGTGTTTGTGTTTGCTGGGCTGAGGTGACGAGTCCAGTCAGGATCAGAACACTACGATTATGACGGGGCTGAGTCAGGTCTGCTGAAGCGTGACCCGTCACGTACAGGGATCTAAGGAGTGTGCAGACGTACACATCACCGACGTCACAATCACAGCTTCACAGGAATATTCACGTTCCAACAGAGAACGAGGGACAGTAAGTGATTTGGGGTTTAACATGTTTAAGGCGATATTGCGATGACATCGCAACTATCATGATCCAATGACGAAGGACATATATACGTCAAACGCCAATGAAATAAGTTGGTTTGAACCCAGAACCCTGTTTTTATGTGCTAACAATCAATGCACCAGCATTTAACAGAAAATATTATGAATGACATACGGAAATCCAAGTATATAGGATATAGTTTTATAAGACGAAATATTTTATTTGCAAGAAAAATCAACATATATTGAAGATATGGACGACAATATGGCTATGTGATATATAATAAGAGGGGGATTATGCGATATCCTCCATGAAAAACATGGACGTATAACTGTGACCACAGAGAGGCGGGCTATCTACATGCTACAACTCATGACCACAAAGAGGCTATCTAAATGCTACAACTCATGACCACAGAGGGGCTATCTACATGCTACAACTCATGACCACAAAGAGGCTATCTACATGCTACAACTCATGACCACAGAGAGGCTATCTACATGCTACAACTCATGACCACAAAGAGGCTATCTACATGCTACAACTCATGACCACAAAGAGGCTATCTGCATGCTACAACTCATGACCACAGAGGGGCTATCTACATGCTACAACTCATGACCACAGAGGGGCTATCTGCATGCTACAACTCATGACCACAAAGAGGCTATCTAAATGCTACAACTCATGACCACAGAAAGGCTATCTACATGCTACAACTCATGACCACAGAGGGGCTATCTACATGCTACAACTCATGACCACAGAGAGGCTATCTACATGCTACAACTCATGACCACAGAGAGGCTATCTATATGCTACAACTCATGAACACAGAGAGGCTATCTGTGTGCTACAACTCATGACCACAGAGGGGCTATCTACATGCTACAACTCATGACCACAGAGAGGCTATCTACATGCTACAACTCATGACCACAGAGAGGCTATCTATATGCTACAACTCATGAACACAGAGAGGCTATCTATATGCTACAACTCATGAACACAGAGAGGCTATCTGTGTGCTACAACTCATGAATATTAGCCGTAACAGATCTGACATGTCCACCATGTTGTGGCTGATCTACGCATTCAGCTTTCTCTTGACAAGTCTCCTAGTAAAAGGTAAGTAGTGCGATGCCTGTTTTCAAATTGAACATATCTTTTATTGTATTAATACTTTAATAATAATCCCTTAGCATCCAGCACACGAGGCAAGGTGAATGAAAATAATGTATTTGATCAAATAACCAAGTGTATTATATCAATATAAATGTCTATATCTGGTGAAGGCAGTGGCCAATTCTACGTGATTCTTCATCTGTTCATGATGTGATTCCATGGGCAGCTTCGTTTAAAAAATGACGGGCTTTCATTGACTCCCATTGTAACTCTCCTGTACGAATAGCCACTTTGTTTAATAAGATAGCCGAATGTATTATTTTATTATAAACGTCCGTATTTAATCAAATAACCAAGTGTATTATCTTAATTTAAACTTTCGAATTTTAATTGATTATTTCACTTTCTGATTCATTCAATGATTGAAACACGGAATTGAGGGTAAAAGTGAGCGTCGCTCACAAATGAGTTTCTGTATCTACCACCTACCAATCCACTACCTACCCATCACAAACATTTTATATTTATTTCACATTTAGCCTCAGCCTGTTATGGTTATCTATTATATTTATTTTACATCATATCTGGGAATTAAGAGGGTTTGGACTAATGATCATATGTGGGAGTTACGGGGGTTTGGACTAATGATTATATCTGGGAGTTAAGAGGGTTTAAACTGATGATCATGTGGAAATTAAGAGGATTTGGACTTATGATTATATCTGGGAGTTATGGGGGTTTGGACTGATGATTATATCTGGGAGTTAAGAGGGTTTCGACTGATGATCATGTGGGAGTTAAGAGGGTTTGGATTGATGATCATGTGGGAGTTAAGAGGGTTTGGACTGATGATCATATATATGGGAATTAAGAAGGTTTGAACTAATGATCATATCTGGGAGTTACGGGGGCTTGGACTGATGATTATATCTGGGAGTTAAGAGGGTTTGGACTAATGATCATATCTTAATAACGGACAAATGATCTTCAAATTAAGGAAAGTCAACTTTCAAGGTCATGGGCCAGCTGACCGTGATCGAGGGTTGGAACTAATGATCATGGAGGAATTAATAGGATTTGGACTGATGATCATGTGGGAGTTAGGAGGGTTTGAACTGATGATCATGTGGGACTTAAGAGGGTTTGGACTGATGATTATATCTAGGAGTTAAGAGGGTTTGGCCTGATGATCATATCTGGGAGTTAAGAGGTTTTGGACTGATGATCATATCTGGGAGTTAAGAGGTTTTGGACTGACGATCATATCTGGGAGTTAAGAGGGTTTGGACTGACGTTAATATCTGGGAGTTAAGATGGTTTGGACTAATGATCATATCTGGGAGTTACGGGGGTTTACACTGATGATTATAGCTTGGAGTTAAGAGGGTTTGGACTAATGATCATGTAGGAGTTAAGAGGGTTTGACTAATGATCATATCTGGGAGTTAAGAGGGTTTGGACTAATGATCATATCTGGGAGTTACGGGGGTTTGGACTGATGATTATATCTGGGAGTTAAGAGGGTTTGGACTAATGATCATCTGGGAGTCAAGAGGGTTTGGACTAATGATCATATCTGGGAGTTATGAGGGTTTGGACTAATGATCATGTGGGACTGATGATCATATCTTAGAGTTAGGAGGGTTCGGACTAATGATCATATCTTAATAACGGACAAATGATTTTCAAATTAAGGAAAGTCAACTTTCAAGGTCATGGGCCAGCTGACCGTGATCGCAATATGCGGGTCATTTGAAATAAAGGCAATTATGCCGACTGGGTTAGGGGAACGAACAGTTCTTTTTTTCAGATTAGGTTCATTTGCTACGGCTCGAATTGCCACAAAACAGGCTAGTGATACCGAGATTTAAAACCAAGATCCCGGCGCGGTACGAAAACGTGTGTTCCTGCACAGACAC
Source organism: Flabesymbios commensalis (assembly GCA_964017125.1). Lineage (NCBI taxonomy): Eukaryota > Metazoa > Annelida > Polychaeta > Terebellida > Flabelligeridae > Flabesymbios > Flabesymbios commensalis. The sequence goes on from OZ024918.1 coordinate 2,723,973, forward strand.
AAACGCTACGCATTGCAGAAACACACGTTTTCGTACCGCACCGGGATCTTCAGTGCATTATTTTGACCGCATCTGCCAAAAGAGTTGACTCACGCAGTCACTTATTGACTGCTCCCACTCACTTATCTTGTTATGGCCGCTTGGCAGCAATGCAGACGGTGGCCAACAACAAAAGCAGACGATAACCGTCTCGTCCACGCTGAGAAGTAATGTGCTACAATGTTATATAGTACAGTACAGTACATCATTTCTAGCAAGTCTTCGGGGCTACTACCAGCTCATTGAGGAGTGGTTCAAATTCCGGAAGAAATGCTGGTGTTGTGAACTTGTCTCCGGTTAATGGTGGAGGTCGATACACGATCAGTAGAGGCACCAATGATACACACCTCTGAATTTCGATAAAGAAGACCAATACCAACACCCTTAGCATGTTTTCGAGGTTCATTTAAAAATTATTAACCCTCATTTATTGCAACCTTTTCATCCTCTGTTACCCATGTTTCTGTGATTGCCAGCAGGTCAATTTCTTTGTCTATTCAGTTTAGTTGATTTGTTACAAACTATTGAAAATAGCGAGGTTAAATATGTCTCCATCCCTAGCTTTGAGTTGAAGCCTGAATATTACATTTGGCTATTTCATCTACTGGATTATCTGAAATTAAAAAGTAATCAAGTCGATTCGCTATTTTTTCATCATAGTATATCCCAGTATATCTACGTCTGTTTGGATCAGAAGGACGCCAGCAATCTATTAAATGAAATTCTTCACAAACCGTGTTCATCGGGCTGCGTGTAATTTTTTGTGCTCTCGTTTCAGTGCTCTTGGAAACGCATTTTCTATCTAAATGATCATCAAATGTAAAATTCCAATCGCCTGTCGCGATTATATTATCATCCCCTTTAACATTCTTCTTTAGACAGCTTTTTATATAACCATAAAAGTGAACATGGCTGTAATCTTCATTCGGAACATAAATATTTATAATTTAAAAACTATCATTGTCCTATGTCATCTTTTATTACATTTATTATATCAATATCCTGTTGAGGCCTAATTAAAATAATTACTCCTCCAGCTTGGCTAGTGCCATTAGAATCATGTACAGGCTACAGGGATATTATGAGACACATATGTACATGATTCGTTGCATAATAGTTAATATCTGTTTTTCCACGCGTGGGTTTACCAAGAAGAAGCGCCGCTTCTATTTCTTGTTTAAAATTTTCTACGGTTTTATCCATAAGTGGTACTAATACCTCGGCTACAACCAATGTACAGTCACTTCGGTCGCTCATTTCCACATTCATCACACATAAATTAAATTCCTCTATAGTTTCTTTCGTTTTTTCTAACACTTTTGGCAATTGTTTCCCTCTTTTTCAGCTTTGTTCTTTCAATCTTTTTACTGTTTTCTCGGCCGCCACGACAGTCGCACTTTCTCTAATTAACTTATGAGCATAATTTAAACCCTGTTTCATGTGATTTAATGTTTCGGTCTTATCTTTAAAATCGTCTTCTACATGTTTCAATCTTTCCATCTCGTGGACAATTTCACGTTGGATTGCTTGCATTGCTGTTAAAATTTCGCTGCGTTCTGGCAGTTTTTACAGTGGCATGGTGCCAGGTGCTGAGACGGTCGGTGAAAAGAATAAAAATTGTTAAGATTTAAAAATCACCAAGTTATTATTGACGTCCAAATCAGAATATGTGAAAACTACATATATTATTGGTTTCGCACACCATTTATACATCACCAAAACATAATTCCCATTAAAACTGCCAATTTTCACTGCGTTAGATGGCACGTTTTTTACAATGCGTCAACCTTTCGCCATCTTGTCTCGTCATTTATCTGGACTAATCATCATATGTGGGAGTTTAGAGGGTTTAGACTGCTAATCATATTAACTTGAATTTCAGTCTGTGATACGAGTTTTTGCCTCCTGCAAAGTACACACATCTTCTAACATAGAATCCACCATTACTGACAATGGTTTAGTCATCTGAGTAGAGTGGGATACTGCTGATATGTGTTGCTGTATACTATATTTACTTTATATACATGATATAGGCCTACACGGCTTTGTGTAAGACTCTAATCATTCCTAATAATATTTGCAGGTCAATGCCCCCAGGAAAAACAGCTCGGGAATTATTCTCACATCAAAATTGTGAATGAAGTGTGTCACGTGTTCTACACGGATACGCTCTCCCAAACGGAGGCAGAAAACGAATGCTTACAAAATGGCGGTCAATTGATGACAACTGCATCTACCAAACGTCGTAACCTGGTGGCAGACTTCATGTACAGTGCCACGTTGTCTGATCTTTGGATAGGTCTGAAGAAGATGGACAAGAGATGGCATTGGCTCGATGGAACATCAATTGGTAAGGATGGGATTTCTAAAGCTGCAGAGGGCTGCAACTAATGCAAAGTGTATTTATTTGTCTCATCATATTATTTTTGCCATATAAATACAGATGGTATAGAATAATGGGAAAAATATAACTCAGTAGGAAACCATAATTAATATAGGCGCAAGACATTTAAAGTTGCTGACATGACGGTCACCTCACAGGGTGTGGAGAAAAAAATTATATAATTAAAATTTAACAGCAGAAATAAAAAAAAACTAGTAATTTGAAAATAGTTTAGCATATGAGTAACATTTACCTGTAGAAATATTTGAAGTGTGAATAAAACAAACAAAATCTATGAGCATGAAATCATAAGGAGCAGTTAACTGTAGATATATTTGACGTGTGAATAAAACGAGTGAAGGTGAGAAATTACGCATTGAGTTTTTAACATACAAGTAATTAACCAGGCCAATGTTTAGATTTCATCGCAAGTCATTCATTATGTACATATGTGTCTTATAATATCCCTGTAGCCTGTACAGCCAGGAACACCAAACGAATCATGTACATTATGTGTCTCATAATATCCCTGTAACCTGTACAGCCAGAAACACCAAAGAATCATGTACATATGTGTCTCATAATATCCCTGTAACCTGTACAGCCAGACACACCAAAGAATCATGTACATATGTGTCTTATAATATCCCTGTAGCCTGTACAGCCAGACACATTAAAAGAATCATGTACATTATGTGTCTCATAATATCCCTGTAACCTGTACAGACAGACACACCAAACGAATCATGTACATATGTGTCTTATAATATCCCTGTAACCTGTACAGCCAGACACACCAAACGAATCATGTACATTATGTGTCTCATTTGTAAGGCATAGATACAAATTAGATCATATTCTCGTCACAAGCCACAGATGATCACTTGTACCAAATTATCCGACATAATCCCCGCCCGACTCCCAGTAGAGGGGATGCTATATGTTCCAAAGGTTCTATAATATGGTTCCGAATGCTGTATGTTCTGAAGGCGAAGGTTTGAATAATAATGGTAAGTTCTTATATAGCGCACATACAATGCTCTGTGCGCCTCACATATATCACCCCTGGTCACTGGACCTGTTCATTCATCTACCATTTCAACTCGCTTTTTGTAGCATACAGCACTTGCAGCCATTACGGCGCTAGGAACTAATCTCACACATTGCCATCTCTGTCCCACCAGGTACTTATTTTTTATATTTTTTTTTACAATTTATATGTGCTATAAATAATACTAATTAAATTTAGAAAAGCAGATTTTACTCTGACATGACAGTTTTGTAAAATGTAGGGTCGGATGATAAATCTTCAGACTTGATATCAGGCTATAGACCTGTAGATTTTTTTACATCTGCGATACTAATTCTAATGTATGTCTGGAAGTTAACTGGATCACGAGCACACACGTTTTTCTTATAATTAAGATTACTGCAAAAATGTATAATAAGCATCCATAAGCTCCGGTTTACGTTTCCTTTTGAATATCGAGCCGAATTCAATGATTTTCATAGTATCTTGCGTGTGTAGAAGTTTTGCCGACGCTAAGGTATCTTACTTGTTTAGAAGTTTTGCCGACGCGAGGTTTGTCTTTATCTCCTATTGTTAGCTAGGTATTCTTACGAGTAGATATGATCACATGGTAGAATGGTACATGTAGTACACAAATAATGATATACCGTGTTAATGAAAACGTATAAATTAAATTTCACATTTGTGGGACCATGGCAAATCATTCTCCACCCAATGAGAGGTTAAACCAATGCTGGGTTAGTGTTGGGCCAGCGTCGTAGATGGTGATCCAACATTCACCCGGAATTGTTTCAACGTCTCGTTTTTTGATGTCAGCACGAGCAGCTACTTGATATGGTATTTTTAGGGGTTATAAATTTGAGTGTATTAAAGTTTTTAATCATGCTAATAAAAAGTGGACATGGGAGTTCAGAGAAGTGTTTGAACAAGAAAACTACAATCGTCCAGCTTTCCGCGTTGTAAAGGGCGGGGGCCCTAGGGTAGTGGTTAGCACCGCTGCCTTTCACGCCAGAGTTCGGGGTTCGGTTCCCGGTCTCGGCGGTTTCAAAGAAACAAAAAATGTTTCTTCCCCATCCACGTGTGAAAGTCAGTATTGTGGGGAGCCTCCGTGACCGAGAGGTAGCGTGCTCGGCCTCAGACCGCCAGGGCTCGAATTTCAAATCCTGTGTCTGGAGGACAGTGTCATCTCAATCATCTCACCATCCTCAGGAGGTTCTCCTGGCCCAGTTTAGCCTATATGTGCACAAAGGTGGCCTAAAGCCCGATTCATTTCATTTCATTTCCGCGTTGTAAATGTCTGTTCAACGATTATGTTTGACATCGATCCGCTAGTGCTAGTCCATAATAACAGACTCTGTGTGCTATACAGAGTCTGTTATTACGGACTAGCACTGACGGATCGATGTCACACATAATCGTTGAACATTTTATTATATTTTTAAAACGTAACATGCATTAAGAATTAGTTTAAATCCGAACTAGAGGTACCTGTAGCTAAAGCGACAGGGAATTTGGGCAAATAATTTGGTTGGGACTGGAAAGTAAATTCAAACAGAAAATAAAGTCTTGATACCTAACATTGCGTAGCATCATTTTCTGGTGACAGTTTTAAATGATGACTAAGATGTATGCTTTCATTATAATTATATTATCTTTCCTGATTAATGTTGTAAATATGTTTGTCATAATATACCATCACAATTCACAGCTGTCTTAAAATCGAACAGTAATATTCAGGGACTGTCGTAAACATAAATCTTTTCACAACATTCTCAAGTCCTTTTTGAAAACGCAAGATTGTTATGTGAACTTTTTAAAAAATGTAGGCCCTGGGCCCGCCCTAGCTGAAGGAAGTAGTCTGCCTTTGGAGTTGATTGCATGTATTTTTATCTACAGCTGATATGATTACAATACATTCACAAATGTGTATCACATTATCTTAAAGTCAATGCAATGCAGTTTCTATTACGCTTTGATAGCCTATATGTTAAATTATATGGAGTCAGTTTCCATGGAGGTAACTTGTCAGACGGTCTGGTTACAGGGCTAGCTCACCCAGTTAGCCTATGGCCTTAGTACCAAGTTCGATAGACATGTTAATGTCGGCCGATTTGTCATACTGGACTTTTTATGGTCTCACCACCCTAAATAAGCCGAAATCCAGGGAGGTGTTTGCCTGGCGAGCCCGACCAGCTCTTCATCCGGGGTAGGCCCCTACTCTGGTTTCCAGAGCCGCACTACGTGGCGTGGCCGAGCTTCATGTAGACTCTGGTATGGCCCAGTGGCGAATGTTTGTGACTAGTTGCTATATTTAGATGAAAATAGGGTAATCCCCGAATTCGGGCATTTTTGAAAGGTAACTTCCCCGGATGAAGAGTTGTTCACCGCATTGTATTTCCCCTCTGACGCATTTCCTATGACTTGACCCAGAAAATTATTCACCGGCCTCAATAGCACAGGCATGATGGTCACGTGACTAAGAACCGTGACCAAAACCCAGCCATAAATGAAATTGGCCGGGCTCGCCAGGCAACATCCGGGGAAGTGACCTTTCAAAAATTTCTGAATTCGGGGATCACCCTATTTTCATCTAAAAATAGCAACAACTCACAAACATTCGCCACTGAGGCATACCAGAGGCTACATGAAGCTCGGCCACGCCGCGTAGTGTGGCTCTGGGAACCGGAGCAGGGAGGTGTATACTAATGATGGAATCATCACACAAAATATTTCTAATTCGGCTGTTCCAACGGCTAAATAATTCAGATTTGATCATATGCAACGCCACAAAGTCATAGCAACTCAAGTTGCAATAGGACAAACAGTACTGTGAAGTTTCATGGTGATAGCTGAAAAGCTGTTGGAGAAAAAGGCCGCTGAAATTTCTGTGGAACAATAAAAATAATAAGTAGACCGTTTTCTGAGTTAAAATTCGCCCAAATTAATAAGCAGACAGTCTTCTGAGTTAGAGGAATAATAACTCAAAAACCGCTGACGCTAGATACAGCTTGACCTTTGCTACCCAACTTAATTTTTCATGAGCTTTTCAAAAATGCTGACGTCATCTCAGTAGCTTTAATATCTTAGATTTTATGACGTCATAGTGACGTTTGTCAACAAGTACAGTGTCCTGAGTCGGCAATGGTTGAAGATGAAAACATTGAAACTGTTTTATTAAGTCTACATGTTGTCCTACTTCCCAATAAAATTCACACATTGAAGATTGATGCAATAGTTGATGTGTTATGACGTCATAGTGATTAATGACTTTGTGTGCTATCTTGGCAACGTTTTTGTAGTCATAGGTTATCAGCGACTTTTTATCAAGGATTTCAGTGAACTACATAGATTTTAGATGGAAAGTCTAGTTTAAGAGTTATGACGTCACAAAGTCAACTTCTTAATGGTTGGAGATCTAGTGTTTTTGTAATCATAGTTTAACTACTCCTTTTTGACACTGAGTTCGCAGAAGTCCTCAGATTTCACATATGTCAAGTAGTTTTTGAGATATAAGATATTTTACATTTTCGCGAAAATCGTCATTTTCAATTGCCTCTAGCTCGTAAACGGTGATAGATAGGTCGTGACGGGTGTAGACAATGGGCTTTGCCTTGGAGACGTGAAGTTTCATGGTGATAAATGAAAAACTGTAGGCGAAATAGGCCGGGAGAAATTTCCGTAGAAAAATAATAATAAGTAGACAGTCTTCTGAGTTGGAGAAATAATTTGGGCCTTCGCCCAAATTAATAACGTCAGTCGCAAAATAACCTTCTTACAAAGTGTAATGTTGTGTTGTATAGGCCCCTAATTATAACATATCCGTAGGTTACGTCTAGGCCTACTGCAGACTGTAAAGGGTCTTAAATCGCGGCACGCGTTATCGGTAAGTAATTAACCCTTATTCTGCTGATGATCACAGTCAACATCGTAAAATAAAATATTTCTTGTTTTAATAAATATCATTGTATTTTTTTCCGTTTAATAAATTTATTATAACATGCCAGGGTCGTGAAACTGATAAGATTTATAGTAAAAAATCTTGCTGCTGCGTATTAATGTTAGATTTTAACTCTCTCTTTTATTGCTGCTGAGTGTTAATGTTAGATTTAGTACTGCTGAGTATTAATGTTAGATTTATTGCTGCTGAGTATTAATCTTAGATTTAATGCTGCTGAGTATTAATGTTAAATTTATTGCCACACTAAGCGGCGTGGCCGAGCTTCATGTAGCCCCTGGTATGCCCCAGTGGCGAATGTTTAAGACCAGTTGCTATTTTTAGATGAAAATAGGATAGTCCCCGAATTCAGGCATTTTTGAAAGGTCACTTTCCCGGATGAAGAGTTGTTCACAGTATTATATTTCCCCTCTGACGCATTCCTATGACTTGACCCAGAAAATTATTCACCGACCTCAATAACACATGCATGAAAGTCACGTGACTAAGAACCTTGGCCTCGACCCGGCCATTAATGAAATTGGCCGTGCTCGCCAGGCAAACGGGTATGTCACCTTGTAACTAGGTCACTTGGCACACCACAGTCTACAATCGGTGAAATCCCTGGGACAACGCAGCGCACTAAAATTTATCACGTGCATATGGAGACACTCATCACGCATACCCATCACGCCACGCATTGTGCCACGCATCACGCCACGCTCATATGGAGACACTCATCACGCATACCCATCACGCCACGCATTGTGCCACGCATCACGCCACGCTCATATGGAGACACGGCTTTATTATGTTATATATAATACTGTTGAGTATTAATGTTAGATTTATTGCTGCTGAGTATTAATGTTAGATTTATTGATGTTGAGTATTAATATTAGATTTAATGCTGCTGAGTATTAATATTAGATTTAATGCTGCTGTACGTTTGTTTTTGCAGATATATTCACGGCATGGGAGAAAGAATCAAACACTTCTGACAATTGTTTGGCAATAAATGTATCTGCAAACAGTACATGGCAGAGTCTGGATTGCTCAACCAAGATGGGCTATATGTGCCAGATAGGTAGGCCTGCGGTTGAGAAATTATTATGGTAAAAAGATATAATAAGCACATCTACTGTCATTTAGTGTGTTTTAAATGTGTGATTACTATACCTTTTGGAACAACGCAAAATGTTACGTTGTTTACTCACTTTTGATTTCTAATTATTTTCCATTCATTATGAAAATAACCTATTTATTTTCAGAAGAATGTCCATTTCACGTTTACCAGGAACCTAGATGTACATCTTTTTTTCGCAACCCAAACATCAGCTTGAATGAGGATTACAAGATATCATACATGGGTGTAGAAAATCAAATAGGATTAGCATACGGGGTTTTAATGAACGAGTGACATTTTATATTGAAATCAGTTTTTTTAAAATGTCAGAGCAATTCCGATTGCGTCACTATTCAGGAGATGAATGAAAAATATTAACAACTAGACGAGACCGAAATCATTTTCAAATATTTTACGTTAATTACCACGCTAGGAACTTCAATGCTGACATACATTATACATTATCCAAAATAAGAAATTGGCTCAAACTGGACATGTTGTCCATTAATGTCTCTAAATCAAAATTAATGATTTTCCATATGCTACAGAAACATATTATTAATCCGTCACTAAATATTGACACCACTGGTATCACATTAGAATTACCACAACGCATCATGGCATTTTATTATGGGGCAATAGTTAGGGTCATTAGGTCGATAACACCTAATTATAAATCGCAAACCGAACATATCAGGCAGCACATTAAAAATAAATTGAAGATATCTTTTACTAAATAAATTGATGTTCTGCTTTAAACCCTTAAATATTAATTTACTGGTATATTTTCGATCGATACACGTTACTAGACACCAATAAGCTCATTTGCATAACGCCCGTGACAGAGGAGGAGTTTCTAAAATTTAATTTTTCTTGTTTTTGAGATGGTACTGACAAGTGTATTCACTTTTCAGTACTATCTCTAATAAATTATAATAATAAACACATGATCAGCAAAAAACATTCATGGTTTTGTTTCATTTGTGAAATATAAATTATACCAATTCTTACACAATTACATCAATCGTTACTCTCTACCAAGATGCTATGTTTGTCAACGAAATCTATACATATGTGTATTTGTATATATGTGCAGGTGTATGTATATGTAAGCATATTATATATTTTTATATATGTGCAGGTGTAT